>CM041716.1:165000-320000 GCA_023373845.1 Nibea coibor | reverse complement strand
CTGTCTCACTGTGGTTCTGTCTCTGTGGACAGGCAGACTGGGATGAAGGGGGAGATCCTGATCAACAGTCAGCCCAGAGACCTGCGATCCTTCAGGAAGGTTTCCTGTTACATCATGCAGGACGACATGCTGCTGCCCCACCTGACCGTCCAGGAGGCCATGATGGTACCAACACCTGATCCCTAATACAGTACTTCAAGCACTTGAATACTGCACATCACTGATACACAGAATTGTACCACAGAACACAGAATTGTACAATTGTAATTGTAGTCCAGTTCCAGCATGTTTTGGTTCCATGTGGACTCTGTAGTCCAGTTCCAGCATGTTTTGGTTCCATGTGGACTCTGTAGTCCAGTTCGAGCATGTTTTGGTTCCATGTGCACTCTGTAGTCCAGTTCGAGCAGGCTTAGGTTCCATGTGGACTCTGTAGTCCAGTTCCAGTGTCTCAGCAGGTTTAGGTTCCATGTGGACTCTCTAGTCCAGTTCCAGCATGTTTTGGTTCCATGTGGACTCTGTAGTCCAGTTTCAACTGATGGATCTTGTTGCAGGTTTCAGCAAACCTGAAGCTGCAGGAGAAGGTGGAGGCTCGGAGGGAGATGGTGAGTTCTGATTGCAGACCACTTCCTGGACCACACGTTGATGTCAGAGGTATTAAAGCAGCAGTTCTGGGTTCTGGTATGTGTGTATGTGTGGGTTCAGGTCCGGGAGATCCTGATGGCGCTGGGGTTACTGGAATGTGCAAAAACCAGGACGTCTCACCTGTCGGGGGGGCAGAGGAAGAGACTGGCCATCGCTCTGGAGCTCGTCAATAATCCACCGGTCATGTTCTTTGACGAACCCACCAGGTCAGAAACACTTCCTGTCACCTGACTTCCTGTTAGTTGTTTGTAGTAGAAGAATACTAACCATTGTCCCCGTGTCTTTGCGTCTCAGTGGCCTGGACAGCTCGTCTTGTTTCCAGGTGGTCTCTCTGTTGAAAGCTCTGGCTCGGGGAGGTCGGACCGTCATCTGTACAATCCACCAGCCAAGCGCCAAACTGTTTGAACTCTTCGACAAGGTGTGCGCACAGACTTAGTACTACATTACCCAACAGCAACACTGATCTGTGGTACATTTACAGTGTCTGTGTTTCAGCTGTACGTTCTCAGTCAGGGTCAGTGTATCTACAGAGGAAAAGTCTCCAGTCTGGTCCCCTACCTGAGAGACCTCGGACTCAACTGCCCCACATACCACAACCCGGCTGACTTTGGTAAGAAACAGATCTTAATGTCCTTTTATCGTGGTCTGAATGAAGAGATAGACTGCATTCAAAGTACTTTTACAGGACATATCTCATTCACCCATTCACGCACATTCACACTCTGATGTCACTGGCTGCCATGCAAGGTGCCAACTGCTCATCAGTTTGAGGAGCTAACCATTCACACACATCCACGCACCAATAGTTCAGATTTCAGAAGCTTCTGGGTTTAGTAGCCACAGCCGTCCACAAAGAATACAGTTCTAAGTAAAACTTGATCACTGAATATTTATACAGTTCTTGTCTTAATGTAATCTGACCCTTATCACAAAACTCCTCATAGAAACTAGGACTACTTTCCATGGGAATTAACAGGAATTTATGCAAATTAATGGGAATAAACCAGGAATTTACTAAATTTAAGTTTGGCCCTCATCGGGGAACTTAAATATAGTTGGGAAAATATATTTTAGCATAATCCTGACTAAAATAACCAGATTTCATGCAAGTACACTTTAATATCTTTCTCATGGAAAGTTTCTGGAAAGTTTCTGTATGTCTGTAGACCAGAACCAGGACTCGAAGAGAGCGCACATGGCATCTGTTTTGAAGAAGGTCTGCTGATGTTTTAATTATCCCTAAAGTCAGAACAAAAAAAACAGTGAGGTGCCATTTGATTACTGTGGTCCATGTCTGTGGAAAAACCTCTCTAAAGACCAGAAGACCAGAGGACCTGCAAACCTAAAGACCAGAAGACCAGAGGACCTAAACACCTAAAGACCAGAAGACCAGAGGACCTGCAAACCTAAAGACCAGAAGACCAGAGGACCTAAACACCTAAAGACCAGAAGACCAGAGGACCTGCAAACCTAAAGACCAGAAGACCAGAGGACCTGCAAACCTAAAGACCAGAAGACCAGAGGACCTAAACACCTAAAGACCAGAAGACCAGAGGACCTGCAAACCTAAAGACCAGAAGACCAGAGGACCTAAACACCTAAAGACCAGAAGACCAGAGGACCTGCAAACCTAAAGATCAGAAGACCAGAGGACCTAAACACCTAAAGACCAGAGGACCAGGGGACCTGAAAACCTAAAGACCTGAGGACCAGAGGACCTGAAGACCTAAGGATCTGAAGACCTTAAGACAAGAGGATCACAGGATCTGAAGACCAGACGACTTGAAGACCTAAAGACCTAAAGACCTGAGGACCAGAGGACCTCAAGACCAGAGGACCTGAAGACCTAAAGACCTAAGGACCTAAAGACCTGAAGACAATATAACTAAATGTAATCTGAAAAGTAACTAAAGACATTTGTGGAGCCTTTGAAGTGTAAAGTTAATACTCGAGTAAAGTACCTTGAATGTGTACTTAAGTACAGTACTTGATGTACTTAGTTACAACTAAACAAACTGATGTTTGAAACATCTGGTGGAACTTCCTGCCACATGAGTCAAATGACTTCCTGTCTCCATCAGTGATGGAGGTGGCATCCGGAGAGTACGGAGATCAGATGATCCGATTGGTCAAAGCCGTCCAGGACAGGAAGTGTGAGATGGACTATCAGACTGAACTGAACGGAGACGCTAACCTCCACCCGCTCCTGTGGCAGCGCACAGAGGAGGTGAAAAACAAACACACACATTGACTTGATTATTGATCAATTATGATTGATGAATGATGAATGATTTTGGTGTGTTTGTTGTCAGGAGAGCTCGTCGTCTGAAGGTTGTCACAGTTTCTCAGCCAGCTGTATGACTCAGTTCTCCATCCTGTTTAGAAGAACGTTCCTCAGCATCCTCAGAGACTCGGTGAGGAAATACAGCAACATCTGCTGGGTCCTGCCGCTTACTGCAGCTAACACACAGTAACACGTGTCACGTTCTCGTTGGTCGAGCAGGTGCTGACTCACCTGAGGATCTCCTCTCACATCGGGATTGGCGTTCTGATTGGTCTCCTGTACCTGGGCATCGGGAACGAGGCCAAGAAGGTTCTCAGTAACTCAGGGTTCCTCTTCTTCTCCATGTTGTTCCTCATGTTCGCTGCTCTGATGCCCACAGTGCTCACATGTGAGTCTGGCAGCTGTTTACTCGAGTACCGGACTGAAATACTTGACTGCACCTCAGATTTCTTTGTTTGTGCTTCAGTTCCTCTGGAGATGGGAGTTTTTCTGAGGGAACACCTGAACTACTGGTACAGTCTGAAGGCGTATTACCTCGCCAAGACGATGGCTGACGTCCCCTTTCAGGTGACTACATGTAAACCATCCAGATTCAGAGTGAGACCTGTGTACAGGTAGTACTCCTGGTACTGAATACTGTCCTGTACTGTGTCTCCCGTGCACAGGTAGTATTCCCGGTTGTGTACTGCAGTATCGTGTATTGGATGACGGCTCAGCCTCCAGACGCCGGGCGGTTCTTCCTCTTCCTGTCTCTGGGAGTTCTGACCTCTCTGGTGGCTCAGAGTCTGGGTCTGCTGATCGGAGCCGCCTCCACCTCACTGCAGGTCGGTATCACCTGTGTGAGCTCACAGACACGTGAGTTCACCTGTCCTCTTCATTCAGGGGCGTTTGTTTCCTGCAGGTGGCAACATTTGTCGGCCCAGTCACGGCGATTCCTGTTTTGTTGTTCTCGGGGTTCTTTGTCAGTTTCGACACCATTCCCTGGTACCTGCAGTGGATGTCCTACATCTCCTACGTCAGGTGGGGAGGCCGTTTGAATAACTTTAATAGAAGACAGGACTGTCCTTCAGGAATTCTTCACACCTGAAAATATGCTGAATTAACTGCTGCTAGCTGAATCTGGACAGAACCAAGCTCAGCAGCCGGATAATACCGGGTTAGGAGCAGCCATTTGTTTTTAGGTTTTTCTCATGACCACATTATGAAGTCGTGTGTTGTGTTTCAGATACGGGTTTGAGGGCGTCATCCTGTCCATCTACAGTCTAGACCGCGAGGATCTTCACTGTGATGAAGATGACACGTGTCACTTCCAGAAGTCTGAGGCCATCCTGAAGGAGCTGGACATGCTGGATGCCAAACTCTACCTGGACTTCATCATCCTCGCCATCTTCTTCTTCTCTCTGAGGCTCATTGCGTACTTTGTCCTCCGCTACAAGATCAGCGCTGAGAGGTAGACCAGGACCAGGACCAGGACCAGGAGAAGATCTCAGTGTCGTCAGATGGGATTTAGGACAAAAACCTTTAGGCCAAAGTTAGCGTGTAGCTGTGGAGTTTGTCTACATGTGAACACTGAATCTACTTTGGGACGAGGTGAGGACATGTCAGGTCCTGCAGGCCTCAGGAGCTGGTCTCCTGGGGCCTGAAGGTTTAACTGTGCCACAGAACTGAAGAACACCTGTTTTCATGTACGCTCTTCAGAATAAAAGCCTGTGCACGTGGATGGAGATGACATTTATATTCATTTAGTTTTTATCTGAGGTGAAGATACCTTGTCCACCCAAACTCTGTATCCAAACTGTTCATGACTAAGGGAATAAACACTTTAATTACTCCCACAAGATTGAAACGTTTATTGATCAACAGCTCTGATTGTTACCAATAACCCAGTACTGTGTCATATTGAAATCTTTTGGACCTACAACGTCTAACTGTTCTGAAAGCATACAAGTGACAGAAAATGACAAAAATAAATGAATAATACAAGAATAAATTAGTCTCTACACAAACTGTTTGGGTGCTCTCTCTTAAATATGGTGCATCTGGAAAGTAATCAGAGCGCCTCACTTGTTCCACATGTTGTTATTACAGCTTTATTCCTAAATAGAAAAAAAATCTACACACAATGCCTCCTAATGATAAAGTGAAAAAAAGTTGTTTGAAATTTATATTGAAGTAAAGAACAAAAATAAAACGTAGAAAGGAATTCACAGCCTTTGCCATGCCGCATTGAGCTCAGGTGCATCCTGTTTCCACTGATCATCCTTCAGATGCTTCTACAACCTGTGCTGACTTCAGTTGATTGGACATGATTTGGAAAGGCACACACCTGTCTATGTAAGGTCCCAGAGTTGACAGTGCATGTCAGAGCACAAACCAAGCCATGAAGTCCAAGAACTTGTCTGTAGAACTCAGAGATAGGGTTGTATCGACGCACAGGCCTGGAGAAGGGTAAAGAAAACTTTCTGCAGCGCCGGAAGTCTCACTGAGCGCAGTGGAGAGAATCTGAAAATGGCTGTGCACTGACGCTCCCCTTCCAACCTGAGCTTGAGAGAAGGCTATGTAATGTTTTACCTTTGGTCTTTTAATACATTTGCAAATAATTCATTTTCACTTTGTCATTATGAGTTATCGTGTGTAGAATTTAATCCATTTTGGAATAAAACTAACATAACGTTGGAAAAGTGAAGCGCTGTGAATACTTTTCAGATGCACTGTAACCAAAGACAAAGTAAAATCTAAGAAACATAATTCAACTTTGAAAAACATCCATCAGCTCATCAGAAATGATCCTTTAGTGGTAACGTGAAGGCTGGATCCATTAAAATTTTGTATTCTTTAAAAAGATCTTTGGTTTTTTCCTTCATGTACTGTTCCTCTTTGACCAGCAGGTGGTGCCGCTTACCTCCAGCAGACTGAGAGACTCATTGACTTCATCAGGACTATTGAGTCCATCTGATAGACACACACACACAGTGATGTCATTCATTGAGTCAGGTGTCTCTGAGCTGTGTAGCATCTGATCACTGAGGTTCAGGATGTTTTGGTCAGTGTTAAAAAATAGAACACATCATTAATGCCAAATCCTGTAAATGGATCAGAACCAGCAGTCTCTGACAAACAGGAAGTAGATTCTGCTTACTTTCTCATTATGTAAACACTGTCAGAGAGGGAGGGGCTTATTGTTGATGTAGAGTGGCATTTACAGTAGTCAGTAGAGAGTGTACATTAAACCCCCACCAGTATTCATTGCAGCGTCTACCTTTCAGTGACCGAGCAGAACCTCTGAACCAGCAGTGTCCAGTCTAACAGTGAACACAGCAACAGAACCTCTGAACCAGCAGGGTCCAGTCCAACAGTGAGCACAGCAACAGAACCTCTGAACCGGCAGTGTCCAGTCTAACAGTGAACACAGCAACAGAACCTCTGAACCAGCAGTGTCCAGTCTAACAGTGAACACAGCAACAGAACCTCTGAACCAGCAGGGTCCAGTCCAACAGTGAGCACAGCAGCCTACTGAAGTTTTCTTGCCAGGTTTGGATCCTGGCATCCTGGGCTGAGTCAGTTCAGTAACTAAGTAAGGCAAGGAGAACCTCTAAGTATCCATAACAGCCTTTTGTCTCTGCTGCGATCAGGAAGAAGGTTCTGGAAAAACCAGACCAGAGCTGAGAGGTTTAGGAAGAGCTTGAATCTTCTTGAAGTGTAGGGTCACAGACCAAGATGCAGTGTTTAATTCATGCCTGGATGCTGAAGGCCTGCTGTGGTCCCAGGTGTTTTTGTGGACCACGAGCTCTTGACTCTTTTATTTATTTATTAGGCACTTAAAAGTGCACATTAATCAACATTTACATGTAAATATGCCAGTTTATAGCCACAGGCTAATGTCAGTCCATCAGTCCAGCATGAGGTGCAGTCATCAAGGAGACATGAACAAGGTCTTGTGCAGACTACAAATGAAGGCAGGTTGTGATTTTCCATTCACAATTTGTTGTAACTAACTGCAAAATAAGACTTGTGAATATTTACTGAGTAGCTGGTAACTTCACCAGCCACGGAGGCAACAAAAAGATTTCAGTGATCCAGTGATCTAAAATAATGCACATAAACTTTATTCTCATCTGTAACTAAACTAATCCTGTCAGGTCCTCAGGTGATGTCATTAATGAAGTCCCTCAGGTCAAAGGTCATTTCAGCCTGTCAACATGTTTGTCCCAGAGCTCTCTTCACATTAGCCACATTAGTTTCCACCAATTCCCTCTGAAGCAAATTACTGTCAGAGCTGTTAACCAGTGAGACCAATCAGCCCGAGCAGACCTTCAGGTTTCACTGGTCCACAGAGGTCCACAGAGGCCAGAGGACGATAATGACCTCCCCTCAGACCGCTCTGTGACAACACACCTCCGGGTGGACGTCTAACACGAGAAAACATTTGTTTAATGGTCAGTAAAACAATGTTAGATATGACATCAGATTCTTGAAGTGTCAACAGTTTTCTGGACATAACAGCAGTAAAAAGTTAAACACCATATCATGTGTAGATCTATGACTGTACTGCCGCCTGTCCAAATCACGGGTTTCCTAAGAATTGATGTTCTGTAGGATCATGGGCTCTCCAGCTCCATCTTCTTAATGTGGCACAGTCTGAAAGTCCTGCACCAGTTTATCCCGCATGGTTCGGTTAACACTTGCTGATATTAAAGTTTGTTTGTTTGAACATTTATATCCTGTTTATTAAATAAAAATGCAGATTTGTGTGGAGTGTCTCAAAGATATATTCTTATATTGTTACATTTTTTTTTGACATTTTTACATTTTTTCTGAGCCGTCAGAAATTAATAAAGCAAAACATTCAACCACTAAAACTAACCTTCTGTTCAGGCATGAAAGTAAATAACTATGATTTAACTCTTAATCAAGAAATAACAATGTGCTTTACTTTTCAGTTTTATTTGTAAAATAATTAAATTCATGGATAATTATATTTTAGCATTAAAATGATCAGTTTGGTTAAAGAGCTTCTACATACTGGTGTATTAAATGTTACAGTTTAAAAAGTGATTTTAGTAATTACCAATTCTAATGTTACTTTAGGGCTGCGAAATAACCTCAGATTGGACGGTGGTCTAATAAATTCAAGCAACAACAACGTTGATATTTAAATATATTCTTCCCTTCTGCATTTTCAGATCAGATGTTCCAGAATTTTCTCAAATTATACCAGGAGTCCATAATTAACATTAACCCGGCTCTTTACTCTGTACAAAGCTGCAGATCTTTTGGGAACTGACCTTTAAGAATAAGTGTGAGGCAGAATTTTGCTTGTCCCGATGGCCTGACGTCTTTCATCTTGTTTTTCTTCTTTTTGTGTCATGATTTAGTAGCTGGTTTCTAAAAGGCTGTGATTGTTTCCTCCTCACAGCTGCAGCGTGATGCGTAAAGGTCATCTGGCCATAAGTTTGTGGAAGACGACAGAAATATTTTTGTACTGAACAAAACTAACATGGATGAAGCAGCCATGTTGATTGGCGTGACCTTCGTAGGACTTGTTTTGATGTTTTGGATCCATATTGCTGTCTGAAATGTTACCCTAATGAACAAACCTGAAACCGGATTTATGGCCTTGGTGTCTAATGTATGTTGCAGTAAGCCTTTTTGGCTTGTGATCAGACAGACAGACAGACAGACAGACAGACAGCATTGTCACAGGTTGAATGGTAGTTCTTTAAGTCCTTTTCAAGAGGATAAGCTCTTGACGATCTCCCAAATCAATCCTTACACTCAATGAAAGTCACAGTGAACATTGAGCAGCTTCTGTTTGGAGAGGCCGTTCAAATGAAGCTTCAGTGACGCCTGAAAGCAGTGAGACTGTTCGACTGTGGTCAAGCCGGTTTTGTTGGCGATAACGATGCTGATGTACGACTAACGATCATGACGTAGGACTCCCTGTTGGGGTATAAAACAGCATATGTTGCTATGGTCAACAGTCAGAGGTGAGGACAGGAAGCTGGTGGGTGACAATCTTTACACTTTGTTTTAAAACAATTCTTGAAACACGTTATTTATGCCGACGATTTTAAGATTTGCAGACCATAATTTGTTTCTTTCTTAAACTCAAGAAAGATGCTAAATTCAACTTTGTCTTATTTTATTCTTGGAGCTTATTTGAATGTTGCAAACGTGAGATATTTCTATTTCATGCTAACTGCTGTGGTTTACCTCGTTATTATTATTGTCAACGTGTCCCTCATCGTGGTTATCTGCATGAACAGAAGTTTACATGAACCTATGTACATGTTTCTGTGCAGCCTGTTTCTGAATGAACTGTATGGTAGTACAGGGTTGTTTCCATTCCTTCTGATTCAGATTCTCTCTGACGTTCACACTGTTTCTGCTCCTTTTTGCTTCCTGCAGATTTTCTGTTTGTACACTTATGCACACGTGGAGTTTTGTACTTTAGCCGTCATGTCTTATGACAGATATCTTGCCATCTGCTGTCCTCTGCAGTATAACACACGTATGACTTTTAACAAGGCCTTTATCTTTATTGCTGTAATATGGTTGTACTCTTTTGTTAAATTCATGATCACTTTATCTTTAAACATCCGTCTGACACTTTGCGGAAACATCATAAACAGTTTGTATTGTCATAACTATCTTGTTGTGAAGTTGTCATGCTCTGACACCAAAGTGAACAACATTTATGGACTCTTTGGGATCGTTCTCACTGTTTTAGTTCCTCTGCTTCCGATCCTTTTTTCTTACATGACAATTCTTAAAATCTGTTTCTCTGGCTCCAAACAGACCAGACAAAAAGCTGTCAGTACCTGCACACCTCAGCTCGTGTCTCTGCTGAATTTCTCTTTCGGATGCTCCTTTGAAATACTTCAGAGTAGATTTGATATGAGCGGTGTACCCGGCGTACTGCGAATCTTTTCATGTCTGTATTTTCTCATCATACAACCACTTCTGAATCCGATCATGTACGGACTGCAAATGTCCAAAATAAGAAACATATTTAAAGAAATGTTCTGTCATAAAGTGTCGAGTGCTCAAAGACATTCTGTCTAAAAGTGTCTGAATGACTCAATATATTTTCCCTTTTGTGGTCAGTGCATTTAGGAAAAACAGGACTGCTTTAACTGAACTGACCTGACTGTTTTTGAGGCCAAAGAACTGGATGAACTGTCCGACACTGTAACGTCTCAGTGTTTGTCAGGATGACTCAGACCTGTACGTCAACAACAACCTTGACGACCCACAGAGGACACCTGGGATGCCTCCACGGTCAGGTCCTTCTTCTCTAGTTAGAAGCTTCTTGGATGAGCAGAAAAACATCTTGAAACAAATCCAGCTGACTACAACTACCTTCACTGGATACTATGACCTGAATGACTCAGTATCTTTACAGATGTACTACATCGCTCTGCACACCAACAGTATTGGGTCATTGGGTCTTTGGCGGGGTACACTTTGGACAAAAACACCCTTATTTGGCCAATAGGACAATAACCTCGGTGTTCCCTGAACGTTGTGGCGTCACTGCCTGTGGACCCGTTCATACTGACGTTCTTGGAAAGCTGTGAAAGGTTCAGTCAGAACAATACAAAGAGTTCCACGTTGATGGTGTCCACAGACAGACCACTATGGGCCATGATACTGAGGGAGGATTGGCCTTCTGGGACTGTTCTGAAGAGGTTTAAGGTGGCTGATGTTGCTGTAGCAGTCTGTAGCTGAGCAGGTGACCGAAGTATGAGCATATTATATTTACATATTTAAGAAAGATGCTAAATTCAACTTTGTCTTATTTTATTCTTGGAGCTTATTTGAATGTTGCAAACGTGAGATATTTCTATTTCATGCTAACTGCTGTGGTTTACCTCGTTATTATTATTGTCAACGTGTCCCTCATCGTGGTTATCTGCATGAACAGAAGTTTACATGAACCTATGTACATGTTTCTGTGCAGCCTGTTTCTGAATGAACTGTATGGTAGTACAGGGTTGTTTCCATTCCTTCTGATTCAGATTCTCTCTGACGTTCACACTGTTTCTGCTCCTTTTTGTTTCCTGCAGATTTTCTGTGTTTATACTTATGGAAGTGTGGAGTTTTGTAATTTAGCCGTCATGTCTTATGACAGATATCTTGCCATCTGCTGTCCTCTGCAGTATAACACACGTATGACTTTTAACAAGGCCTTTATCTTTATTGCTGTAATATGGTTGTACTCTTTTGTTAAATTCATGATCACTTTATCTTTAAACATCCGTCTGACACTTTGTGGAAACATCATAAACAGTTTGTATTGTCATAACTATCTTGTTGTGAAGTTGTCATGCTCTGACACCAAAGTGAACAACATTTATGGACTCTTTGGGATCGTTCTCACTGTTTTAGTTCCTCTGCTTCCGATCCTTTTTTCTTACATGACAATTCTTAAAATCTGTTTCTCTGGCTCCAAACAGACCAGACAAAAAGCTGTCAGTACCTGCACACCTCAGCTCGTGTCTCTGCTGAATTTCTCTTTCGGATGTTTGTTTGAAATACTTCAGAGTAGATTTGATATGAGCGGTGTACCCGGCGTACTGCGAATCTTTTCATGTCTGTATTTTCTCATCATACAACCACTTCTGAATCCGATCATGTACGGACTGCAAATGTCCAAAATAAGAAACATATTTAAAGAAATGTTCTGTCATAAAGTGTCGAGTGCTCAGAAAGAGAAAATGATTCGTGTGCTGAAGGAAAACTGAATGGTGTCTTTGTGTCATTGTTTGAGCAGTGTTGAACTGAAATGATGCTTTAATAATGGAACAATGTTAATATACTGAGATAGAGTATACTTTATTGTATCCACTTGAATACAGGTAACAGAGAGCTGTTTATCTTTAGAATAAATGCAATACAGAAAATAAATAACACGTATTCATGTCCACGATGTAAATGTAAAGGCCTAAAGCAAACTAATTCTCTATTTCAATTATCATTTTCATTGTCTTCATATGAATTTAAATGTATTAGTTGATGTTAAACTAAATAATTTAGATAACTTGTTCAGACGTGTGACGTGTGTTTTTCTATGAGTCACTTTGTGTTTTTCCTACGAATTTTCTTAAAGAAACATTCAGAAGATAGAAACCGCCAAAATAAAGATATATATATATATATATATATATATATATATATATATATATATATATATATATATATATATATATATATATATATATTTCATTGAATCATTTCTTCTTCGTGTATTTATTTATTTCTCGCTCTGCCTCTCCTCTCTCCGCCACATTCATCCCGACATGGCAAAAGTTTGAACACGTGCAGATACCGACAGTAGTCCTGCTCACGCTGCCTTCAGAAGGAGGACAGACGGGGGGGACAATGCTGTCCTTCCCTCCAGGACACTGGACAGTTGCCCTCAGGTGAGCTTAACGACATGCTGTTCACACCTGACCTCAGGTGACCTTAGTGGTGAACAGCCAGTTCTGTTGAACGTGTTCTTCTTTTGACTCAGAGCGTGATCTCCTGATCTTTGTCTGAGGATCTTTGGGGCTGAACAAACCAAGCTGCTGTCAATCAGCTGATTGTGAGGCCAATGTAGGATCCCGCCTGAGAGAAGCTGGCTGAGAATGAAGTGTTTGACATTCGGCTCATGTGTGAGTTCTCCTGTTACCTTTGGTTATTGTCACTTTGTGCCTCCTGTGTGAATATTCCCTGTTGGGAATGGATGCCTTTTCTTTTCGTACAGCTTCCTGTTTTGGTTGGTTTAGGAGTTCTGGATCAGCAGTCGTCTTCTTGTTAGTCTGTTCTTGTAGGGTTCAGGTCGCTCCCCTTAAAAACTACTTTGTTTGTTCTTTTGACCAAAGTTCACAAGGAGAGGTGGCATCTTTTTAGTCTGAGTTGGTGCATTTCAAAGCAGCAGTAATACACCTGCTATTGTGGTTATTAACAAGTGTTGGACTTCTCCTTATGTTACTCTCGACACAGCCTAGACTGGGACGTAACAATGCGCTATAATGTTAACACACGTTAGACCAAAGAGGTCAGACTGGGAGAGCACGGGTTTGACTCGCTGACTTGAAAGGTGAGGCAGTTTCTGGCAGATGGCTTGATATCGGCGTACAGCAGACCAACAGTGTCGTCTGCAGGGAGGGAGGAATGTGGTGGGGTGAACAGTAATCACAGACACAGACAGTCACAGACAGCAGCGAGGCTTCCCGGGTCATCAGGTCTCAGCGGGACGTAAAGCTGTGTGTCGTCCACGTAGCAGTTAAACGGTGTATTGTGACAACAGAAGATGTGACCTAGGGGGAGCAAACAAATGGAAAAAATCTGACCTAAAATTGGACCTTGCACTACACCACAGGCAGCCGCAGCTTCTATCTAAAAGGTCGGAGTAAAACCGGCTCAGAGCCGTGGCCTCCATGCCGACCCAGGTCCTAAGACACTCAGTTAATATTCCGTGGTCTGTGCTCAGATCTAAAAGTATTAAAATTGCACTGTTGTCCCTGTCAGCTGTTAAAAGACTGTCATTGGTCACCTTGAGTGCAGTTTCTGTGCTAGCTCTAAAGCCTGACTGGAAGTCTTCAAAGAGGTTGTTGTCACACATAAACTCTAAGAGCTGAGATGAAACCACCTTTTCAAGAATTTTGATTAAAAATGGAAGAATTATTAAACTGAGGGGTCAGTGAAAAGAACGATTAATAATCAAGAAAATGCTGCGTCCAACTGTGTCTAAAACCTCTAAGAAGTTCAGTGGTTGAGGTCTGCCGTCTTATGTATTTTGTTATTAAAGAAGGTTAAAAAATCTTCACACAAATCTGCAGATTATGAACCTCCATATAGTCGAAGACGGCCTTCATTATCTGTGACTGCAAAGAACACCGTTTAGGTTCCAGTGGGCCGAGACAACGTTATCCCACAAAGGCCAAACGGGCCCCATGGGTTCTGAGTTACAGAAGCTGACCTGGTTTGTTCTGGTGTCAATAACAAGGAGTTATAGTCCACCACCACCACACAGCTCCCCCAATGATAAGGAGGGACTGCATGCTGACAGACTGTAGCTGAGCAGGTCTTCAGCGATTGTTTTATTGACACAGTGAGGAGGGCAGCTAGTGAAGGATCATGGTAAATTCAACCATATTTGTTCATATAATTCTAGGAGCGTATCTGCAGATGGGAGCTTTGAGATATTTCTATTTCATGCTAACTGCTGTGGTTTACCTCGTTATTATCAGTGCCAACGTGTTCCTCATCGTGGTTATCTGCATGAACAGAAGTTTACATGAACCTATGTACATGTTTCTGTGCAGCCTGTTTCTGAATGAACTGTATGGTAGTACAGGGTTGTTTCCATTCCTTCTGATTCAGATTCTCTCTGACGTTCACACTGTTTCTGCTCCTTTTTGCTTCCTGCAGATTTTCTGTTTGTACACTTATGCAAACGTGGAGTTTTGTACTTTAGCCGTCATGTCTTATGACAGATATCTTGCCATCTGCTGTCCTCTGCAGTATAACACACGTATGACTTTTAACAAGGCCTTTATCTTTATTGCTGTAATATGGTTGTACTCTTTTGTTAAATTCATGATCACTTTATCTTTAAACATCCGTCTGACACTTTGTGGAAACATCATAAACAGTTTGTATTGTCATAACTATCTTGTTGTGAAGTTGTCATGCTCTGACACCAAAGTGAACAACATTTATGGACTCTTTGGGATCGTTCTCACTGTTTTAGTTCCTCTGCTTCCGATCCTTTTTTCTTACATGACAATTCTTAAAATTTGTTTCTCTGGCTCCAAACAGACCAGACAAAAAGCTGTCAGTACCTGCACACCTCAGCTCGCTTCTCTCATTAACTTTTCTTTTGGATGTTTGTTTGAAATACTTCAGAGTAGATTTGATATGAGCGGTGTACCCGGCATACTGCGAATGATTGTGTCTATGTATTTTGCGATACTTCAACCACTTCTGAATCCGATCATGTACGGACTGCAAATGTCCAAAATACGACATACATTTAAAAATCTGTTGTTGTAACAGTGAGTGTTGTCATATCTAGTCAGATCTATTTCTTCAGATGTGTGACATCATCTCTATGTCACGTGTGTGTGTGTGTGTGTGTGTGTGTGTGTATAAAGTCATGTGGAAATAACAAACTATTAAAATCACCTGGAGTCCATGTAGACGGGTTGAAACAAACAGGAGGACGTTGCTTTACTTTGATGTCACATAGACTGTTCTCTTGGCACTACTTCATCATATATTCCTACGCCAAACCAACTGTGTGTTATAGCCATGTAACATGTTTGTCTGCTCACCCTGTCACAGCACTGACCGAACCCTGAACTACCTGTAACAAACAAATGACTGAACTACAATAACTCTGCTCATTAGCTGTGGTTATATTTGGTCATAACTTAATAAATAAATGTGGTTATAAAACGGTCAGGGATGAAGGGATGATGGATGGAGGGTTGAAGGAGGATGAAGGGATGGTAGAGGGTAAGGGGAGGAAGCAGGATCATTGGTCGATGGAGGAGTCTGTGGGTTGATCTGTGTTGGGAGGATGGGAGGGAACCTGGAAGGAATGAGACTCTGGGTGGAGGAACCATCTCTCTGTGTCTCTCTGTATTACAGCCCCATGGTTCCTGTGTTAGGGGGTGACACCTGAGTCAAAGGGAGTGAACGGATAAGGTGTGTTTGAGATCTGGAAATGGGATGAGTACGAGGCGTGGCCCTTGTTCCCGAACTTGGTTATAAAACTCCATAAAAAGAATGCACAGCACATGAGTGACGGCTAATCTGAATATGAGCAAAGACGTGGGTCATCAGCGGACCTGAGGCGGCTGAATGACGCCTGGTTGCTCAAACAAACCATCTGTAACCTTGAAATAGTTCAGAGTAGATCTGACATGATACCCGGTGTACCCAGGGATTGTAACATGGGGACTTATGGAGACTGGCTCACTTCTGGAACCACCGTCAGAGTCGTACAGTTTTAGGCAGGTTCCCACTTGGTCTTCACCTACAGCTCTTTAGGCGTCTGCTACATCTTGCTCAGATGATCTGTTGGTTTAGGTGGAGGTGAATATACAAATGTAAGCTGTGCGTATGTTTTATATTTCACAACAGCCATACTTGACTTGAGACAACACTACGCAGCTGAAATTAGTGCACTACAACAGGAAGTACTCCGAGTACTACATAAACGTGTAGTAACAGACGTGACCAGATTAAGACCCAGGATTAGTGAACAGAAGCAGAGGTCGGGACGCTCTTCTGCACGGCAGGAAACTGAACCTTCATGCACGCTCTCGAGCTCGCCTGGCGTTTTGTAGTAAACCTAAATTTGACACGTTGTACACTGAGCACTATTTCCTGTTCAGGAAATGTGAAATTTATCATGCCTTTGCAGATCAAAGAACTCGACACTGTGCTCCACACCGTACACGTCTGAACCCAGCAGCTGCTGCTCACACGCTAAAGTGCAGGAGATACAAACAGTTTAAATCCAGTTGGTGCTACACTGACCTGTAATCAGGTGAACGGTGTTCTGGGTTGGGAGAAGTTTGTAATTACACACCAGCAACTGTTTCACTGATTTTGGTGAAACTGGATCATATTTTATGGAGGAACGGAGGACGCTGACGGAGGAAGCTAAGAAGAGAAAAGGAGAGAGTGAGCGAGCAAGAAGCCGCCGGACAAGAGTAAATCTGGGACTGACTTTTAGTGGTTGGTGAGAGCTTGGTGAAATAAAAGGCTGAAAGACAGACGCCGAGCTGGGCTGACTGCTGCTGGACTAGTCAGTGATATTAGCTGCTGCTGGGTCTGCTGCTGTGACCTGGATGATGATGAAAGTTGTCGACTCGCTCGTTTCTGATCATGAATTTGATCATGAGAATTTTGGATCATCTCTGAAACTGGAGGCAGCAGATCACAAGAAATACTGACTGACACCAGATGTTGATTTAAACTGAAACTTCATTTCTTCTTGGGGTTCAACATAAATTATACAAATGTTTAAAAGATCCACAGAACTTAAATTCTTTGCAAATCCATGCGTCTGTATTGATTGTTGTAAATGGTGACCTGTGGTATTCCCTGTTTGACGTGACGCGGTAAGGCGGGGCCGCTGTGTTCATCCTCGTCATTAAGAGGTTTAATGCAGCCGACAGTGCTGCATCTTCCTGTTTCTGCAGCAGTCTGTCAGACAGCAGGTGACTAATGTTTTGAGAATGTTTCTTGTATTACTCAGAAAAATGTCTTTAATTAACATAAATGATTAATTTTGGTTTAACAGATGGGCAAACCTTCTTACAGTTACACACTATTGCTGTTTTGTGACTAAAAGAAAAACGATGGTGAATTCAACTTTGTCTTATTTTATTCTCAGCACGTACCTACATGTAGGAGCTTTGAGATATTTCTATTTCATGCTAACTGCTGTGGTTTACCTCGTTATTATTATTGTCAACACGTCCCTCATCGTGGTTATCTGCATGAACAGAAGTTTACATGAACCTATGTACATGTTTCTGTGCAGCCTGTTTCTGAATGAACTGTATGGTAGTACAGGGTTGTTTCCATTCCTTCTGATTCAGATTCTCTCTGACGTTCACACTGTTTCTGCTCCTTTTTGTTTCCTGCAGATTTTCTGTTTGTACACTTATGCACACGTGGAGTTTTGTACTTTAGCCGTCATGTCTTATGACAGATATCTTGCCATCTGCTGTCCTCTGCAGTATAACACACGTATGACTTTTAACAAGGCCTTTATCTTTATTGCTGTAATATGGTTGTACTCTTTTGTTAAATTCATGATCACTTTATCTTTAAACATCCGTCTGACACTTTGTGGAAACATCATAAACAGTTTGTATTGTCATAACTATCTTGTTGTGAAGTTGTCATGCTCTGACACCAAAGTGAACAACATTTATGGACTCTTTGGGATCGTTCTCACTGTTTTAGTTCCTCTGCTTCCGATCCTTTTTTCTTACATGACAATTCTTAAAATCTGTTTCTCTGGCTCCAAACAGACCAGACAAAAAGCTGTCAGTACCTGCACACCTCAGCTCGTGTCTCTGCTGAATTTCTCTTTCGGATGTTTGTTTGAAATACTTCAGAGTAGATTTGATATGAGCGGTGTACCCGGCGTACTGCGAATCTTTTCATGTCTGTATTTTCTCTTCATACAACCACTTCTGAATCCGATCATGTACGGACTGCAAATGTCCAAAATAAGAAACATATTTAAAGAAATGTTCTGTCATAAAGTGTTGAGTGGTTGTAGACATAATGTTTAGGTGTAAGAACAGCATGTTGATTTTTTTTGTCTTGTCATTTCCTGTTTTATTTTGTAACTCTGGTTCTCGTCCTTCCTCCTGTGCCTCAGTCTGATTCCTGACCTTCTCCCATGTGTGCTTGTAGTCTGCGTCTCCCTTTGTCCCGTGTCTCTGTGTCCTGTCTGCCGTCTGCCACCAGGTGTTTGTCTCGTCTTTTTCATTTTCACAGTTGTCTGCCTCAATTAGAGTTTTTAGTTTGTTTTTTCTGCCTTTTGCCATTTCCTTTTCATATCCATCTTAGTTAGACAGTTTAGTTTTTACATGGTAGCTGTTTTGTCTTCATTCCCTCCCTGGAGGCGTTTTCTGTTTAGATTGGTTTTTGTTTTTTTCTGTAGTTTTCCTAGCCATCCCTTCGTTCATTCGTGTCCAATAAAGCCTTTGATCTGCTCAACCTCTGCATCCGAGTCCTGTGTCAGAGTCCTGGGCCTCATTGTCACTGGTTAGTGTGGGATGTGTTGAAGTGAAATAAACTGAGCTCAGATTGTGTGGAACGCTCAGTGGTTAAATGCATTTCTGTTGTTACTTCAGTTAAGTTTCTGAGCCACGTGTTGTGCAGGTGCAGCAAAGTGCGGCAGATTTAAAGATTTGCTGCTTGTTCACCTTTAAAATCTTGGACGGCAGCACAGGGTCACACACACTGACTGTCTAAGACAATCTGAACAGTGACTTTGGTCCAGTATGTTTCAAACTATATAATAAGAAGAAATGAAATATAAATGTATATACTCAACATTTAATGTTTAGTCATAATTTGCATCATTATATTGTCACGTATCATCAGCATCGAATTGTGAAACATTTGCTGTAAATATCGACAGAAACAGTGAAAATAAAAGTCTGAACGCTTATTTTTAAAAACAGTATCATGATGAACTCATCTCATGAATGAACTGTGTGGTAGTACAGGGTTGTTTCTGCTTCACTTTGTTTCCTGCAGAGTTTCTGTGTTTATTCTTATGGAGGTGTCGAACAGCCATAGCTGTAATGTCTTATGACCTGTAACGTGGTGATGTTGCATGGACCGGCCGTCTTGGAGTCTCTGGGTGGGATCCTGGAAAGGGTTCTACTTGGTGACTGCATAGTTCTGCTGGTGGACTTCAGCGCTCACATTGGTAATGATGGTATTTTGTTATTGGACTTCTGTGCTATCATTGGCCATAACGAACACCGTGTTGGAGCATAAAGGCATTCTGAAGTGAAATCGTTACAGAGCACCCTGGGGCGCGGGTCGTGATCTGTGGGCGTGCCTTCAGATCTGTGCTTATATCTTGGACACTCAGGTGAGGAGAGGAGCAGAGCTGTCAGCTGATCACTACCTGGAGGTGAGTTGGTTTCGGTGGACAGACCTGGTAAACCCAAACTGTAGTGAGGGTGAGCTAGGAACGTTTGGTGGAGGCTCCTGTCTTTCAAGTGAAAGTTGTCCTTTCACTTTGACTGTTATATTGTCTGTCTGTTTGTTTAACAGTGCTGTTCAACTAAAGCAGGTTTAAATGGTGTGTTAAATAATGATAAACTCTACACATGTTTCAGATTTCGTACTAGCTGCCTACTTTGATGCAGGGACTTTAACCTATTTGATTTTCACAGCCATTATGTTTTTATATATTTCGACTGTCAGTGCCAATGTTTTCCTCATCGTGGTTATCTGCATGAACAGAAGTTTACATGAACCTATGTACATGTTTCTGTGCAGCCTGTTTCTGAATGAACTGTATGGTAGCACGATGATGCTTCCGTTCCTGCTGGACCAGATTCTCTCTGATGTTCACGTTGTTTCTTTTGCTTTCTGTTACTTGCAGATTTTTTGTATTTATACCTACGCAAATGTTCAGTTTTGTAATTTAGCCGTCATGTCTTATGACAGATATCTTGCCATCTGTCATCCTCTACATTATAGCAGACGTATGACAGGTAACAAGGTTGCTGCGCTTATTACATTTACATGGTTATTCCCATTTATTGAAGTTTCTGTCATGATCTCTCTGAGTGCCACGTTACAGCTGTGTGGAAACGTCATTAACAAAGTTTACTGTGACAATTTCTCTGTTGTCATACTGGCCTGCTCTGACACCACAGCCAACAATATCTATGGAATTATTTACACAATTGTCTTAATAGTTGGTGTTGGAATATTAATTGTTTACACGTATATATAAAGATCCTCAGAGTTTGTTTCTCTGGTTCTAAACAGACCAGACAAAAAGCTGTCAGTACCTGCACACCTCACCTCGCCTCTCTGCTCAACTTTTCTTTTGGTTGTTTCTTTGAAATCATGCAGAGCAGATTTAACATGAACAATGTGCCCAACATGTTGCGCATCTTTTTGTCTTTATATTTTCTAACTTGTCAGCCGCTCTTCAACCCTATACTGTACGGACTGAACGTGTCTAAAATACGAATCTTATGTAAAAGGTTTCTCTCTGGTAAAATGTAAACTATCATGAAACTCTGAAAAGATGACGAGTGAAGTGTTTATTAAAGTGAATATCATGATGAACAAGTCATCACAGTGCTTGCTACCAGTGTGAATGTTAGGGTCTCTGTACATATTAGAGTAGTATAGTCTGCTCTATATGCAAAGCATCATGATGTAACTTTTATGAATGATGCTGAATTGAAAATAAATGATGACGTCAGCCTTTATCAGTGACTGCTTTGTTTTTTCCTTATCATTTACAGAAAGAGTGACGGCTGTTAACACCATGAATAGCGGTAGCAGTTGTATCAGTGGTAAATTCACAATAATTATTCATAATTATTATTAATTAATAATTCACAACATTGTCTTTGTCTGTGATTTCTTTAACAGACCAGACAAAAAGCCGTCAGTACCTGCACCCCTGTACATGTAACAAGAAATTACAGATGGCATTTTCAAACGTTAACATCTTTCATTTGAATTTGATTAAAAAATATTTTAATTGCAATGTTGCCTATGTATTTAATGGGATACTGTGCAATGAGAAGATGAGCCTTACACATGGACAGAGAAGTCATATCGTTCATTCTTTGATGTTTTTTGCGACATATTGAAATACCCATAAAAGTCCAGCGCTTTAAGACGGTCGTCATCCAGCAGTATTATTATTAGTATGATATTTCTATGACTTGACTTGGCATGACATGGCTCTCACAAAAATGACTCGGGACTTCCTTGAGACTTGCACATGTGTGACTCACTTCTGCCTCAGCAGCATCAGGGATGAATCTTTATCACATGCAGGAGATGGAGCGCTCATCAAATCCTCCTGAATCTTACTATAATACTGCCCTTCCACGTCCTGGCCTCTCTGTCAATGCAGAGCCAAACGTTCATTCATCTGATCAATGAGCTCTGCCCTCTGTAGTTCAGTCTCTATAGCAACCTAACTATAGGTTTCTGTTTGCATCTATGTTAACTAATGCTGCTTAGTTAAAGTAAAAGACTAAAGACATCTTATTTGTACATTTCTTTCAAATGTTATGGTTACTGGTTACTCCTCCATCTACCTGGAACCTTCGCCGTACAGGAAGTCTGAAACAGGAGAGAATCTTGCTTCTGCTACCAAAACCTGTATTGTGGGTAGGGTTGAGCCCAGCTATGTTTCAATGGTATTTTGATACCTCGCCCTCACCCATCAACTCCACCTCCTTCTCCAACAGAAAGGTTAGGTTACACACTGCTAAAACCAGTTTTACAGTTTCTTCAGAAACATGCCTAGGCCCCGTGCTTTGTCTCCTGTCTGAAATACAAGGCACCTTACCCGAACGTCAAAGCCCATATTATTCTTCTGAGCTAAGTCCAACAAGGCCCCACAAGGCATTAGCAGGAAAGCTCCCTTCTCAGGCCCGGCAACAGGCCTCAGGTCTAATCAGTTCACGAGGTAGCCTGACTTTTCCTTGGAGCTCTTGCTCTAATAAGCAGAGGACTTTTTACCACTTTAATCAAATCAGATTTTATTTGTACAGCCCAAAGTCACAGACACATTTATCCTCAGAGGCTTCACAGTCTGTACAGGGAGTGACACCCTCTGTCCTTAGACCCTCGGTTCCAGTGAGGAAAAACTTGCCCACAAAACCCTTTAACAGGGAAAACATGTGGAAGAAACCTCAGGAAGAGCCACAGAGGAGGGATCCCTCTCCCAGGACGGACAGACGTGCAATGGATGTCACATGTACAGAACAATCAACACAAACATATTGTACAATTACAATGAATGATAGAATGATTACAGCAGCAGTGGAACCTGTGATAGAGAGACACAGATGCACAGCAGCAGCAAATCATTAACTATGAACTGTGATGGAGATATGGGAGCAATAATGACAGTAATAATATGTGTAGTGGACGTCATGCAGGACCACAGTCCTTGAGTATATCATACACACTACACCAAACTTGGACATGGCCGACATTAATAAACCAAGTTTTTAAGGTGTAAAACTGCAAGACAACAACTTTATTCAGACTCTGCTTCCTCAACATCTAAACTGTCCACAAGAGAACAACCGTCTAACTTATGATATGATGTACTTTATTTTACTTAATACCATTCTGTTTCTCCATAATTTAATTTATTTAAATCATGTTTATCTCTGATTATTTACCGCTGTCCTGATAGAAAAGCATATCTATACTTTATTCTTCATAGGAACAGGACGCTCACTGATTTCACAGACCAAGTGAGTCATTTTTATATTTGTTTATTTTTATTTTGTATTTATTTATTTATATTTAATCACAGGTTATAAATATATATATATATATACAGTGACAAGTGAATGGAGAACTTCAAACTGAATTCACATTTTCATCTCCAAATCTGGGCCGACTTCTCTAATCAAGCAAAACATTCAACCACTAAAACTAATTCTTCTGTTCATCATTTAAATAATGCTCATCTCTGTAACTCTCACACTTTGTAACATTTTTACATTTATTCATCATGCACATTAACCAACACGTGTGTATATGTAAATATGTGTGTGTGTCTGTGTGTGTCTGTGTATATACACACACACACACACACACTATATTATACATATTGACATATTGAAGATGAGAAAAGAATTTGTGACATTCAATGTTAGCATGTTACATTTTACCCAAGAAAATATTTTTACATAAGATGTGGATTTTTGACAAATTCAGTCCGTACATGACAGGGCTATAGAGCGGTTGGAAAATGATAAAGTATAAAGACAAAAATATGCGAAATATCATGGGCATATTGTTTATGTTCAATCTGCTCTGAATTATTTCAAAGAAGCAACCGAGAGAAAAGTTGAGCAGAGAGGCGAGGTGAGGTGTGCAGGTGCTGACAGC
Source organism: Nibea coibor (assembly GCA_023373845.1). Lineage (NCBI taxonomy): Eukaryota > Metazoa > Chordata > Actinopteri > Sciaenidae > Nibea > Nibea coibor. Next base: position 296,416 of record CM041716.1, on the reverse strand, counting down.
TTTTTGTCTGGTCTGTTTGGAGCCAGAGAAACAAACCCTAAAGATCCGGATGTACGTGTAAATGATTAGTACTAAAAGACCAAATAATACAATGAAAGTGTAAATTAATCCATACACATTGTTGGCTGTAGTGTCATAGCATGCCAATCTCACAAGAGAGTAGTTGTCACAGTACAATCTGTCAATGATATTACCACACAGCTGCAAAGAGGCATTCAGCGAAATCATGATGACAATCGCAAGAACAGGGAATAACCAACTTAGAGCAGTGAGCACGGCAACTTTGTTCAATGTCATACGTGTGTTATATTGCAGAGGATAACAGATGGCAAGATATCTGTCATAAGACATGACGGCTAAAGTATAAAACTCTACATTTACATAAGTGTACAAACAGAAAATCTGCATGTAACAGAAAGGAGCAGAAACAGTGTGAACGTCAGAGAGAATCTGAATCAGAAGCAACGGGAACAACCCTGTACTACCATACAGTTCATTCAGAAACAGGCTGCACAGAAACATGTACATAGGTTCATGTAAACTTCTGTTCATGCAGATAACCACGATGAGCAAAACATTAGCACTCAGAATTAAAATGTAAAAACACATAACAATTGTGAACAATAAATATTTGAAAAGCCCGACGTCGTAATAGGCACTAAAAGTGAAAAATGAAACCTGTGAGGAATTCATGATAATCTGTGTCACAACAAAATTCAAGTTTGAGAAAAATGATGACTCTGAAATGTAACATCTTTAGTAAATCTGTAAAAATCAATAGAGTATTGACATTGTGTGGATCCTCATCTGCTGCTCAGACTTCTTCCTAACAGAGCTGAAGCTATGCCTGCTTCTTTTAAACCTTTCAGATGACGTGCATGAACCAGCAGCAGTCTGACCTCGTTAGCAAAGCGTCACGCCCACTGAGATAACGAGTTTCAACAACGAGGAACCAGTTTATTTCTTATATCACACTTTCTAAAGCAAACCATGATCAATGATTTGGTTTGTTCATTGACAGAACCTGGTTTTGAAAAGCAACAACACTAAAGTAAGTTTATATAGAACAGCATATATATGTAACCCCACTGTTAAATACCCCTTAATTTGGGGCAATTTCTTCAAATTGTGTCTTCTAGTTGGCCAATGAAAGTTAAATGAGTATGATTTATGGCATCAGTGGATCTGCAGATTCAAGACGCTTCAATTATCCTGAGGGGAACTGCTGTGCAACAGTTGGATACAAAGTGGTGAAGTAATACAAGAGAGATAAAATAGACAGACTAACATAAAATAACCAACTAACTAAATCCACAGTTACTACGTGGATAAATACGATAAACAACAATATACACGCGGCACAATTTGGCAAGAAATGGAGTAAAGTAACTACAAATAGTAAAATAAGTACAAACTAAATAAAGTGATGAAGTGAAATTGTGAAAAGTGACATGAGATAAAGTGACATTCAGAATCAGGACACCGCGTCTCCGCCGTGACCAGCGGTCGATGAATGTCCTCTGGGAGGACTGAGTCTGCTGCTGTGCGAGGGAAGCACCGGCTGGAGAGGGTGGATTCTCAAAATGAAGGACTTGTACACTTCAGTTACACAGAAAATGACATTTTTAATATAAATAAACTAACTGAATGTTTCCATAAACATGCAGACGTTGTTAAAATGTCACTTTTTTTAGTGACAACTTAGTGACAATCAGCTAAATGTCTAGTTTATTCTTATTTTAACTGACTGCAGCGTGAACACAAAGTGTGGGTGACCTTGTTCCTGCATTGTGCTTTTTATGCGCCTCACTAGCCCAGTCATACCCGGAGCGCCATCCGATGTGATACTAACCAGCTATGACCGGCCTACATCCAACTGTTCCATCGTTTGGCATACTGTACAAAAAATATCCTCTCCTGTCGTAGTAACCGTGAACCTTTGTAGAGCTGCCAGCTCCTCGGACACTTTGAAATTTGAATGAAGTCCCCAAATAAAAATCAGCAGTTGTGCTGTGTCCTGCATGTCATTGCTCTCATCTTAGCTTTCTCTTCCAGCTGCCGTGTACATTATGTCCCATTTCTTCAATGCAGCTCACCACGTTCATCGTTCTAACAAGAAATAAAGAACTTGTTGAAAACTTGAACTTTTCAAACTCTCGCAACATCATTTGTGTTGAACACACAGAGCTCCAGGGGTCTGAATTCAAAGTAATCTGATCAAAGCATCTCCTTTGATAATGAGCTCAGCCCATCACTGTGGAGTCACCTGACTTCATTAAAAGGAAGCAAAGTTTCAGCTCTGTTAGAATGGTTGCTCACTATAGAGGATAATGTTTCATAATCTATATAATGTTGTACAGAGCTAATAGTTTAATCGTTCGTTTGGGTTGTTCTCAGCTGCTGAATGTAGCAAAGTTTATTTTTATCTTGTGTCATTTCTTTGAAGCTATTGAAGGAACAAAATCATCTTTGTATATTTGGGATCTTCACATCTTCATCTTCATCTTCATCTTGCAGAATATGAGTTCATATTGTCTGAACAAAGAGCGGATCTGTTGGGTTTGTAACAGTAATTATTACTTCATCCTGTGTAAATAATGACGGACTCTACAAATGTTTCACATTTTAGTCTTGGTGCCTACTTTGACACTGGGCCTTTGAAATACTTATATTTCATGATTATTATGTCTTTATATATTGTTATTATCAGTGCCAACGTGTTCCTCATCGTGGTTATCTGCATGAACAGAAGTTTACATGAACCTATGTACATGTTTCTGTGCAGCCTGTTTCTGAATGAACTGTATGGTAGTACAGGGTTGTTTCCATTCCTTCTGATTCAGATTCTCTCTGACATTCACACTGTTTCTGCTTCACTTTGCTTCCTGCAGATTTTCTGTGTTTATACTTATGCAAGTGTACAATTCAGTAATTTAGCCGTCATGTCTTATGACAGATATCTTGCCATCTGTTATCCTCTGCAATATAACACACGTATGACTTTTAACAATGTTGTCGTTCTTATTGCATTTACATGGTTCTATCCATTTCTTGCCATTTTCATTTTGATATCGTTGAGTGTCCCTTTACAGCTGTGTGGGAACATCATTAACAAAGTTTACTGTGACAATTACTCCATAGTTAAACTGGCCTGCTCTGACACCACAGTCAATAATATCTATGGACTTGTTTACACTTTTACAACAATTATTCTTGTACTTTTAATTCTCTACACGTATATAAAGATCCTCAAAGTTTGTTTCTCTGGTTCTAAACAGACCAGACAAAAAGCTGTCAGTACCTGCACACCTCACCTCGCTTCTCTGCTCAACTTTTCTTTTGGTTGTTTCTTTGAAATAGTTCAGAACAGATTTGATATGAAACATGTTCCTAATATGTTACGTATTTTTTTCTCATTGTACTGGCTCACGTGTCAGCCGCTCTTCAATCCCGTGATGTACGGCCTGAATCTAACCCAGATCCGCATTAGCTTTCAAAGGACTGTTTAGGAAAATGTGACTTTTTACACTCTATCCGATTCTCTCTCTGTTGTAACACTTCATATTTAATATTATTTGTGTCTGTACTATATCTATTTTTTTTCTTCTACATTCTGGTTCATCTATTCACTGTGTTAAGACGAAACCTTTTAATTGCACATCTGTTCAAAGGGACTCTCTTTGCTCGTTGAGATTTCCCCTTTTTTAAAGACTGGTGTCATTTGTTGTACACCTGTGATGTGGAATGGGTGGTGTGTGGGGGAGCAAGTTGACACTGCAACCAATAGTTGTGTCAATAGTTATGATGTGTTTTATTAATGTGAATATTATCAGATTTAAAGATAAACGCATACATACAGGAATTAAAAAGATGTGGAACGTTAACTGCCTGCCAACCACACAGTGTGAACTCATAGTCCCTACGTTCTTAAAGAGTACGGTTTATCTATGCAGTGATACATTGAGTGTGGACTGAGTAACAAAGCTCTAAACTGTATAAATACATGAAGCCTGACTGTGGCCCCGTCGTGCCCATGCATTATTATTGACACTGCAGTTGCACACAAACCTCAATAAGGAGAGTCAAACATTTTCTCTTTGTATTCGTAATTTTCCAATTCAGCCGTCATGTCTCACGACAGACATCCTGCTCTCTGTCATCCTGGGTAGTATAACACACGTATGAGCTTACATACTCTAACATGTAGCGTCCTTGAGTTCCCCTTTACAGCTGTGTGGGAACATCATTACAAAGACTCGCAATCTCATGTCCTGTAACTCTGATCTTCTACATCTACATGAAGATCCTTAAAGTTTGTTTTTCTGGTTCTTAACAGAGCAGACAAAGAGCTGTCAGTGCCTGACAAGAGCTACTCACTGGAAATCTGCAGTTTGCCTCTTTACCTGTGCAGCTCTGTAACTAGTCAAAGAACTCTGATTAAACTATATTAATGACTATCCTAATGTTGTCACACCGGTATGTCAAGTTTTTTTTGGATTCTGTCTCCATGTTTGTCTTGTTTTCCTGTTTTATTTTGAAAAGTAACTCTCCTCTGGTTCCAGGTCACTTCCTCCTGTGCCTCGGTCTGATTGATTCCTGACTGTGTTCACCTGTTCCCCTTTTCCCGCCATGTGTGCTTGAAGTCTGCATCTCCCTTTGTCCTGAGCCACTGTGTCTTGTCCTCTGTCCACCAGCCATTACCTCGTCTGTTGGATTGATTTGAACTTTTCCCCTTTAGGGAAAGGTTAGGTCTGTTGACTGCTGTCCGTTTGCTCAATAAAGCCTTTTGTTCAGCTCTACGCCGTCTGCATGTGAGTCTGACCTCTGGGTCCTGGGTTAGGGTTAGGGTTAACCCTAACCCTGACCTGCGAAATGCCTACCACCTCATCCGCATCCGGGAAGGGGATGAGTGGAAAACAGGATTCAACACCCCAAGCAGCCATTACGAGTATCTAGTCATGCCATTTGGCCTCACGAACGCCCCAGCTGTGTTCCAAGGTATGATTAACGATGTGTTAAGAGACTTCTTGGATCACTTTGTCTATGTCTATCTAGATGACATTCTTATTTACTCTCCTGACCTTGAGACCCACCAGAGACATGTCAAGCTCGTGTTACAAAGTCTCCTAGAAAATAAACTGTTCGTTAAGGCAGAAAAAAGTGAATTTCATGCCGAAACCATCTCCTTCCTAGGCTTTGTCGTAGCCCCTGGAAGGGTTCAGATGGACCCGGCTAAAGTTAGCGCTGTAGCTGAGTGGCCAACACCAGATAGCCGCAGGAAGGTACAGCAATTCCTAGGATTTGCTAACTTCTACAGGCGGTTTATCAGAGGCTTCAGTGCAATAGCAGCTCTGCTCCACGCTCTCACCTCTCCACAGGTGCCATTCCACTGGTCCTCTGATGCAGCTGCAGCCTTCAAAGAGCTCAAGCAACGCTTCACCACAGCGCCCATCCTCACGCTTCCTGATCCCTCTCGCCAATTCGTGGTGGAGGTCAATGCGTCCGGTGAGGGGATCGGGGCCGTTCTGTCTCAGCGAGCAGAGGCAGATAACAAGCTTCACCCCTGCGCCTTCCTGTCTCGACGTCTGACGGCAGCAGAGCGCAATTACGATGTGGGAAATCGTGAGCTGCTGGCTGTGAAGGTCGCTCTTGAGGAGTGGCGGCACTGGCTCGAGGGGGCACAACAACAGTTCTTGGTTTGGACCGACCACAAGAACTTACAATACATAAAAGGGGCTAAACGGTTAAATTCTCGCCAAGCCCGCTGGTCATTGTTTTTAAACCGTTTTCACTTTTCTTTGTCCTACAGACCAGGGTCCAAGAACACTAAGCCCGATGCCCTGTCCCATCTCTTCAGCTCCGAGCCCATGGCCACGGAACCAGAGCCCATCCTTCCACTTAGCCGTGTGGTTGGAGCGGTCACCTGGCCCATAGAAGCCGAGGTGAAGCAGGCAAATGGTGAGACCCCGCCACCTAGTGGGTGCCCCGATAATCGTCTGTTTGTCCCCGTTAATCTGCGCCCACAGGTGATACACTGGGCTCACTCGTCCCTGCTCACCTGTCATCCGGGTGTACGTCAGACCATGTTCACCATCTCGCAGCAGTTCTGGTGGCCATCCATGGAGCCGGAGGTCCGTGAGTACGTCGAGGCGTGTCCAGTCTGTGCCCGAAATAAGAACTCCTCCAGAGCCCGCGCAGGCTTGCTGCAGCCTCTCCCCATTCCTTCCCGGCCGTGGGCGGAGATCTCCGTGGACTTTGTTACGGGCCTCCCGGTCTACAGAAGTAACACGGTGGTTCTTACCGTGGTGGATAGGTTCTCTAAGATGACACATTTTATAGCCTTACCCAAATTGCCATCAGCAAAAGAAACTGCTGAAATAATGATGAACAATGTATTCAGGATTCACAGATTCCCACAGGACATTGTGTCGGATCGGGGGCCCCAATTTATCTCGCGGTTCTGGAGGGAGTTTTGCAAGTTAATCGGAGCCACTGCAAGCCTCGCGTCGGGTTACCACCCTGAGGCTAACGGCCAGACTGAGCGCCTCAATCAGCAGCTGGAGACCAGCCTCCGGTGCCTGGTGGCGCAGAACCCTGCGTCATGGAGCAGCCATTTAACTTGGGTCGAGTATGCCCATAACTCCCTTCCCACCTCTGCCACTGGTATGTCCCCTTTTAATTGTGTTTTTGGTTACCAACCCCCAGTCTTTTCTGAGTCCGAACCCGAGGTGTCTGTCCCCACCGCCCATGCCCTAGTCCGTCGCTGCCGCCGCATCTGGGCCGCTGCACGCCAGATGCTGATATGTCAAGGAGACAGAGTTAAAAGAGCAGCAGACCGAAGGAGGAGGCCGGCTCCTGTCTACCAGCCCGGCCAAAGAGTGTGGCTCGCAGCCAAAGAACTGCCTCTTCAGGTAGAGTCGCGGAAGCTGGCTCCGCGCTTCGTCGGCCCGTTCCCCATCACCAGAATCATCAACCCTGCAGCTGTGCATCTCCGTCTGCCCCGGTCCCTCAGAGTACATCCCACCTTTCATGTCAGTAAGATCAAGCCAGCCAAGGACAGCGCCATGATACCAGCAACCAAGCCACCCCCGCCACCCCGAATGGTCGAAGGGGGGCCAGTCTATACAGTTAAGAAATTGTTAGCAGTGCGCAATCGGGGCCGGGGCAGGCAGTTCCTCGTCGACTGGGAGGGGTACGGACCTGAAGAGCGTCAGTGGGTCCCAGCCCGCCACATCATGGATCCTGGACTCATTGAGGACTTTTATAAAGAACACCCAAATATTTCAGGGCCGTCTGGTATTCGGCCTTAGGGAGGGGGTAATGTCACACCGGTGTGTTAAGTTTGAGTTTTTGTCTTGTCTCCATGTTTGTATTGTGACTTCCTGTTTTATTTTGGGAATTAACTCTCCTCTCATTTCAGGTCACTTGCCTTTCCTCATGTGTCACCAGTCTGATTGTCTGCCCTGATTCCTGATTGTGTCCACCTGTTCCCCATTACCTCCATGTGTTCATATAGTCTGCGTTTCCCTTTGTCCTGTTCCAGTGTGTCATGTCATGTCATGTGTGGTCTTTCTTCCGTCCAGTTATTTCAAAGCCTCAGTCGCCGTTTCAGTTTTCGCCTCGCTAAGAGTTTTTTGTTGACCTTTTGTCATTTAATTTTTCATAGCCTTAAATTAGTTTAGACTTCTTCCCCTTTCGTGGTTTTTCCCTCCTCGGAGGCGTTTTTTGTTCTCTTTGTTTTGTAGTTAATCTTACGCTAGAAGATAGGTTTTTTTGTTCACAATTTTCCTAGCCATCCCTCCTGTGCGAGGCGTTTTCTGTTCACGTCATCTGGTTCTTTAATTCTAAATAAAGCACCATCGTCAGCTCTGCATCAGAGTCCGATCTCTGTGTCCTGGTCCTTGTCACTCAAAGTGTCACCCCTGATGAAGAAAGGGATGAAACACGATATTCAACAAGCCTTCACAGCAGCAGAGTTGAATCTGGCTGAACAAACGTGCAGCTGAAAATCTGAAATGCAGCTACCAACACTTGAGAGACATTCCATTGCACTCCTACAGTAGAGTCAGACCTATGCTTCTCTGATAATGAGGTTGTCAGAACCAATTGGTTGATTTATTTATTTATTTAGCATGAAGGATCAGCTGCGCAATTGACCACAACTGAGGTTTGGGAACAATGGTGGTCTGGAAAACCAAGAGTTTCTCCTTCTAGCTCAGCTCCCTCTTCCCCACAACTGTCCTATACAATGTCTGCAATACTGCCAAAGCGATACTGCCAGACCTCCCAGCACAACCTGCACGGGTGACGAGTTGGTCCTCTGATTAATGGCCAGGATGGGATCCACATTGTTTATCTGAATCAGAGATTCACTGGTTGGTCAGAGCCTCTTCACACCCCCCTAGTCACCTCTTTAATAACCACACCACAGGTATGGTTCCTGTCCTTCATGCAACACTAAGGAAACAAACGAAAACTAACAAAAACAAAAAAACAGAAAAAAATACAATAGACAAAAAACAGACAAAAAACAAAAAAAAACAGACAAAAGACAAAAAACAGAGAAAACTAACAAACAAACAGCCACGGCCATTGCTGTTGACATTGTCCAGCTACTCCTGGGAGATATTTGTGAAATACTGTTGATGTTAATTAAACATGAGCATCATAATGTGACCTTTCATCATGAGGTCACTCTGCTGCTGTGGGCGTCCTCCCTCTTGAACTTAAAAGAAGTCTCTATGCTAAGTTTCAGCTCAGTTCGGAGGGGGTCACAGTATGACTACAGCAGGTGAATGATCGCAGTCACTCATCTACAGGGTTGTTATTGCACACCTAAATACTGTCTTCACTTTGAGAAGGACGTGATGCCTTGAGGATATTTGTATATTTTTATATGTATTTCATGTTTGAGCTGCACATTGTGTCAAAATGTAAGTTTAAGCCAGTTAAACTTTTACAGATTCATAAGACAAATCACTAATTATTGTTGTGTCTCTGCAGCAGAGTTGTGATAATCCAAACAGAGGATCATGATAAACTCCACACAGGTTTTATATTTCACACTCAGCGCTTACTTTGACACTGGGCTGTTCAAATACTTACATTTTATAATTACTATGTCTATATACATTTGTATTGTTGTTACCAATGTTTTCCTCATCGTGGTTATCTGCATGAACAGAAGTTTACATGAACCTATGTACATGTTTCTGTGCAGCCTGTTCATGAATGAACTGTATGGTAGTACAGGGTTGTTTCCATTGCTTCTGCAGCAGATACTTTCTAATACTCACACTGTTTCTGCTCCATTTTGTTTCCTGCAGATTTATTTTTTACACTCTTATGGAAATGTAGAATTTGTGAATTTAGCCGTCATGTCTTATGACAGATATCTTGCCATCTGTTATCCTCTACAATATAACACACGTATGACTTCTAATAAGATTGCCACACTGATTTCTCTAACATGGATATACGCTTGGCTGGCATGTGCTGTTATGATATCACTAAGTTCGTCTTTACAGCTGTGTGGGAACGTCATTAACAAAGTGTACTGTGACAATTACTCTGTTGTCAGGCTGGCCTGCTCTGACACAACCATCATTAACATATGTGGACTCGTTGCCACTTTTACTACAGTCTGTGTTCCTTTAACTTTCATCTTTTTCACTTACTTTAAGATTTTCAGAATCTGTTTCTCTGGTTCTAAACAGACGAGACAAAAAGCTGTCAGTACCTGCACACCTCACCTCGCGTCCATCGTGAACTTTTCCCTTGGAAGTAGCTTTGAAATCGTACAGGGCAGGTTTAACATGAACAGATTTCCCAACATGTTACGCATTCTTTTATCATTATACTTTTTTACATGTCAGCCGCTCCTCAACCCTGTGATGTACGGCCTGAATCTGTCCAAAATATATGTCACGTGTAAAAGTCTGATTACAAATGTTCAACATTCATATTAGCACTTATGTAAAAACTTGAAAAGCCTGTTTTATTTCATGTAAGCAGACCTGTAGTATTTATGTGCAATAAATAAAAATAAAGTGCATTTACTCATACTTTGTTTTCTGCTTTTGTAAAGATACATACCGTCTACAGTGCTCATGATGAAGATCAAGACAAAAACTCTTCATAACAGACCGATGCCTTGAAATAAAAACTCATAAAATAACAATGCAAATACTGCAGGTTGAGACAAAAATCAGATTTCTGTCATGAGCCAGTTCAATGCACAGATCACAGGGTTAACGCTCTGTGGTATTGTCATGTCTTTTCCGTGGCTGCTGAAGTCAGTCTGTTGATGCTTGAACAGAAAAGAGCCACAACTCATCTTGACTTGAATAATTAGGACTTTATTCAAAGAAACAAGTAAGTTTGAGATGCATCTCCTGATCAGATCCCTTCCGAATCTCCATGCCGAATTGCTGGTCAAAATTGTCCAAATGGTTTTACCCCTCTTCTCCTTCTCCTAGGTCTTATACTCGGAGGAAAAAATATGAATGAACATTCTGAAACCGTCCTTTCAAGGAACCAACTTCCATTGTTGTCTTTCATGACTTTCTTTATCACAGCTGTTTCAGTACTGAGAGAGAGATGGCCAAAGGTCATCTCACAATCCCTATAACTCAGAAAGAGAAAGGTATGAAGTTCCACAGCACCGCACACTATCCTGCTAAGTTTTAATCAGGTGCTCAATGATGCCATCAGTTTGAGGGTGCTAAACACCGGTTCGAATAGACTTGATGCCCAATATCCCATACAGTTCTCTCACTGTATGTGACATAGAGGTGTCTTGAACAGTTAGGATCTCTTTTGGGATCTCCCTCTGCGCCTGCACCACACTCTTTGCAGAGATGGTGCGCAGCAGCACTGCCTCTGGATATCATGGCCCAATGTTGTCCTTCCCAATACATTCAAACAGAACCTCAATCAGTTGTAATGGGTGCAAAGCGCCCTTGGGACCAACTGGCATTCGGGGCAAGACACACACCAGCGGCGCATGTCTGCCTGAATGCCTGGCTAATAGAATAGAATTATACAGTTTAATGTTTTATCATACCCCATGTGTCCAGCCATCAGGTTATAATGAGCCACCTGGAAAAGTTTGCGTCTCCACTGAGCACAGCGCACATATCCCATGTCCCTGTCGGTCATGAGGCCGGCAGCTCCGGAAAGAGGCGCCTGCGAACGGCACCGCGGAGCGAGAGTGAACAGTGTATGAAACAAGAATTAAAAGAGTGAAAACACGAAACTGGTTGTGTCCTCCTGTGAAGGAACCCACAGTGGCATCAGTCCACGCCACAGTGGCACCCAACGTGCTTCACTAGGAGGAAGGGAAAAGAATGACGGAGCCACAGCAACCAATTGTGTCTCTGGCGCAGATACTGGCAGAGGTAGCAGCCATGAATCGAGACCAGGCTTTGCTCACCAGGAAGCAGATGGCAGCGCTCCAAGGCCATGCACTGCCGGCCCCCTCCCGGGGGCTGTACGGGGACGTCAAGAGAGCCATCCTCGATCGGATGGGCCTCTCGGCGGAGGACCACCGTCGCCTGTTTCGGGGAGCCAGGCTGGGGCCCGCTGATCAGCCGTTCGTCTTCGCCCGGCAGCTGAAGGACGCAGCATCGCGATGGCTGCGACCGGGGGATTCCGCAGGCGAGGAACGGCTGATGGAGCAGATCGTGGGGGAGCAGTTCATGGAGGGTCTCCCACCAGCGACGTCGGACTGGGTGCGCTGCCACCGCCCGGCGGACCTGGCCGCGGCCATCACCCTGGTGGAGCACCACCTGGCCGTCGTCTCCAGAGCCCGGGTGCAGGAGGGGTGGCCAGCCTCTCCCACCTGTCCCGTGCCGACACCTCGGAGAAGACCTCCGCCGCCCGGTTCCCCGACGCACGCCCCTGCTCGACCCACGCCCCCTCCCCAGACTAATCCTCCCTCTCTTTTTCTCTCACCCCAGGTTCCAGCTGCTACAGGTGCCGCTCCCAGCCCACAGAGGGTCCCTCAGGCGGCAGGGCAGGAGTGTTGGAGGTGTGGACAGCCCGGACACTTCCGCCGGGAGTGTCCGCTCATGGAGGTCGGCCAAGTGGTCCGGGTTGTCGGCCCTCCAGCACCCTCCCCCGGTCCAGGAGGGACGTACAGCGTTCCGGTAAGGATTCAGGGGGGTACACATCGGGCGATCGTGGACTCGGGCTGCATGCAGTCTCTAGTTCACCAGAACCTGATTCGACCCGGGGCTTTGATAGAGGCGGGGTGGGTGGATATTAGGTGTGTACATGGGGCTATTCACAGATACCCTGTAGTTCCAGTGGAAATTCGGTTTAAGGGTAAAAAGCATAGAGTGAAGGCTGCGGTTAGTTCCCGCCTGACGCACCCCCTGATTCTAGGTACTGATTGGCCAGGGTTTGATAAGCTAGTGGAGCAGTGTGGGGGTGCGTTCACGGCCGACAGGGACATGGGATGCCTCCTGTGAAGGCACCGCAGGCTCCTGTGTTTGACTCAATGGAAGATTTTCCACTCGAGCAGTCTCGGGACGATACTCTACGCGTTGCCTTTGACCAAGTGATACAAATTGATGGTCACATGGTGCACCCTGACGCAGCGCTAACATATCCACACTTTTCATTACGTAGGGACAGACTATACCGAGTGAGCCGTGACACGCAGACTGGTGAAGTAATTACCCAGTTGCTGGTGCCAAAAATATAACCCAATAGCTGGGCATATGGGGTGTGAAAAAACACTGAACCGTGTAATGGGCAGACGTGCGCCGCTGGTGTGCGTCCTGTCCTGAATGCCAGCTGGTTAATCAGCCGGCCATCCCGAGAGCGCCTTTGCGCCCATTACCATTGGTTGAGGTCCCATTTGAACGTATTGACATGGACCTCATCGGGCCATTTCACCAGAGCGCACGTGGATATCGCTTTGTGTTAGTTCTTGTGGATTACGCAACGCGATATCCAGAGGCAGTGCCGCTGCGCACCATTTCGGCAAAGAGCGTAGCACAGGCACTTTTTCATGTTATCTCCCGAGTCGGGATCCCGAAAGAGATCCTGACTGATCAGGGCACCCAATTTATGTCACGAACACTGCGAGAACTATATGTATTATTGGACATCAAGTCAATTCAGACCAGTGTGTACCACCCGCAAACTGATGGCCTTGTCGAGCACCTGAATAAGACTTTGAAGTCCATGATCCGTAAGTTTGTTCACGATGATAGCCGTAATTGGGATAAGTGGTTAGATCCTCTGTTGTTTGCAGTGCGCGAGGTACCCCAGGCCTCCACGGGATTTTCTCCCTTTGAACTGCTGTTTGGCAGCCGGGCATGACGGTGCGTTCACAACCCTACCGGTTACCGGAACACAAGAGAAAAGTTGTTCAGGCAGAATTGAAAGCCATGTTGGAAATGGGTGTAATAGAAGAGTCCAACAGTGCTTGGTGTAGCCCCATCGTTCTTGTAGTCAAAAAGGATGGATCTATCCGGTTCTGTGTGGACTATCGCAAGGTGAATGATGTTTCACGGTTTGATGCCTATCCTATGCCCTGAGTCGACGAACTCCTGGATCGCCTTGGCACTGCTCGCTTTTTCACGATGCTGGATTTGACCAAAGGCTACTGGCAGATTCCCCTGTCTCCAGAATCTAAGGAAAAAACGGCCTTCTCCACTCCGTACGGTTTGTACCAATTCGTTACACTTCCGTTCGGGTTGTTCGGGGCCCCAGCCACATTTCACAGTGGGTTAGGCCGGACGGCTCCCCGGCCTAAGTCGGGCAGTGGGGGTATGTGGAGGGGGCGTGGTGCCTCAGCTGCGGGAGAGAGGTGTGGGGAGGGCTCAGGAGAGCGGCGCCAGGTGAGAGAGGGGAGCACACCTGGGGAGAAAAAGGCTAATTACTCTCCTTTGACACACAGTAGCGGGCTGGACCGAGACAGAGAGAGACACAGCATGGCACACGGATGACAGACTCGCGGAGGCCGACAGCTCCAGAAAGAGGCGCCTGCGAACGGCACCGCGGAGCGAGAGTAAACAGTGTGTGAAACAAGAAATAAAAGAGTGAAAACACGAAACTGGTTGTGTCCTCCTGTGAAGGAACCCACAGTGGCATCAGTCCACGCCACACGCATCCTTCGTGTTTTTCTTTTTTTCCCTTGTAACAAATTTCCTCTGGGATCACATGATATCTGTGAATATCCCCATATACACGCCTAATCCTAATCCACCCATCCTGCCTCTAACAAAGCCCCAGGACAAATCAGGTTCTGATGAACCATGCAGCCTGAGCCCCCCCATCACCTGACGTGTACCCCCCTGAGTCCTTACCGGAAGGCTGTACGTCTCTCCTGGACCAGGGAAGGGTGCTGGAGGGCTAACAACTGGAACCACCTGCCCGACCTCCATTGGTGGGCACTTGCAGCGGAAGTGTCGGGCTGCCCACATCTCCAGCACTCCTGCCCTGCCACCTGAGGGGCCCTCTGTGGGCTAATGCCCCCAGCAGCATCTGTGTCTCGGTCTGAGCTTGAAGTGCAGCAAGCTGTTGTCGGCTCGTCACTGCCTGGTCTTGGCTCATCACCGCGACCCCCGCCAATATTGGAGCCAGCACTGTTACTGGCCGATCCTGCTGCAGTTCTGTCATTTTCTTTGTTTATTTCTGAGATCCGCTGGGTGCCAAAATGTGACAAACTTACTGCCACCAGGGTTCTCTCAGTACAAATACTCCACACACTCAAAGTGTCACCCCTGATGAAGAAAGAGATGAAACACGATATTCAACAAGCCTTCACAGCAGCAGAGTTGAATCTGGCTGAACAAACGTGCAGCTGAAAATCTGAAATGCAGCTACCAACACTTGAGAGACATTCCATTGCACTCCTACAGTAGAGTCAGACCTATGCTTCTCTGATAATGAGGTTGTCAGAACCAATTGGTTGATTTATTTATTTATTTAGCATGAAGGATCAGATGCGCAATTGACCACAACTGAGGTTTGGAACAATGGTGGTCTGGAAAACCAAGAGTTTCTCCTTCTAGCTCAGCTCCCTCTTCCCCACAACTGTCCTATACAATGTCTGCAATACTGCCAAAGCGATACTGCCAGACCTCCCAGCACAACCTGCACGGGTGACGAGTTGGTCCTCTGATTAATGGCCAGGATGGGATCCACATTGTTTATCTGAATCAGAGATTCACTGGTTGGTCAGAGCCTCTTCACACCCCCCTAGTCACCTCTTTAATAACCACACCACAGGTATGGTTCCTGTCCTTCATGCAACACTAAGGAAACAAACGAAAACAAAAACAAAAAAACAGAGAAAACAACAAAAACAGCCAAGACAGACAAAAAAAAAAAAAAAAACAGACAAAAGACAAAAAACAGAGAAAACTAACAAACAAACAGCCACGGCCATTGCTGTTGACATTGTCCAGCTACTCCTGGGAGATATTTGTGAAATACTGTTGATGTTAATTAAACATGAGTATCATAATGTGACCTTTCATCATGAGGTCACTCTGCTGCTGTGGGCGTCCTCCCTCTTGAACTTAAAAGAAGTCTCTATGCTAAGTTTCAGCTCAGTTCGGAGGGGGTCACAGTATGACTACAGCAGGTGAATGATCGCAGTCACTCATCTACAGGTTTGTTATTGCACACCTAAATACTGTCTTCACTTTGAGAAGGACGTGATGCCTTGAGGATATTTGTATATTTTTTTGTGTATTTCATGTTTGAGCTGCACATTGTGTCAAAATGTAAGTTTAAGCCAGTTAAACTTTTACAGATTCATAAGACAATTCACTAATTATTGTTGTGTCTCTGCAGAGTTGTGATAATCCAAACAGAGGATCATGATAAACTCCACACAGGTTTTATATTTCACACTCAGTGCTTACTTTGACACTGGGCTGTTCAAATACTTACATTTTATAATTACTATGTCTATATACATTTGTATTGTTGTTACCAATGTTTTACTCATCGTGGTTATCTGCATGAACAGAAGTTTACATGAACCTATGTACATGTTTCTGTGCAGCCTGTTTCTGAATGAACTGTATGGTAGTACAGGGTTGTTTCCATTGCTTCTGCAGCAGATACTTTCTAATACTCACACTGTTTCTGCTCCATTTTGTTTCCTGCAGATTTATTTTTTACACTCTTATGGAACTGTAGAATTTGTGAATTTAGCCGTCATGTCTTATGACAGATATCTTGCCATCTGTTATCCTCTACAATATAACACACGTATGACTTCTAATAAGATTGCCACACTGATTTCTCTAACATGGATATACGCTTGGCTGGTATGTGCTGTTATGATATCACTAAGTTCGTCTTTACAGCTGTGTGGGAACGTCATTAACAAAGTGTACTGTGACAATTACTCTGTTGTCAGGCTGGCCTGCTCTGACACAACCATCATTAACATATATGGACTCGTTGCCACTTTTACTACAGTCTGTGTTCCTTTAACTTTCATCTTTTTCACTTACTTGAAGATTTTCAGAATCTGTTTCTCTGGTTCTAAACAGACGAGACAAAAAGCTGTCAGTACCTGCACACCTCACCTCGCGTCCATCGTGAACTTTTCCCTTGGTGTTAGCTTTGAAATCGTACAGAGCAGGTTTAACATGAACAGATTTCCCAACATGTTACGCATTTTTTTATCATTATACTTTCTTACATGTCCGCCGCTCCTCAACCCTGTGATGTACGGCCTGAATCTGTCCAAAATATATGTCACGTGTAAAAGTCTGATGACAAATGTTCAACATTCATATTAGCACTTATGTAAAAACTTGAAAAGCCTGTTTTATTTCATGTAAGCAGACCTGTAGTATTTATGTGCAATAAATAAAAATAAAGTGCATTTACTCATACTTTGTTTTCTGCTTTTGTAAAGATACATACCGTCTACAGTGCTCATGATGAAGATCAAGACAAAAACTCTTCATAACAGACCGATGCCTTGAAATAAAAACTCATAAAATAACGATGCAAATACTGCAGGTTGAGACAAAAATCAGATTTCTGTCATGAGCCAGTTCAAATCAAATCAAATCAAATCAAATTTTATTTGTATAGCCCAAAGTCACAAAACACATTTTGCCTCAGTGGGCTTCACAATCTGTACAGGGAGTGACACCCTCTGTCCTTAGACCCTTAGTTCGAGTGAGGAAAAACTTGCCCACAAAAACCTTTAACAGGGAAAACATGTGGAAGAAACCTCAGGAAGAGCCACAGAGGAGGGATCCCTCTCCCAGGACGGACAGACGTGCAATGGATGTCACATGTACAGAACAATCAACACAGACATATTGTACAATTACAGTGAATGATGAAATGACAATGAATTACAATGAATGATAGAATGATTACAGTATCAGTGGAACCTGTGATAGAGAGACACAGATGCACAGGAGCAGTAAGTCATTAACCAACTAAGCTGTAGTGGAGATGGTAGCAATAATGACTATATATGGCATATCATGCTGTATATGATGGACGTCAGCAGCAGACCACGGCGGCAGCCACGATCCATGAGAACCTGCTGAACGAAAAAGCACAGAAACTCCGGGGAAGAGGTGTAGTTAGTAACATCCAAAGGAATCAAAAAGGAAAGTCTTAAGTCTAGTCTTGAAGGTGGTGACCGTGTCTGCCTCCCGAACCCAGAAAGGTAGTTTGTTCCACAGAAGAGGAGCTTGATAGCTGAAAGCTCTGGCTCCCAGTCTACTTTTGGAAACTATAGGAACCACAAGGAACCCAGCATTCTGAGAGCGCAGTGGTCTAGAGGGGTAGTAGGGTACTATGATTTCTTTTAGATATGAATGAAGTTCAATGCACAGATCACAGGGTTAATGCTCTGTGGTATTGTCATGTCTTTTCCATGGCTGCTGAAGTCAGTCTGTTGATGCTTGAACAGAAAAGAGCCACAACTCATCTTGACTTGAATAATTAGGACTTTATTCAAAGAAACAAGTAAGTTTGAGATGCATCTCCTGATCAGATCCCTTCCGAATCTCCATGCCGAATTGCTGGTCCAAATTGTTCAAATGGTTTTACCACTCTTCTCCTTCTCCTAGGTCTTATACTCGGAGGAAAAAATATGAATGAACATTCTGAAACCGTCCTTTCAAGGAACCAACTTCCATTGTTGTCTTTCATGACTTTCTTTATCACAGCTGTTTCAGTACTGAGAGAGAGATGGCCAAAGGTCATCTCACAATCCCTATAACTCAGAAAGAGAAAGGTATGAAGTTCCACAGCACCGCACACTATCCTGCTAAGTTTTAATCAGGTGCTCAATGATGCCATCAGTTTGAGGGTGCTAAACACCGGTTCGGATAGACTTGACGCCCAATATCCCATACAGTTCTCTCACTGTATGTGACATAGAGGTGTCTTGATCAGTTAGGATCTCTTTTGGGATCTCCCTCTGCGCCTGCACCACACTCTTTGCAGAGATGGTGCGCAGCAGCACTGCCTCTGGATATCATGGCCCAATGTTGTCCTTCCCAATACATTCAAACAGAACCTCAATCAGTTGTAATGGGTGCAAAGCGCCCTTGGGACCAACTGGCATTCGGGGCAAGACACACACCAGCGGCGCACGTCTGCCTGAATGCCTGGCTAATAGAATAGAATTATACAGTTTAATGTTTTATCATACCCCATGTGTCCAGCCATCAGGTTATAATGAGCCACCTGGAAAAGTTTGCGTCTCCACTGAGCACAGCGCACATATCCCATGTCCCTGTCGGTCATGAGGCCGGCAGCTCCGGAAAGAGGCGCCTGCGAACGGCACCGCGGAGCGAGAGTGAACAGTGTATGAAACAAGAAATAAAAGAGTGAAAACACGAAACTGGTTGTGTCCTCCTGTGAAGGAACCCACAGTGGCATCAGTCCACGCCACAATGGCGCCCAACGTGCTTCACTAGGAGGAAGGGAAAAGAATGGCGGAGCCACAGCAACCAATTGTGTCTCTGGCGCAGATACTGGCAGAGGTAGCAGCCATGAATTGAGACCAGGCTTTGCTCACCAGGCAGCAGATGGCAGCGCTCCAAGGCCAGGCGGAGAGACAGACACAGCTTCTGGAGGCAATGGTAAACCGGGTGGGGGCGGCAGCTCCGGGCCCCGCGCTAGCCGGTCTCACTCTCCACAAGATGTCTGAACACAACGACCCCCAGACATTTTTGGAGATGTTTGAGGCAACGACGACAGCATGCGGTTGGCCGGGGGTGGAGTGGGCCGTGCGGCTGCTCCCCCTGTTGTCGGGGGATACACAGACGGCGGCGCTCGGCCTGCCGGCCCCCTCTCGGGGGCTGTACGGGGACGTCAAGAGAGCCATCCTCGATCGGATGGGCCTCTCGGTGGAGGACCACCGTCGCCAGTTTCGGGGAGCCAGGCTGGGGCCCGCTGATCGACCGTTCGCAGGACGCAGCGACGCGATGGCTGTGACCGGGGGATTCCGCAGGCGAGGAACGGCTGATGGAGCAGATCGTGGGGGAGCAGTTCATGGAGGGTCTCCCACCAGCGACGTCGGACTGGGTGCGCTGCCACCGCCCGGCGGACCTGGCCACGGCCATCACCCTGGCGGAGGACCACCTGGCCGTCGTCTCCAGAGCCCGGGTGCAGGAGGGGTGGCCAGCCTCTCCCACCTGTCCCGTGCCGACACCTCGGAGAAGACCTCCGCCGCCCGGTTCCCCGACGCACGCCCCTGCTCGACCCACGCCCCCTCCCCAGACTAATTCTCCCTCTCTTTTTCTCTCACCCCAGGTTCTAGCCGCTACAGGCGCCGCTCCCAGCCCACAGAGGGTCCCTCAGGCGGCAGGGCAGGAGTGTTGGAGGTGTGGACAGCCCGGACACTTCCGCCGGGAGTGTCCGCTCATGGAGGTCGGTCAAGTGGTCCGGGTTGTCGGCCCTCCAGCACCCTCCCCCGGTCCAGGGGGGACGTACAGCGTTCCGGTAAGGATTCAGGGGGGTACACATCGGGCGATCGTGGACTCGGGCTGCATGCAGTCTCTAGTTCACCAGAACCTGATTCGACCCGGGGCTTTGATAGAGGCGGGATGGGTGGATATTAGGTGTGTACATGGGGCTATTCACAGATACCCTGTAGTTCCAGTGGAAATTCGGCTTAAGGGTAAAAAGCATAGAGTGAAGGCTGCGGTTAGTTCCCGCCTGACGCACCCCCTGATTCTAGGTACTGATTGGCCAGGGTTTGATAAGCTAGTGGGGCAGTGTGTGGGGGTGCGTTCACGGCCGACAGGGACATGGGATGCCTCCTGTGAAGGCACCGCAGGCTCCTGTGTTTGACTCCATGGAAGATTTTCCACTCGAGCAGTCTCGGGACGATACTCTACGCTTTGCCTTTGACCAAGTGATACAAATTGATGGTCACATGGTGTACCCTGACGCAGTGCTAACATATCCACACTTTTCATTACGTAGGGACAGACTATACCGAGTGAGCCGTGACACGCAGACTGGTGAAGTAATTACCCAGTTGCTGGTGCCAAAAATATAACCCAATAGCTGGGCATATGGGGTGTGAAAAAACACTGAACCGTGTAATGGCCCGATTCTATTGGCCGGGCATATGGGCAGACGTGCGCCGCTGGTGTGCGTCCTGTCCTGAATGCCAGCTGGTTAATCAGCCGGCCATCCCGAGAGCGCCTTTGCGCCCATTACCATTGGTTGAGGTCCCATTTGAACGTATTGACATGGACCTCATCGGGCCATTTCACCAGAGCGCACGTGGATATCGCTTTGTGTTAGTTCTTGTGGATTACGCAACGCGATATCCAGAGGCAGTGCCGCTGCGCACCATTTCGGCGAAGAGCGTAGCACAGGCACTTTTTCATGTTATCTCCCGAGTCGGGATCCCGAAAGAGATCCTGACTGATCAGGGCACCCAATTTATGTCACGAACACTGCGAGAACTATATGTATTATTGGACATCAAGTCAATTCGGACCAGTGTGTACCACCCACAAACTGATGGCCTTGTCGAGCGCCTGAATAAGACTTTGAAGTCCATGATCCGTAAGTTTGTTCACGATGATAGCCGTAATTGGGATAAGTGGTTAGATCCTCTGTTGTTTGCAGTGCGCGAGGTACCCCAGGCCTCCACGGGATTTTCTCCCTTTGAACTGCTGTTTGGCAGGAAACCACGCGGCATTTTGGACCTGGTTAAAGAAAGCTGGGAGGAAGGTCCAAGCCCCAGTAAAAACGAAGTTCAATACGTTCTGGACCTGAGAGCAAAACTCCACACCCTGGGACAGTTATCACGTGAGAATTTGCTCCGGGCCCAGGAACGTCAGCAGCGACTGTACAACAGAGGATCTACATTAAGACAATTTTCACCGGGAGATAAAGTGCTTGTATTGCTCCCATCTTCCAACTCAAAATTACTCGCCAAGTAGCAAGGGCCCTTTGTGGTCACATGGCGAGTGGGTGATGTTGACTATGAGCTTGTGTGATCTGACAGAGGAGGGGTGACACAGATCTATCACCTCAACGTCCTTAAAGCTTGGAGAGAGGCGGAGTCTGTTTCCCTGGTGACGGCAATTACAGAGAGAGAGGAGCTGGGGCCCGAGGTACCAAAATCGACCAATCCTGCCTCGCTCCATTGTGAAGACCATCTCTCACTGTCCCAGAGAACAGACATAGCCAGGTTGCAGCAGCGTTACGCTGATGTGTTCTCCCCCCTGCCAGGACGCACAAGCCTTATTCAACACCATGTTGAGACTCACCCGGGCGTGACGGTGTGTTCACGACCCTACCGGTTACCGGAACACAAGAGAAAAGTTGTTCAGGCAGAATTGAAAGCCATGTTGGAAATGGGTGTAATAGAAGAGTCCAACAGTGCTTGGTGTAGCCCCATCGTTCTTGTAGTCAAGAAGGATGGATCTATCCGGTTCTGTGTGGACTATCGCAAGGTGAATGATGTTTCACGGTTTGATGCCTATCCTATGCCCTGAGTCGACGAACTCCTGGATCGCCTTGGCACTGCTCGCTTTTTCACGATGCTGGATTTGACCAAAGGCTACTGGCAGATTCCCCTGTCTCCAGAATCTAAGGAAAAAACGGCCTTCTCCACTCCGTACGGTTTGTACCAATTCGTTACACTTCCGTTTCACAGTGGGTTAGGCCGGACGGCTCCCCGGCCTAAGTCGGGCAGTGGGGGTATGTGGAGGGGGCGTGGTGCCTCAGCTGCGGGAGAGAGGTGTGGGGAGGGCTCAGGAGAGCGGCGCCAGGTGAGAGAGGGGAGCACACCTGGGGAGAAAAAGGCTAATTACTCTCCTTTGACACACAGTAGCGGGCTGGACCGAGACAGAGAGAGACACGGCATGGCACACGGATGACAGACTCGCAGAGGCCGACAGCTCCGGAAAGAGGCGCCTGCGAACGGCACCGCGGAGCGAGAGTAAACAGTGTGTGAAACAAGAAATAAAAGAGTGAAAACACGAAACTGGTTGTGTCCTCCTGTGAAGGAACCCACAGTGGCATCAGTCCACGCCACACGCATCCTTCGTGTTTTTCTTTTTTTCCCTTGTAACAAATTTCCTCTGGGATCACATGATATCTGTGAATATCCCCATATACACGCCTAATCCTAATCCACCCATCCTGCCTCTAACAAAGCCCCAGGACAAATCAGGTTCTGATGAACCATGCAGCCTGAGCCCCCCCATCACCTGACGTGTACCCCCCTGAGTCCTTACCGGAAGGCTGTACGTCTCTCCTGGACCAGGGAAGGGTGCTGGAGGGCTAACAACTGGAACCACCTGCCCGACCTCCATTGGTGGGCACTTGCAGCGGAAGTGTCGGGCTGCCCACATCTCCAGCACTCCTGCCCTGCCACCTGAGGGGCCCTCTGTGGGCTAATGCCCCCAGCAGCATCTGTGTCTCGGTCTGAGCTTGAAGTGCAGCAAGCTGTTGTCGGCTCGTCACTGCCTGGTCTTGGCTCATCACCGCGACCCCCGCCAATATTGGAGCCAGCACTGTTACTGGCCGATCCTGCTGCAGTTCTGTCATTTTCTTTGTTTATTTCTGAGATCCGCTGGGTGCCAAAATGTGACAAACTTACTGCCACCAGGGTTCTCTCAGTACAAATACTCCACACACTCAAAGTGTCACCCCTGATGAAGAAAGAGATGAAACACGATATTCAACAAGCCTTCACAGCAGCAGAGTTGAATCTGGCTGAACAAACGTGCAGCTGAAAATCTGAAATGCAGCTACCAACACTTGAGAGACATTCCATTGCACTCCTACAGTAGAGTCAGACCTATGCTTCTCTGATAATGAGGTTGTCAGAACCAATTGGTTGATTTATTTATTTATTTAGCATGAAGGATCAGATGCGCAATTGACCACAACTGAGGTTTGGAACAATGGTGGTCTGGAAAACCAAGAGTTTCTCCTTCTAGCTCAGCTCCCTCTTCCCCACAACTGTCCTATACAATGTCTGCAATACTGCCAAAGCGATACTGCCAGACCTCCCAGCACAACCTGCACGGGTGACGAGTTGGTCCTCTGATTAATGGCCAGGATGGGATCCACATTGTTTATCTGAATCAGAGATTCACTGGTTGGTCAGAGCCTCTTCACACCCCCCTAGTCACCTCTTTAATAACCACACCACAGGTATGGTTCCTGTCCTTCATGCAACACTAAGGAAACAAACGAAAACAAAAAAAAAAACAGAGAAAACAACAAAAACAGCCAAGACAGACAAAAACAAAAAAAAAACAGACAAAAGACAAAAAACAGAGAAAACAGACAAAAAACAAAAAAACAGACAAAAGACAAAAAACAGAGAAAACTAACAAACAAACAGCCACGGCCATTGCTGTTGACATTGTCCAGCTACTCCTGGGAGATATTTGTGAAATACTGTTGATGTTAATTAAACATGAGTATCATAATGTGACCTTTCATCATGAGGTCACTCTGCTGCTGTGGGCGTCCTCCCTCTTGAACTTAAAAGAAGTCTCTATGCTAAGTTTCAGCTCAGTGCAGAGGGGGTCACAGTATGACTACAGCAGCTCAGCAGGTGAATGATCGCAGTCACTCATCTACAGGTTTGTTATTGCACACCTAAATACTGTCTTCACTTTGTGAAGGACGTGATGCCTTGAGGATATTTGTATATTTTTATATGTATTTCATGTTTGAGCTGCACATTGTGTTTGAACAGAATTCACTAATTATTGTTGTGTCTCTGCAGAGTTGTGATAATCCAAACAGAGGATCATGATAAACTCCACACAGGTTTTATATTTCACACTCAGCGCTTACTTTGACACTGGGCTGTTCAAATACTTACATTTTATAATTACTATGTCTATATACATTTGTATTGTTGTTACCAATGTTTTCCTCATCGTGGTTATCTGCATGAACAGAAGTTTACATGGACCTATGTACATGTTTCTGTGCAGCCTGTTCATGAATGAACTGTATGGTAGTACAGGGTTGTTTCCATTGCTTCTGCAGCAGATACTTTCTAATACTCACACTGTTTCTGCTCCATTTTGTTTCCTGCAGATTTATTTTTTACACTCTTATGGAACTGTAGAATTTGTGAATTTAGCCGTCATGTCTTATGACAGATATCTTGCCATCTGTTATCCTCTACAATATAACACACGTATGACTTCTAATAAGATTGCCACACTGATTTCTCTATCATGGATATACGCTTTGCTGATAAATCTGATTATGACATCACTAAGTTCGTCTTTACAGCTGTGTGGGAACGTCATTAACAAAGTGTACTGTGATAACTACCCCATTGTCAGGCTGGCCTGCTCTGACACAACCATCATTAACATATATGGACTCGTTGCCACTTTTACTACAGTCTGTGTTCCTTTAACTTTCATCTTTTTCACTTACTTGAAGATTTTCAGAATCTGTTTCTCTGGTTCTAAACAGACGAGACAAAAAGCTGTCAGTACCTGCACACCTCACCTCGCGTCCATCGTGAACTTTTCCCTTGGTGTTAGCTTTGAAATCGTACAGAGCAGGTTTAACATGAACAGATTTCCCAACATGTTACGCATTTTTTTATCATTATACTTTCTTACATGTCCGCCGCTCCTCAACCCTGTGATGTACGGCCTGAATCTGTCCAAAATCCGAGTCACGTGTAAAAGTCTGATGACAAATGTTCAATATTCATATTAGCACTTATCTAAAAACTTAAACTTATCTAAAAAAAAAAAAAAACTATTCAGTTAGATTAGATTAGATTAGATTTTTTTCTTCCCACAACGGGGAAATTCACTTATTACAGCAGCAGACTGTGATATACACAGAGAATTAGAGCAGAGAGGGCAAAACACAACAAACGCTGAGCAAACAACAATGTGCAAAAAAAAGCAAGCACTGAAGGTAAAAGTGGCACGATATAAAAATATTGTAAGGTAAACTGATCATGGTATGAATAATATCGTACATTGTAAGTCATCAGAAAGGAAATATAAGTCCAGATAATAAGATTAAAAGTAAACCTAAAAATAATACTATAGATATGGTGAGTAGTAGTGAGTACAGACAGAGACTACACCATGATCAGGTGGTGCAGGTGGTGCAGCTGTTGGATGAAGGACCTGCTGAACGTCTCCTTCTTACACCGTGGGTGTAGCAGTCTGCAGCTGAAGGAGCTGCTCAGGGACCCTCAGTGTCATGTAGGGGTGAGAGGTGTTGTCCATGATGGATGTCCTCCTCTCCTCCACCTCCTCTGTGGAGTCCAGAGGACAGTCCAGGACAGAGCGTGCTCTCCTGATCAGTCTTTGAGTCTGTCCCTGTCCGTGCTGCCCCCTCTCCAGCAGCCCACAGAGTCACAGAACGTCCTGAGGAGACCCTGCTCACTCTGAAGGACCTCAGTCTGCTCAGCAGGTGGAGGCCACTCTGGCCCTTCTTGTGGAGAGCATGGGTGTTGTCAGTCCATCCAGTTTGTTGTTGAGGTGAACACCCAGGAATCTGTCGCTCTCCACCAGCTCTATGTCCGATCCCTGGAGGTTCACCGCTGTTCACTGAGCTCACTCCAGCTGGTGTCAGGTGTTGAATGCGGCAGGCAGGGTTTGATGTTGCATCAACTTGGAGGGCACAGTGTTCTCCACACAGAAGTTAATATAGTCCGTGATGCAGTGGGTCATGCGGTCGATCTAATGTAAGCAGATGTGTAGTATTTGTGTGCTATAAATAAAAATAAAGTGCATTTACTCATACTTTGTTTTCTGCCTGATTTACTTTGTAAAGACACATCGTCACAGTGATCATGATGAAGATCAAGACAAAAACTCTACAAGTAACAGACCGATGCAACAATGCAACTGCTGCAGGTTGAGACAAAAATCAGATTTCTGTCATGAGCCAGTTCAATGCACAGATCACAGTGTTAACGCTCTGTGGTATGTAATTACAAAATAATGAATATAGGGACATGTAGTATTCCAGCATTGGAAAACTGTACATTGTAAAGAACAGGATCAAGGCACTTGAAGAAGTGAGTCTCTCGCCTGCGGCCTAACATGCTCTGGCACCATGTAAACAACTCCAAGACAGCCAGGTACTCTGACCTGCTGTTTGGTGCAAGAACAGACAACAGTCAGAACTTTCCCCACAGTGACTCGCAGTTACATGGAGGCGACCCTGTTGTTCTGACTTACCAGTATCCCCACGCCTGACCAGCAACTTGGGCAACTCCAGAAACGGCGAGAATTTAGTCTCTCTGTGAGAGAGTACATCACCACACATGTAACCGGGTTTTGTCAGAGCATTATAAAACAAATTCGCCATCTATCTATCACATCTTAGTTGTTTGAAATTAAGGACGTCATGATTTATAGAATCAAAAGCTTTCTGAAAAAGAAAATCATAATAAATATTATTTATGACAGTGGAGAGAGGCTAAGGTCCGATAAATAAAAACTAAATATAACCTTGAGGTACGCCACTTCTTGTATTCTCATGTGAACTTCAGTAGATAAGGAACACGTGTCTTCAATACAAGCTCCATTTCTGAGAAAACCATTTTGTTGGGATTGGTGTGATGCATGCCAAACAGATGGAGAAAAGAATACATAAAATAAACAGGGTAGCCTCTGTAATTCATAGGACAGGTTCTAAACACCAGTCACGTTTCTTAGTTTACCCCTGCCAGTTGCCCCAGTAAGTTCCTGTTTTGCTGTATGAGTTAAGCTTGTGCATCAATCATTTGGGTCTTTGCTAATGAGGTAACACCGCGCTGTCATTAAAAGTTGAAAAGAAGCTGAAGCAGAGTCACAGTTCAGTTTGCAGGGACTCACAGTATGAGGACAGCAGGTAGATGTTTAAAGTCACACAATGTCACAGACGTTTTGTGAATTTTAACATCGCTGAGACTTTGAAAAGAAAATGTTCCATTCAGGGATGATTTACACGACTGTTTCTGTGATGATGAACCTGTTTGGCATCACTGCACTGACTTCTGTTCATGTTTGCTTTATGATTAAGTTGAAATTTGTGCCAAACAAGTCCAGAATGAAGCTCGTTCAATTTTTACAGATCCATGACAAAAGGTAATATAATTACTGCTTGTTTGTTGAAGGATGATCATGATAAACTCCACACAGATTTCATATTTCACACTTACTGCCTACTTTGACACTGGAAGTTTGAAGTACTTATATTTTATGATTGTCATGTCTTTATATATTGTTATTATCAGTGTAAACACGTCCCTCATCGTGGTTATCTGCATGAACAGAAGTTTACATGAACCTATGTACATGTTTCTGTGCAGCCTGTTTCTGAATGAACTGTATGGTAGTACAGGGTTGTTTCCATTGCTTCTGATTCAGATTCTCTCTGACGTTCACACTGTTTCTGCTTCAGTTTGTTTCCTGCAGATTTTCTGTGTGCACTCTTATGGAGGTGTGCAATATTTAAACTTAGCCGTCATGTCTTATGACAGATATCTTGCCATCTGTTATCCTCTGCAGTATAACACACGTATGACTTCTAATAAGATTGCCACGTTTATCGCTCTAACATGGCTTTATCCTTTGATTGGATGTATTGTCCTCATATATTTGGATTCCCATTTACAGCTGTGTGGGAACATTGTTAACAAAGTTTACTGTGACAATCACTCTGTTGTCAAACTGTCCTGCTCTGATCACACTGCAGTCAACGTTTATGGACTCCTGATATGTTTTGGCACAATCTTTAGTGCATTATTTTTTATTGTCTACACGTATATAAAGATCCTCAAAGTTTGTTTCTCTGGTTCTAAACAGACCAGACAAAAAGCTGTCAGTACCTGCACACCTCACCTCGCCTCCATCTTTAACTTTTCTCTCGGATCTAGTTTTGAACTAATACAGAGCAGATTTAACATGAACAGTTTACCCAACATGATGCGAATATTTTTATCTTTATACTTTCTGACATGCCAGCCTCTCTTTAACCCCGTGATGTACGGCCTGAATCTGTCCAAAATCCGTGTCACGTGTAAAAGTCTGATGTCTAATGTGGGCTTTTAATATGAAGTCAGGTTAGCTTTAAAGTATTCTAATGTACTTTTTGTTAAAAAGTGACAAATAAAATGAATCAACTTGACTTTTGAAACCTGCAACAACAACAATACAGATAATAAAAGTCTGCAAACAGTTTTAGAAATGGCAAAATGTGTTGTTTATAAGACTGACTGTTTTACCTGAACGCGACCTTTAGAGCTGAACCGGTTGACTTTTTTGCAATAACTGCATAAATATTTTGAAATGTACAAATCATGTATGATCATGATGAATGTAAATAGGTGTCTTTAGTGGCTTTTGTTCTTTTTTTTTTGGCTTCATTGATAGAACAGCTGCAGAGTGACCCACAGGAAAGGGTCACACAGGTCAGGATTGGAGCCTGGGCCCCTGCGGCAAACTTTCGCATATGGGGCGGCTGCTCTACCAACTGAGCTACACACCGGCCTGGCTTTTGTTCATTTATTCCTGTTTGAATATTGTTTTCCACATTCTCTTGTGCTGCTGTAACACGTTCTCCTCAATACAGACTTATTAAATCACAGTGACAAACATAAATAACATTAATTACAGACTCAGGTGGTGCTACAAACACACACTATGTGGTGTGCTACCTTCAATCTTTATGCATAAATATATTTGCAAAGCCAAAGTAGTTTCTCATAATCCAGATTTAAAAACATCATATTAAGAT
The DNA here is from genome assembly GCA_023373845.1 of Nibea coibor. Lineage (NCBI taxonomy): Eukaryota > Metazoa > Chordata > Actinopteri > Sciaenidae > Nibea > Nibea coibor. Next base: position 267,196 of record CM041716.1, on the reverse strand, counting down.
AATATCAATATAATGCACACATACAATATATATGTGTCATACTGATGTAGAATCAGTTCAGTCTTTGGTTCAGCTGGAGCTAATTGATTTATACATGCTTATTATAGTTTGATATGATGTTAAATCATCAAAAATACATTTTTGTTTTAAAACAACATTTCAAATTCAGCAATCAAAATTCAATTTCTCTCTGAAATGTGGTGGAAGTATACATGTATATATAAGTACCCTCAAACTGTACGTCCGTACGACACTTAGTACATTATGTGGTGCTAAACTGTGGTGAAAGCTCTATTTGATTCAGTTTATTGAGATATAAATTCAAAGAGTTCCCAAAGCTGCTGAGCACCTGTTGGCTGCTTTTCCCTCCATTCATCCCAAACCACCTCAGCTGGGTTTAGGGGTAGAGGGGATTGAAACAAGAGGGGGGGGTGTTGGGAAGCATGTGCACTGGCTTTAAGTGGAGGAGCTGCTGAGCACCTGTTGGCTGCTTTTCCTTCTACATCCCAAACCACATCAGCTGGGTTTAGGTCATGTGACTGTGGAGGTCAGGTCATGTGATGCAGCCCTCACAGAGCCTGGAGGTGTGTTTGGGGTCATTGTCCTGTTGGAAATCAACGGATGGTGGTAGCCATGCTGGTTAAGTATGCCTTGAATTTTGAACAAATCATAAACAGTGTCACCAGCAAAGCACCTCCACACCGTCACACCTCCTCCTCCATGCTTCACAGTGGGAACCACACATGTAGATTGAAAATGAAACATTTTGTATTGAACCTTTAGTCACGGGCCTGGAGGACAAGGAGGAGGACGCTAATGCATGTTGGATCGTTGTTTGGACTCTGTGACAGCCACGTGACTGAAAACTATGAATTAGAGGAGGCTGGCTGGTTCAAGTCCAGACCAGAGTATGGAGCGTTAACTGGACTGATTTCCATTCATGACCTGTTGCAGAATTTTAATTTGAGTCTATGTCCCTCTTCTTTGGACCTGTAGTCCAGGCTGGACCCTCATTCAAAGGTTTCTTCACTCTCTGCTGACAGTATGTCTCAAACCTGTGTAATAAAACTGTGTCATGTTACAGACGGATAGAGAGGAGCTCCGCTGGGGCTCATTACCGTGAGATGATACAGTAAACATGATGAAATCACCCATCAGAGACTGACTGCCAACAACAAGAAATGACCTTTGTCACCTTTTCAGGTCGACTGAAACATCGTCAGTGAACACAGCCGGATCGGTACCAGAACCCAACCTCTGAAACCAGAACACAGTCACAGACACCGTCACACCTTCATCCCCTCTACCGTCATACCTTCATCCCCTCTACCGTCATACCTTCATCCCCTCTACCGTCATACCTTCATCCCCTCTACTGTCACACCTTCATCCCCTCTACCGTCACACCTTCATCCCCTCTACCGTCATACCTTCATCCCCTCTACTGTCACACCTTCATCCCCTCTACTGTCACACCTTCATCCCCTCTACTGTCACACCTTCATCCCCTCTACCGTCACACCTTCATCCCCTCTACCGTCACACCTTCATCCCCTCTACTGTCATACCTTCATCCCCTCTACTGTCACACCTTCATCCCATCTACTGTCACACCTTCATCCCCTCTACTGTCACACCTTCATCCCATCTACCGTCATACCTTCATCCCCTCTACCGTCACACCTTCATCCCCTCTACTGTCATACCTTCATCCCCTCTACTGTCACACCTTCATCCCCTCTACTGTCACACCTTCATCCCCTCTACCGTCACACCTTCATCCCCTCTACCGTCACACCTTCATCCCCTCTACTGTCATACCTTCATCCCCTCTACTGTCACACCTTCATCCCCTCTACTGTCACACCTTCATCCCATCTACCGTCATACCTTCATCCCCTCTACCGTCACACCTTCATCCCCTCTACTGTCACACCTTCATCCCATCTACCGTCACACCTTCATCCCCTCTACCGTCACACCTTCATCCCATCTACCGTCACACCTTCATCCCCTCTACTGTCACACCTTCATCCCCTCTACTGTCACACCTTCATCCCATCTACTGTCACACCTTCATCCCCTCTACCGTCACACCTTCATCCCATCTACCGTCACACCTTCATCCCCTCTACTGTCACACCTTCATCCCCTCTACCGTCATACCTTCATCCCCTCTACTGTCACACCTTCATCCCATCTACTGTCACACCTTCATCCCATCTACTGTCACACCTTCATCCCCTCTACCGTCATACCTTCATCCCCTCTACTGTCACACCTTCATCCCCTCTACCGTCACACCTTCATCCCCTCTACTGTCACACCTTCATCCCATCTACTGTCATACCTTTATCCCCTCTACTGTCACACCTTCATCCCCTCTACCGTCATACCTTCATCCCCTCTACTGTCATACCTTTATCCCCTCTACTGTCACACCTTCATCCCATCTACCGTCATACCTTCATCCCCTCTACTGTCACACCTTCATCCCATCTACTGTCATACCTTTATCCCCTCTACCGTCATACCTTCATCCCCTCTACTGTCACACCTTCATCCCATCTACCGTCACACCTTCATCCCCTCTACTGTCACACCTTCATCCCCTCTACCGTCATACCTTCATCCCCTCTACTGTCACACCTTCATCCCCTCTACTGTCACACCTTCATCCCCTCTACCGTCACACCTTCATCCCCTCTACCGTCATACCTTCATCCCCTCTACTGTCACACCTTCATCCCCTCTACCGTCACACCTTCATCCCCTCTACTGTCACACCTTCATCCCATCTACCGTCACACCTTCATCCCCTCTACTGTCACACCTTCATCCCCTCTACTGTCACACCTTCATCCCATCTACCGTCATACCTTCATCCCCTCTACTGTCACACCTTCATCCCATCTACCGTCACACCTTCATCCCCTCTACTGTCACACCTTCATCCCCTCTACCGTCATACCTTCATCCCCTCTACTGTCACACCTTCATCCCCTCTACTGTCACACCTTCATCCCCTCTACCGTCACACCTTCATCCCCTCTACCGTCATACCTTCATCCCCTCTACTGTCACACCTTCATCCCCTCTACTGTCACACCTTCATCCCCTCTACTGTCACACCTTCATCCCATCTACCGTCATACCTTCATCCCCTCTACCGTCACACCTTCATCCCCTCTACCGTCATACCTTCATCCCCTCTACTGTCACACCTTCATCCCCTCTACCGTCACACCTTCATCCCCTCTACTGTCACACCTTCATCCCATCTACTGTCATACCTTTATCCCCTCTACTGTCACACCTTCATCCCCTCTACCGTCATACCTTCATCCCCTCTACCGTCACACCTTCATCCCATCTACTGTCATACCTTTATCCCCTCTACTGTCACACCTTCATCCCATCTACCGTCATACCTTCATCCCCTCTACTGTCACACCTTCATCCCATCTACTGTCATACCTTTATCCCCTCTACCGTCATACCTTCATCCCCTCTACTGTCACACCTTCATCCCCTCTACCGTCATACCTTCATCCCCTCTACTGTCACACCTTCATCCCCTCTACTGTCACACCTTCATCCCATCTACCGTCATACCTTCATCCCCTCTACCGTCATACCTTCATCCCATCTACCGTCACACCTTCATCCCCTCTACCGTCATACCTTCATCCCATCTACCGTCACACCTTCATCCCCTCTACCGTCATACCTTCATCCCATCTACCGTCATACCTTCATCCCCTCTACCGTCATACCTTCATCCCATCTACCGTCACACCTTCATCCTATCTACTGTCACACCTTCATCCCCTCTACCGTCACACCTTCATCCCCTCTACCCACATACCTTCATCCCATCTACCGTCATACCTTCATCCCCTCTACCGTCATACCTTCATCCCATCTACCCACATACCCTTTAAAACATGAACACAAGCTGAGTTTCTTTGAGTTATTTTATTCAAATGAAATACAGAAACAGTGTCAGCTGTAGATATTGTGACGTCAGGGGCCCGGAGGAGAAGGAGGAGGTTCATGAGGTTTAGAGGAGGAGGAAGGCTGATATCGCACACAGTTGATTAGAGATGACTGTTGTGAATGTGTCACCATGAACAGCTCTGTGTCCACACTCCCCATCACGTTTACCGTGTATGGAGCTCTCGGCCTGCATCACTTTGCTCTGCTCACTTCTGTCTTCATCCTTTATATTTCAGGTCTGTGTCTCAACCTCTTCCTCGTCCTCGTGATCTGTGTGGAGTCTCGCCTTCACAGGCCGATGTACGTTCTCTTGGTGAATCTGTCTCTGAGCGGAGTGATGGGCAGTTCATCGGTTTGTCCCAACATTATTAAACACCTGTTGGAGAAGCGTCAGGAGACGTCTGTTCCAGGCTGTTTAACTCAGGTGTTTTTCACCAACGTGTACGGTGGCTGTGTGTTTTGTATCTTGGCGCTGATGGCCTACGATCGGTATGTTTCTATCTGTAAACCTCTGCTGTACCACTCCATCATGACACCGGCTAAAGTCAAACTGATGCTGGTGACAGTTTATTTGATCCTGACCTCAACATCGGCCGTGCAGATCTACCTGACGTCCAGACTCAGATTGTGCAAACACTCGGTTGATAAACTTTTATGTGATAGTTTGGTCATTTCAAACCTTTCGTGTAAAAAGACGACTGTGATCAGCATGTACGGTCTGTGCTGTGCCGTGTGCGTCATCATCTTCCCATGTTTCCTCGTCATCCTCTCGTATATTCACATTTTCACGGTTGTCCTGAAAACCTCAAAGGACTCTCAGAAGAAAGCTCTGCAGACGTGCACGCCTCACTTGGTCACTTTCATTAACTTTTCCACTGCGTCTTTTTTTGGGGTCATTTATAATCGTATGAGTCATGAAGTTCCAAAACCAGTGAATATTTTGACAGTTATGAATTTCTTTGTCATCCCTCCTCTGCTGCATCCCATCATCTATGGGATGAAAATGAGAGAGATCCGACAGAGTATGAACAAAGTAATGAAGGAGAAAATTATACGTGTGTGAAGATCACTGGTAAGAAAACGATGTGATGATATGATGATGATGATTACACTCAATGTGTTTTTATGTCTTTGTTTCATAACTCACTTAATATTTGCTCTTTAATGAAATTGAATCAGGATGCACAGCTTCAAGGATGTCTGCTAGGTTTAAATAAAGCCATGAATGACTATGATTAAAAGACAAATTTTAAGATTATAAAGAGAATTTAAAGAGCTCAAGTTGAATTTAATCAAAACAGATAAAAGAAAAAGATCTTCATTGATTCATTCACTTTGATGAATTCAACTAGAAAATATATATAAAAATAAGACAACAAAAAGGAGTGTCTTTGTCTGAATATTTCAAAGGTCAAAGGTCGTCATCTATTCCGTGTTTACAGTCAATAAATAACCAGAAATTAACGAATATTATCGACTTTGTGTCATTATAGCAAGAAGGAGAGTTTAATCATGTTAAATGTCTCTTTGATCTTAATTATCTATTGTAGTTGTATCATTACGGTGTAAAGTCATGTGGTTTAAATTTTGAGATAAAGAGGCTTGAAAAATACATTTATTATATTCATTCGTCATTGATGACCTGTTGCCGAATTTTAAATTTGAGTCTATGTCCCTCTTCTTTGGACCTGTCGTCCAGTCTGGACCCCCAATCAAAGGTTTCTTCACTCTCTTCACTTCTGTGATGAACAGCTAAAAACTGGACTTTGAATGCAACATCACCTGTACACCTGTAAAATATCTACTGTATGTTTTATATATATGTTTTTTTCTTCTGTTTGTATGAGAGGAAAGTGAAACCGGAGTCAAATTCCTCATGTGTGTTCACATACCTGGCAAATAAAAGTGATTCTGATTCTGACACTATGTCTCAAACCTGTGTAATAAACTGTACGGTCCATTAGGCCATAACAAAATTAGAAGAAGAAGACAGACAGGAAACACCCAGAGGTTCAGTCCTCCCATGACATCCTGAGTGCTACTTGGCCTGTTAGTGAAGCTGGTTTGAGCCTCCAGAGTGTCCGAGTGTCCACAGAGCCTCTGGGGCTCAAACCTGTGTCGTGTTACAGACGGATAGAGAGGAGCTCCGCTGGGGCTCATTACCGTGAGATGATACAGTAAACATGATGAAATCACCCATCAGAGACTGACTGCCAACAACAAGAAATGACCTTTGTCACCTTTTCAGGTCGACTGAAACATCGTCAGTGAACACAGCCGGATCGGTACCAGAACCCAACCTCTGAAACCAGAACCCAGCCTCTGAAACCAGAACCCAGCCTCTGAAACCAGAACCCAAACTCAGTCCAGCCTCTGTACTGGTGTCCAGTGTGATATCTGATCACCACGTTTTTATTAATTTAACTGTGAGTCAGATCTTCAGGACCAGATAATCATGATCAGCTGATCTCAGACCAGTTTCCATCCATCCTCAGTGGGTTTATGTTTCTACAGCGTTGGTGGTATAGTGGTTAGCATAGCTGCCTTCCAAGCAGTTGACCCGGGTTCGATTCCCGGCCAACGCAGCTGTCCCTTTTATTTAAAACATGAAAATAAACTTTCACCTCACAGTGTTTGAAGTTTATTGATATGACGTGAAAACAGTTAATCGTAATAAACTCACATCATGACGTCATACTGACTCACGTATATTTATCTTTGAGTGACAGTGTTCCCTCCTGCCTTTATTTTGAAGGAAACCAACAGGAAGTGATTCCCCTTCAGACAGGAAGTGTCTCTCTGTGTTTGTGTGTGAGTGAACGGCGCGGAGCTGAAGTCTGTGTCCGGTAATTAACGACACGAACTTCATCCAGACCTGTCGGGACCGTGCGGGACCGTGACGGACTGTGCGGGACTCTTCCGGACGGGCCGCTGTCCGCCATTTTGTGCCTCCTCTGATGCGCGCGGACTGTTAGCTGTTAGCCGTTAGCCGGTACCGGTGAGTGTATCATGGCGGCGGGAAGCGGCGCGACTCCTGCTCACGTCGGTGACGTAGAAGAAGACGCTTCACAGCTCCTGTTCCCCAAAGGTGCGTACCTGCTCAGTGACGTCATTTAAAGCACTTTGTCGCGCGCGTGTACCGTCAAACTGTTTATCTGTAGTCCAGTGCCGATAGAGGACTACAAACATGGCCGCTGTGTTAATGTGTGTGGTTGTCCAGAATTCGAGAACGCGGAGACGCTGCTGAACTCCGAGGTCCACATGCTGCTGGAGCACCGCAAGCAGCAGAACGAGAGCGCGGAGGACGAGCAGGAGCTGTCCGAGGTCTTCATGAAGACCCTGAACTACACGGCCCGCTTCAGCCGCTTCAAGAACCGAGAGACCATCACCGCTGTGCGCAGGTCAGGGGTCATGGTCTGAGGGACTGTGGTGGTCTCAGGTGGTCTCATGTGGTCTGTTCTGGTCTCATGTGGTGCCCCTTCTCTCCTCAGTCTCCTCCTGCAGAAGAAGCTTCATAAGTTCGAGTTGGCCAGTTTAGCTAATCTGTGTCCAGAAGCTGCTGAGGAGGCCAAAGCTCTGATCCCCAGGTAAGTCCACCCAGTCTGATCCACATCACTCCGACACACCCACCCATTCTGCTGGTGACCACCCCAGTCTAGGCCCTGGTCCAGGGTCCTCTCACGTGGACTCAGACTCTTGCACTGGTTCTGTTCTTGTGGTTTCAGTTTGGAGGGCCGATTTGAGGACGAGGAGCTGCAGCAGATCCTGGACGACATTCAGACCAAGAGGAGCTTCCAGTACTGAGACTGAGACCAGGACCAGGGCTAGGAGCAGGACTGAGACTGAGACCAGGACCAGGGGTAGGAACAGGTCTGAGACCAGGACCAGGACCAGGATGTCAGACTGGTTTCTGCAGTGTTTTTTGTTTGTTTGTTTTTATCCAGGATGAACTGATTGGTCTGACTGATCATGTGACCTGATGACCTCACACAGGTTCTGAATAAACTTTGAATTGTTTTTTTACACGACTGATTCTCTTCTTTCACTAAGCTAACTGTTAATTAACTGCTAATCTGAACATGCAGCATGTTAACAGATCCAGTCTCAGCAGCCGGACTGGACCATGTTCAGGGGTTCTGTTCTGGTTCTGTTCTGGCTGGGGAAGGTAGATGCTGATCTTAGTTCATAGCTGCTAGCTGCAGTGCTAATGCGCTGTTGGTAAACACCAATCAGACGAGTGTGTTCGTGATTTAAACATGAAAATAAAAACTTTATTCAAACTGTTCAGTCTGATAAACACAGTCATGGTTCTGGTTTGGTCCGTCAGACATTGACGCAGTATGCTGCGTTCAAGTCCTCAGCATCCTGCAGAACTTCAGGCAGAACTCCGGTGGGCGTTGTCACCATCCTCACCGTGGTTCTGTTGAAAAGGGCCTGCTCGTAGTCCATCAGCTGCCTCCAGAACCCTGCGTTAGGTCGGATGAATGGTCGCTGCTCCAGAACCGCTTCATGAGCCCGACGGAGGCTGAGGCCTTCAAACCTGAAAACACAGAGACCAGCAGAGGTCAGAGCCTGGAACGGGTCAGGACCTGGGTCCATAGGAAACAGAGCCAGGAAGAGGGGACAGCAGAGGTCAGAGTCTAGACCGGGTCAGGACCAGGGGTGGGGATGGTGTTGTACCTCATCAGGTAGGCCATGATCAGAGCTGGGGATCGGCTCCTGCCGGCGATACAGTGGACCAGAGTCCTCCCCGTCTGGTTCTGGTGGATCTGTTCAGAAACCATGTCAAAGTACTGGTTCAGGGGGGCGTGGGGCTGATCCTGGACTGGGACCTGAAGGACATGCAGCCCGTCCAGCTGAGGGTAGGACACATCCTCCAGACAGCTGGCGTTGACGATGAGAGTGATATTCCTGCTGAACAGGACGCTCGGGTTCAGAGCCGAGTCCAGGCCACTGAGGAACAGAACCGGCGTCACCTGAGAGACCGCCATCAGAACCTGCAGGCAGGAGAAGACCTGTGAGACCAGACAGAGGGCTCAGACACTCCTTACATCGGTATCAGTGACACTGACGTGTGGACGAAGCTTCATGTACTTAGTTACTTTTCACCTTCAGTTCTTAGGCTTGCTCTGAGGCGGGATTCGAACCCGCATCTGTCAAAATATTGGACAGTCAGCCAATCATCATTCACATTCAACATTTGACCAATCACAGCACAGAAACGTTTGTTTTACGTGTCGTACTTGATTAGACAGAACCTTTCAGTTTCAGTCTGTCTGAGGCGGGATTCGAACCCACTTTTCCACAGTAGACCGTGACGTATGGCCGAGGCGGCTTAGACCTCTCGGCCATCTTGACGAGGAGCTGAACGTGGTCCTCAGAAGTGTATTTAAACACTCGAATGAAGATGGCGGTTAATCGGACCAAAGGCACCACGTGACTCGTTTTAAACTACAAACAGTGACCGTGAAGGCAACGCTCTGTCACTGGGTGCGTTCAGGAGCGGCTCGGACATTGTGTGTGTGTCATCAGATGAGTCACAGTCACGTGGACAGAGTTTCACTTCAGTCTGAGCACCGACGGCGCACAGGTAAGACCTAATCCTATTGGTCCATCGCACCGACACGTAGTTAGTGATTTATTAAAAATATATTAAATATTAACCGGAAACTTTATGAGTTCGCCAGTCATCAGAAACGTCACGCTTTAACGGTCCGGTTCGGTAGACATGCTCAGTCACGCCATTGTACGACGGCTCACCTCACTGCTGAGTTCACGGGACCGAAGTCGAGCACAGGACGGGTTACGAACATTTATATTTGACGGCTCTGATTGGCCGAAACGTCACAGAGAGCGAAGAGTCCGAGGCGCTTTAAAGTGGACAGAATCTGCCATCCGGTCCTGATTTAGAATCAGGATCAAATTACAAACTTCCGGTCACCGTGTCCCAGCTCTTCAAAATAAAAGTCCTAACAAACAGTCAGTTCTGACTCATCGTTCAGAACCATCAAGAACTCTGAGGAAGAACCTCTGCTAGCCTCTGAATGTACCTCAGCACCTGAAACCGGATCTATAAACCACTTCCTGTTCTGTTTCCTGTTTTGATGTAGACTACATGAACATGCAGAAGACAGCAGCTGCACCAGACCGGAACCAGAAACCTGTCATCCCCAAGGTCCGGTATCACCCATCCATCCAGACCCAGACACCTGGAGACAAAACCAGGACCAGCCAAAGTCAAAAATCCAGACATGCTGCCAGACACCCCCCTAAGACCCGGTCTGACAATGAAGTGGTCCAGAAGAACCGGGATGCTGACAGGACGCCTCAGGTTAGTCCAGGTCCGTCTGTGAGACCATGTCAGAGGGCTCAGAAACCAGATCAGAACCTGGTCCAGGGAGCTATGACAGGTCCTCAGATACCAGGCCAGCTCACTAACAGAACCCCTCCTGGATCAGAGCTGGTTCCTCTAGTTCTGGGGGCTCGGTTCGACCGGAGTGTTGTGGAGGAAGTGGAGGTTCTGACTCGTGGACAGAGTAACAATGAAGACTGGTTCAGGTGGAGGAAGAACCGGATCACGGCCTCCATGGCTCACCGCATCGCTCACTGCCGCTTTGTTAACGGCAAGAGCAAAACCCCGCCCACCTCCTTCCTGACTGCTATCACAGGTAAGCCCCGCCCCCTCGCACCTGGAAACAGACAGTGCTGATTCTGGTTTTGTTAGCATGCTAACATGCTAACATTGTTCTGATTGGACAGGTGAAGGTCCAAGGGTCCAGACCCGAGCCATGAGCTGGGGGATCACAAAGGAGCCCGAGGTGGTCCGCATGTATCAGGTACAGGTGAACTCATTAATTATTCATGAGGTAGAAAGGGCCTCATGAGTTAATTAACACAATGTCGTCCTGCAGAGACAGAAGACGTCCTCAGGTCGGCCTGTCCAGGTTCTGGACTGCGGCCTGTTCATCGACGACCAGCGGCCCTGGTTGGCTGCGAGTCCTGATGGCATCGTGACAGACAGCCAGACCGGCCAACGGCTGCTCTGCCTGGAGGTCAAATGTCCCTACAAACACAGACATGGACGGGTGGAGGACGCCTGCAGGGACGACCCCGCCTTCTGTCTGGAGATACGAGACGAGGAGAGACGGCAGCCTGGACAGGTAGAAAGACATCCATCCACAAACATCTCTCTTAACTCTAGTTGTCTCTAACCTTGTCCCCCTGTCCAGCCCCCAGCATACCGCCTGAAGATGTCTCACAGTTACTTCACTCAGATTCAGTGTCAGCTGGCGGTGACCGGTCTGTGTCAGGCTGACCTCGTCGTCTACACCCTGAAGGAGCTCGCCATCGTCCCGGTGACCTTTGACCCCGACCTGTGGGAGGACACAGTGTCCAAGCTGCAGGTGTTCTACAGGGACGCCATCCTGCCTCACCTGAGACGGAACACTGATCCAGACCCAGTAGCAGCAGCTCTGAGACCGGAGACGTAGAGACGGAACGTGTCCTTGAACACCTTGCGTCCTGTCACTGCCTCCCACCAGGACACTCTCGTGGTGTGTTCAGGTGCTCCTTGGAGGATCACGTCTTCTGGCTTTGGCGTGTTGGACTCCTGGACTTCTTTCACATGTTCACATGTGCTCGTGAACATATGTTTAAAAATGTTTGTATATGTGTAACACCTGATGTAACCACCAGGGGGAGTGTGTTTGCGTTTACTGATGAGCTGCAGGTGTGTTCATTAGATCATGTGATCAGGTGCGGTCAGCACATGGTTCTGATGTAAGAGTCCAGTTTGGACAGAACAAAGAGAGTTAGGTAAGACAGATAACTGTGTGTGTGTGTGTGTGTGTGTGTGTGTTTACTCTGACAGATTTTTAACATGTGACTGGTTTCATTGATCATGTGATGATGTAAACAGTAAGTATTCTCTCTTTGTTAAACGCCTACATCACCCACAATGCAATGTTTCTTCTGTCAGCTGTATGTTAAATGCTAATGTGATGCTAACAGTCAACAGTCTGAGGAATCTCAGGTCAGTTTAACAGCTGACAGGTGTAACATCAGCTGACTGGTCACATGACCTGTTTCACTTCATGTTCAGCTTGTTATTTGTTGATATTAGCGCGCTTACATGTGGCTCACTGCTGCTTCACGGCAAGAGCAAAACCCCGCCCACTTCCTACTTGACTGCTATCACAGGTAGGCCACACCCCTCTCACACCTGGACCCAGACAGTTCAGGTTTCTGGGGTGTGGTCGAACATTTTCTCATGAAGGTAACTGCAGCGTTAATGTGTCCATCATGAAAAGAGCTCAAATCAAATCAAATCATATTTTATTTGTACAGCCCAAAGTCACAGACACATTTATCCTCAGAGGCTTCACAGTCTGTACAGGGAGTGACACCCTCTGTCCTTAGACCCTCGGTTCCAGTGAGGAAAAAAGAGCTGTCTGAATCCTGTGTGAGAGCAGTTGTCTTCTCCTAACTCCTTATGACCTCTCCTTCACGTCTTTCCTTGTCCTTGTGACGTTTCCCATTGAGGTCAAGGAAAAGTGGTTAGGTGGTCATTTTTTTGACCAATCGACTGTATCCCTGGTCTACAGTATGTGTAGCAGGTTGTTTGCTACATTAGCCTGTTAGTATGCTAATGCTTAGCAGGTATAAATGTTCACTATACTTTAGCCTGTTATTAATGATGAATCATCATCGTTTCCTTTAATTAACCTGCTGACATCACGTGATCTTCATATTCTCAGCGTTCATCTCATCATGAATCGTGACAAACTTTGAGACTGATGGCTCATTTCCTGTAAACACGCTCAGGTACAGAGGGAGTCGTCACGGACATTGATTGGCGTTAGCATTGCAGCTAAGCGAGCTAGCATCAGTGTCTACCGTCCTCTGAAACCAGGTGGTGTTCAGGCTAACAGCAGCTAATGTTAGCAGTTAGCTACATTAACATTAGCATCAGCTTTAGCTCTCCTGCTACTTATCACTGTTTCCATCCTAAAGTCTGTAAATTATCTCGGTACTGTGATGTTATTCCCTGTTGGTTACAGGCTGTACTCAGACCCGGTCCGGTCCAGCTGCTGAGCCCGGTTCTGTTGCCTGCCCTGTGTGTGTGTGTCGAATGAACCAGACATACATGTCACATGATCTGATGCCTTTATTTGTCTCTGAATGTAAATATAACGTTTGTTTGATGTCGAGTCTTGGCGATGACTCGATGAAACGACAGACGCTGTTTGACCTTTGAATAAACTCCAAATTGTTCGTGGTGACTCCTCCTCCTCCTCGGTTCACTGTGACCTCATCAGGTGAACACAGACAACCAATCAGCTCACAGCAGATCATCACCTGAAGCAGGAAGGTGAGACAGTTCAGAGAAGAAAACGTCCTCCGGTCTGCTCTGGCAGCAGATTGACTGCTATGACAGGTGTTGTAATGGAAGGGGCGGGGTTAGTGTAAGTTGGAGGGGGCATGGCCTCACAGGTAACCCTCCTTCTTGAACTGCTCGTGCAGGATGTCTCGGTACTCATCGAAGCCGCCATCAATGCGTCGCACTTTCCCGGCTTCGCACACCCACAGCTCCTTACACACCAACCTGATGAGACGCTCGTCGTGAGACACCAGGATAACTCCGCCCTGAAACAGATGACATCGCAGAGTGAGGCGACGCATCTGAGACATCCATTTGGTGATGTCACTGTGATGTCACACTCACCTTGAACTTGTTTAGTGCTTTAGCCAGAGCCTCGATGGTCTCCATATCCAGGTGATTGGTCGGCTCGTCCAGGATGTAGAAGTTTGGACTGAAAGAGACACATGACATCATCATCATCGATGACGCCATCATCGATGACATTCAGCACCATCTGATCTCGTTACCATGGCATGGTCATCTGTGCGAAGGCCACCCGGCTCTTCTGTCCTCCTGACAAACTGGCGACCGGCCTTGTGGCGAGCTCTCCGGTGATGCCGTAACCTCCAAGCTGGTGCCGGTACTCCTCCTCCGTCCGACCTGCAACCCACAAACACATCAGCCAATCAGGACCTCAGACAAAGACACATGACCAGAGACAAAACAGCTAACGGGTTGTGTACCGGGGAATCTGTTGAGCAGCAGCTCCACAGAGCAGACGTTCAGGTCCAGCTGGTCCACGTGATGCTGACTAAAGTATCCGATCTTCAGGTTCCTGAACAGGAAACACAAAGTTCAGCACCTGAACGTTCAGGTGATCACTCCACTCTGATTGGCTCGTTGCTCGTCTTACCTGTGAGCTTGTCTGACTCCGTTGATCGGCGTCAACTCGCCCATAAGCAGTTTGAGGATGGTTGATTTACCGGCGCCGTTTTCACCAACCTGACAAAGGAAGTGACCGCTGATTGGTTAATTACTGTTAATATACATCATGTGACAATGTTGACACTGATTGGTTGATTTCACTGATGACACGTACGATGCAGATGCGAGACTCGAGGTCAGCTGACAGGTTGAGTCCAGAGAAGAGCCGCAGGTCTGCAGAGTAATAAAACTCCACTTCATCCAGCTGAAGGATTGGAGGAGACAACTTCTCAAAGTTATCTGGAAACCTGAGACAACAACAACTGACCAATTAGAACGACTGACCAATCGACTGACACACTGATCACAGACCTGTATTTGATGATCTGACTCGTTACCTTAAAGTGACCTCAGTTTCTTTCTCGAGGGGCTTCAGTTCAGGTCTGCAGGAGAAAACAGATCAACCTGTTCACAGATAGTTTCAGATCAGTCAGAGGACCTGGAACACCTGGAACACCTGGAACACCTGGAGCTGAGTGATCAGGTGGATGTTACTGTGACACATTTAACTCTAAAACCAGCCACAACAACTGTCGTCAGCACACAGGTGTGTGAGGTGAGCCAGGTGTGTAAGGCGTGTGTAACAGTGATACTCACAGCCTCTCCAGAAGTTTGAGTTTGCTCTGAACTTGAGCCGCTCTGTTGGCGTTATACCGAAATCTGTCGATGAACACCTGAAACACAGATGACTGTCAGTATCACAAAGGATTCTGGGAAAAAAACAGACAACAAAAAACTATTGTCTGTACTGCGGTGGTTGTACCTGTGTGTGTTGTCTGTACTGCAGTAATAGTATGTGTCGTCTGTACTGCGGTGGTAGTACCTGTATGTGTTGTCTGTACTGCAGTAATAGTATGTGTCGTCTGTACTGTGGTGGTAGTACCTGTATGTGTTGTCTGTACTGCAGTAATAGTATGTGTCGTCTGTACTGCGGTGGTTGTACCTGTGTGTGTTGTCTGTACTGCAGTAATAGTATGTGTCGTCTGTACTGCGGTGGTAGTACCTGTATGTGTTGTCTGTACTGCAGTAATAGTATGTGTCGTCTGTACTGCGGTGGTTGTACCTGTGTGTGTTGTCTGTACTGCAGTAATAGTATGTGTCGTCTGTACTACGGTGGTAGTACCTGTATGTGTTGTCTGTACTGCAGTAATAGTATGTGTCGTCTGTACTGCGGTGGTAGTACCTGTATGTGTTGTCTGTACTGCAGTAATAGTATGTGTCGTCTGTACTGCGGTGGTAGTACCTGTATGTGTTGTCTGTACTGCAGTAATAGTATGTGTCGTCTGTACTGCGGTGGTAGTACCTGTGTGTGTTGTCTGTACTGCAGTAATAGTATGTGTCGTCTGTACTGCGGTGGTAGTACCTGTATGTGTTGTCTGTACTGCAGTAATAGTATGTGTCGTCTGTACTGCGGTGGTAGTACCTGTATGTGTTGTCTGTACTGCAGTAATAGTATGTGTCGTCTGTACTGCGGTGGTTGTACCTATGTGTGTTGTCTGTACTGCAGTAATAGTATGTGTCGTCTGTACTGCGGTGGTTGTACCTGTATGTGTTGTCTGTACTGCAGTAATAGTATGTGTCGTCTGTACTGCGGTGGTTGTACCTATGTGTGTTGTCTGTACTGCAGTAATAGTATGTGTCGTCTGTACTGCGGTGGTTGTACCTGTATGTGTTGTCTGTACTGCAGTAATAGTATGTGTCGTCTGTACTGCGGTGGTTGTACCTATGTGTGTTGTCTGTACTGCAGTAATAGTATGTGTCGTCTGTACTGCGGTGGTAATACCTGTATGTGTTGTCTGTACTGCAGTAATAGTATGTGTCGTCTGTACTGCGGTGGTAGTACCTGTATGTGTTGTCTGTACTGCAGTAATAGTATGTGTCGTCTGTACTGCGGTGGTAGTACCTGTATGTGTTGTCTGTACTGCAGTAATAGTATGTGTCGTCTGTACTGCGGTGGTTGTACCTGTGTGTGTTGTCTGTACTGCAGTAATAGTATGTGTCGTCTGTACTGCGGTGGTAGTACCTGTATGTGTTGTCTGTACTGCAGTAATAGTATGTGTCGTCTGTACTGCGGTGGTAGTACCTGTATGTGTTGTCTGTACTGCAGTAATAGTATGTGTCGTCTGTACTGCGGTGGTAGTACCTGTGTGTGTTGTCTGTACTGCAGTAATAGTATGTGTCGTCTGTACTGCGGTGGTAGTACCTGTGTGTGTTGTCTGTACTGCAGTAATAGTATGTGTCGTCTGTACTGCGGTGGTAGTACCTGTGTGTGTTGTCTGTACTGCAGTAATAGTATGTGTCGTCTGTACTGCGGTGGTAGTACCTGTGTGTGTTGTCTGTACTGCAGTAATAGTATGTGTCGTCTGTACTGCGGTGGTAGTACCTGTGTGTGTTGTCTGTACTGCAGTAATAGTATGTGTCGTCTGTACTGCGGTGGTAGTACCTGTGTGTGTTGTCTGTACTGCAGTAATAGTATGTGTCGTCTGTACTGCGGTGGTTGTACCTATGTGTGTTGTCTGTACTGCAGTAATAGTATGTGTCGTCTGTACTGCGGTGGTAGTAGTACCTGTATGTGTTGTCTGTACTGCAGTAATAGTATGTCTCGTCTGTACTGCGGTGGTAGTACCTGTATGTGTTGTCTGTACTGCAGTAATAGTATGTCTCGTCTGTACTGCGGTGGTAGTACCTGTATGTGTTGTCTGTACTGCAGTAATAGTATGTGTCGTCTGTACTGCGGTGGTAGTACCTGTGTGTGTTGTCTGTACTGCAGTAATAGTATGTGTCGTCTGTACTGCGGTGGTAGTACCTGTATGTGTTGTCTGTACTGCAGTAATAGTATGTGTCGTCTGTACTGCGGTGGTAGTACCTGTATGTGTTGTCTGTACTGCAGTAATAGTATGTGTCGTCTGTACTGCGGTGGTAGTACCTGTATGTGTTGTCTGTACTGCAGTAATAGTATGTGTCGTCTGTACTACGGTGGTAGTACCTGTATGTGTTGTCTGTACTGCAGTAATAGTATGTGTCGTCTGTACTGCGGTGGTAGTACCTGTATGTGTTGTCTGTACTGCAGTAATAGTATGCGTCGTCTGTACTGCGGTGGTAGTACCTGTATGTGTTGTCTGTACTGCAGTAATAGTATGTGTCGTCTGTACTGCGGTGGTAGTACCTGTATGTGTTGTCTGTACTGCAGTAATAGTATGTGTCGTCTGTACTGCGGTGGTAGTACCTGTATGTGTTGTCTGTACTGCAGCTGGGCCTCATACTCGCGGTGCTGGTTCTTCAGTCGGTCTTCTTTGGTTTTGATGAAGTTCTCGTAGTCCCCGCGGTAACTGTCCAGCCTCTGGGAGTGCAGGTGGATGATGTCAGTGACGACGGCATTTAGGAAGTTTCTGTCGTGGGAGACAACCAAGATGGTGGACTGCCACGTCTGTGGGAGGATGGGTTAGTTAGGACCCGTTAGCTCCAGGCTAACTGTCGCCATTGTTTTCAATGAAGAATGCTAACGTGAAAGTGTGTTCAGACCTGCAGATAGTTCTCTAACCAGAGGATGGCTCTGACGTCCAACATGTTGGTCGGCTCTGAAACACACAAAGGACAAATACTTCACTACACTACTACAGGTACCGATGTAATACTACTACATGTACTCTTACTGCTCCCAGTCAGGACGCTTACTCACCGTCCAGCAGCAGCAGGTCCGGCCTGGTGAAAACAAACAAATTAATAATTAATAATGAATTAATGAGGTTTTCATTAATGAATGTTGATAAATGAAGACACTCACCGGGCGAAGAGCGCTCTGGCTAACGCCAACCTCATCCTCCATCCTCCAGAAAACTCCCTGCAAGCAAGTGAGTTTGTGTTCGTCACATTGTGGGGACATTAGTGTGTATACTGCATTGTGAAGACAACGTGTGGTTAAGTCCCAACAACATGTATCAGCAAGTTTCAGGGTCCAGACTTTAAAGCTTAAACTAGTGGTTCTGGTTCTGAGCGGGTGTGTGTTGGTTCTGGTCGGTGAGAGCAAAATCTGAACGGACGTCCAGTCAGGGTCCTCCTAAGGCATATAAACCAGTCTGTGTATTTTGTGTGTGTGTGAGACAGACTCACTTGGTGGCCTGCTGTTGCATTCTGGGAGAGAATCCGAGACCAGCCAGGATGACGGAGGCTCTGATTGGACAAGGCAGACATTAATCAAAACACCAATAGTAAGAGTGAATCACATGATGTGGCAGCAGTGTCCCCTGCTGGTAGCACTGATAAACTGCAGGTCAGTTAGTGCCCTGCAGCTCTATGTAGTTTTTCTCTGTCGTTATCAGTAGTTGCTGTAGTTACCGTGCCGGAGCCTTGTCGGACTCGATCTCCTCCAGCTTGCCGTAGATCTCCGACAGTCGAGCACTCTCCGTCCCGTCAGCGCTAAGACAGAAACAAAGAGTATGACACGTGTCACAGCCGCTGAGGCTCATGGGTACTGTGTTTCTACAAAGTTAGGGCGTGAAAGGTGAAACGTTTGCGTTATGTGACCCGGTGTGTGTCGGTGCCTTACGTTCCGTTGGCGATGCGAGCGTTGAGCTTCTTCTCCTCATCCAGCAGCCCCTCCCTCAACGTGTCGCTCTCCAGGACGCTCTGCAGCGCCGATGTCTCGTCTCCGGCCACTTCCTGCTCCACATGGA
This sequence comes from Nibea coibor, assembly GCA_023373845.1. Taxonomy (NCBI): domain Eukaryota; kingdom Metazoa; phylum Chordata; class Actinopteri; family Sciaenidae; genus Nibea; species Nibea coibor. The sequence goes on along the minus strand of CM041716.1, from coordinate 248,179 downwards.
GGATGGAGATGTGACCCGGGACACGGAGGTTACGACTGGCCAACATCTTTAACAGTGTCGTCTTCCCCAAACCGTTCCGACCAATCAGACCGTAACGACGGCCGGACGCCAGAGACAGCTCTGCCCCCTGCAGCAAACACCTGAAGAGACGTACGAACATGAAAACCTCAGGCACGTTCACTCAGAAACCTCTTCAGTCTGTCTCATTATATATTCACTCTGTGTTAATTAGTCTGATAAGCTCCTCCCCCTGCTCACCTCTCTCCAAACGACACGTCAAAGTTCTCGATGCGGATGTCATAGCTGCGGTTCTTCCCTGATTGGTCGACTCGATTATCCTTCTTACTGCTCGCCTGACTGGCCGACGCCTCCTCCAGGACTCTGCGAGACACGAAAGGTGTGGACAGGCAAGGACAGGTGCAAGGACATAGAAGACAGGTGTGGACAGGTGTGCGTACAGGTGAGGACAGAGAGGACAGGTGTGTTTACAGGTGTGTACTGACAGTGGACTGGAGGACTTCTGGGAGTCCTTCTCGTTCCTGCGTTCATGTTTGGCTTTCAGCTTCGCCTCGGCCTTCTCCAGTTTCTTTGCATCCACAGTCTGAAGACACCGACAGGAAGTGATGCGTTTAAAAACAGTCACGTTTAAATCCACCAATCAGAGACTGACAGAAAACTCAGAGATGATCTTCATGAACTGACTCACAGTGTTCTGAGAGCGTTTCATCATCCAGATACCCTGAATATCTTCTGCTGCAGTGACTGAACACACACACACACACACACACAGCTCAGTAACCCTTAATATAAACATATTATTTAATTAAATGTTTCAGTTGTTCATGTGGGACATGTTTGTTACCGTTATCTGCAGAGATCTGAGAGAGCTGAACTGGAGCGTCCAACAACACCTGCCTCTGAGAGCTGTGATGGTTATTCCTGTTTAAAGACACATTAATCCAGATTAAACGACTTTATTCCTGTTTAAAGACACTGTAATTTTAATTTGAATAATTTTTAAACTTCAGTAATCATGTTATGTTACACATTAAATTATTTCTCCGCTTTTAGCCCATCCAGCTGGCACCTGTCGGAACGCATATGCACAGGGCCGCACACACATAGTGACAGATGCCATACACACACTGGCGTGGTGGGCAGCGAGCAGATGTTGGGGGGTACGGTGCCTTGCTCAGGGGCACCTCGGCCGTGGCGAGGAGGTTGACTGCCCCACCAGCACTCTACCGCTGAGCCACGGCCGCCCCCTAATCCAGATTAAAAGATCTTATTCTGTTTAAAGACACATTAATCCAGATTTAACCTTTTATGTATTCCTACATTTAGTCATTTAGCTGGAGATTTTAGTGAAAGCGACTTAGAAAAAAAAGGATTTATTCCAGATTAAACACAGTCCTCACGGTTTGTTATCACGTTATTGTCTTAATCTGTCTGAACTGAAGCTGAGAGAGTTAAACACACTGATCTCTGATCTGATCTCTGATCAGTCTTACAGTTTGAGGGTGTTGAACATCTGCAGACAGATGTCTCTGACATCATCCTCGTTTTTACTGTCAGCTGACACTCCCTGCAGGACTCCTCCAATGGCGTCGTAGACCTCCTCGCCATCCTCAAAATCTGCTCCACCACTGTCCAGAACACCTGAGGAAACAGATCCAGGGTCAGTCCTTCATCACTATATACTAAGTAAATACTATTTAATACGTATACGTCATGTATACTTACTATAATACTTTATGTATACTTCATGTATACTTACTATAATACTTCATGTATACTTCATGTATACTTACTATAATACTTTATGTATACTTACTATAATACTTCATGTATACTTACTATAATACTTTATGTATACTTCATGTATACTTACTATAATACTTTATGTATACTTCATGTATACTTACTATAATACTTTATGTATACTTCATGTATACTTACTATAATACTTTATGTATACTTACTATAATACTTTATGTATACTTACTATAATACTTTATGTATACTTACTATAATACTTCATGTATACTTACTAGAATACTTTATGTATACTTCATGTATACTTACTATAATACTTTATGTATACTTACTATAATACTATATGTATACTTACTATAATACTATATGTATACTTACTATAATACTTCATGTATACTTACTATAATACTTTATGTATACGTCATGTATACTTACTATAATACTTCATGTATACTTACTATAATACTTTATGTATACTTACTATAATACTTTATGTATACTTACTATAATACTTCATGTATACTTACTATAATACTTTATGTATACGTCATGTATACTTACTATAATACTTCATGTATACTTACTATAATACTTTATGTATACTTACTATAATACTTTATGTAGTACTGTTACTGTAGTACCTCCTATAATACCTTATGTAGTACTGTTAATGCAGTACTTCCTCTGACAGCTGAACGGATCTCGGGTCAGTGTTCCGGGTCCAATCGAACCGGGCTCTAATGGTCAGTGTAAGCCGGGTTAAGTTGCCGGAGCCATGCCGTGCTAACCGGTGTTCCTCCTTACAGTCAGCCCGGTTAGCTCGTTAGCACTGCGGCTAACAGCCACACTAAAGCCCGGTGTGTACCGCCCTGCCGCCCCGACACACAGCGCCTGTGTGGCCGGCAGACAGTGTGTGTGTCCCGGCCTCTCCCCGGCCTCTCCCCGGCCTCTCACCTGTGATGTAGTCGAACACCTCGGAGTCGATCTCGGGGAACTCGCTCTTCAGAATGTCCACGTACGTCGCCATGATACCCGGCCCTGGACTCTGCCGCGGCGCGCATGCGTCAAAATGCGACAGCGCCGTGAATTCTGGGAAATGACGTTTTGGTGTCTGCTGTGTTGACGTCAGATAAGGAAGGACTACAAATATTTGTTTTTTCTGTATATATTGATTAGTGATTATTATCATATTATTAATGATATATTACTGGCGTGCTTTTATTCTGAAACTTCAGTACTACTACTTAAAAAAACAAATAGAAATATTTCATGAATATTTTCACAAAATCTAATAAATAAGACAATAACTTGATTTATTTATTTCCGTGTGTGATTGATCTTTTTATTTATAGATATCATGATTATAATAATTCAGATGAGATGGAACGATGATGTTTCAGACTTTAAATAAATTAAACTGTTAAAATTACGTTTTTCTAAGACTGTTGTTCTTTTATTCTGAAACATCTTCACACTAATGAATTTTAGTTTTGTTATTTGAACTTTAATATTTAAATATTGTTTTATGTCAGGTCCCTATAAACAGAATGATTTTAATGAGCTTTGTCCTAAATGATGATTGGACAGAACATGAAGGAGTGTGTGCTCACCATTAATATGATCACATCAGTGTGTTTACACGGTCAGTACTTACTGACAGGCAGACAGGCAGACAGACAGACAGACAGACAGGCAGGCAGACAGACAGACAGGTAGACAGACAGACAGACAGACAGGCAGACAGACAGACAGACAGGCAGGCAGACAGACAGACAGGTAGACAGACAGACAGACAGACAGGCAGGCAGGTAGACAGACAGACAGACAGGTAGACAGACAGGCAGACAGACAGACAGGCAGGCAGGCAGACAGACAGACAGACAGGCAGGCAGGCAGACAGGCAGACAGACAGACAGGCAGGCAGACAGACAGGCAGGTAGACAGACAGACAGACAGGCAGACAGACAGAGAGGCAGGCAGGCAGACAGACAGACAGGCAGACAGACAGGCAGGTAGACAGACAGGCAGGTAGACAGACAGACAGACAGACAGGCAGACAGACAGGTAGGTAGACAGACAGACAGACAGACAGACAGACAGACAGACAGGCAGACAGACAGACAGACAGACAGGTAGACAGACAGACAGACAGACAGGCAGACAGACAGACAGGCAGGTAGACAGACAGGCAGGCAGACAGACAGACAGGCAGGCAGGCAGACAGACAGACAGGCAGGCAGGCAGACAGGCAGACAGACAGACAGGCAGGCAGGCAGACAGACAGGCAGGTAGACAGACAGACAGACAGGCAGACAGACAGAGAGGCAGGCAGGCAGACAGACAGACAGGCAGACAGGCAGGTAGACAGACAGGCAGGTAGACAGACAGACAGACAGACAGGCAGACAGACAGGTAGGTAGACAGACAGACAGACAGGCAGACAGACAGACAGGCAGGTAGACAGGCAGGCAGACAGACAGACAGACAGGTAGACAGACAGACAGACAGGCAGGCAGACAGACAGGCAGGTAGACAGACAGGCAGGTAGACAGACAGACAGACAGACAGACAGGCAGACAGACAGGTAGGTAGACAGACAGACAGACAGGCAGACAGACAGACAGACAGGCAGACAGACAGACAGACAGGCAGGTAGACAGACAGACAGACAGGCAGGCAGACAGACAGACAGGCAGGCAGACAGACAGACAGGCAGGCAGACAGATAGACAGGCAGGTAGACAGACAGACAGGCAGACAGATAGACAGGCAGGTAGACAGACTTTTTCTTTACTTCTTCTGAAGGGAAATTCCGTTGCCATAACAGTCCGGTATATATGACTACTATGAAGATCCAGTAGAATAAAACATGAACAGGCCTGATGATATGATGGTACAGTGTATAGTAATAATAAAGTTAAAGTTTTTCTTTATTGTCCTACACGTAGTGTACTTGGATATTATTGTACCTGTAGTATTATCCATGAATTGGTGATTATTAATGGTCCATACATGTTATTAGTTAATAATGAAATAATCATTATATAATAATAACGTCTGCGTCCCTTGGAGCGCCGCTCTGCGCATGCTCCGCTCTGAGTTTAGGGTGGGAGAGTTAGCCGTTAGCACAAAGCTAACAGCCGGAGTGTGTAATGGCGGCCTCGGTGTTGCTGGGGTCTGCGGACAACACCGGACTCAACTTCACGGTCGGAGGCGGCAGCAGCGGCGGCAGCGCCGTGAATGTGTTAGTCGGGAATAATAACGGTCTGGGGCCGGCGGGTCCGGCGCCCTGGAACCGTTCTCTGGACCGAGCTTTGGACGAAGCCTCGGCCACCGGGTGCCTGAACCTCAGCGGCAGGAAGCTGAAGGAGTTTCCCCGGAGCGCCGCCAACCACGACCTGACGGACACCACCAGGGCCGGTGAGTGAGCCACAGAGCCCGCGGAGCGGACATAGTGAGCTGGGCGAGTGTGTGTCCGGTCGGTTCAAGTAGCTTAGAAAGAGTTTTCACGGAGTTGACGGCGGGAAAACGTGAACATCCAACTTTAACGGCTGTGGGAAAGATGGGATGGGGAAAACCTTCAGGGCCGGTGTTATGACAAACGCGGCGCCCCCTCTAAATGATACCCTGTCGTGATTGCACCGCCTGTAACTATGTTATTACGTCCAAACTCCGCTCACAGACAGCACAAAGCAAACATCTTACACTGATTTACAACTCAGGAGTGTTTTATGAACTTTAGAAAGTCTGAAGTTAAAATATTATGCAAATATACAAAGTCTAATTGGCAGGAACTCAAAATAACACGAGCTAACATTAGCTAGTTAGCACAGTGTAGCGCGGTTAAATAAACTTTATTTTCCGCCGTTTAAACTCGCTTTAAGCATCAGGCTGTTGTTTACACACTCTGGCCGTGATTTGTGTCGGTGTGCGGGGTTACAGTGCCGCGGAGGTCCGCCGCGGACAGACACCGACATACTACGGTTACATGTTGTGCCGTTACACCTATAAGTTTAGGTTGTTGACGGTCGGTTGGTGTACCAGCTAGCAGGCTAACCCGATGCTAACGTTAGCTGACGGCTAGTTTGTTTGACCCGGACCGGGCGTACTCCGGGTTCGGGTGTTCGGGATTGTTATGGGGGGTAAAACAAAACAGCAGCCTCACCCCCTGGTGACGTCATATGCCGTTGGTAAAGGTGAGCACACACCTGAGTTTGTTTTGTTTCATGTGTGGTTCCGCCCACCCGAGTCTGACGGCCCGCGTGCAGAGACAAAACGAACAAACCCAGACATCAGATCCAGGACCGCTTGTGAAGCGTTGATGGAGCGTTCCGTAATAAACTGTAACTGTAACTAACTGTAACTGTAACTAATTGTAACTGTAACGTAATGAAGCTTCATTACGTGTCTGGAAATACCCAGAGGACGTCACGTGTCCACAGTCTGCTGCGTGTCTGACACTTTCAGCGGTGACTCTGTTGTTAGGCCTGGTCTCTGAGACTGAGCGGGCCGTGTGTGTGTGTGTGTGTGTGTGTGTTGTACAGGAAGTCCATGTTACTGATGTGTACTTCCTGTCAGCCAGGTGCTGCTGGTATATATAGAGTATTGTGCATGTGTGTGTGTGTGTGTGTGTGTCCTGCACAATCACACACACACCTCACATATTAATATAAAGTGAGTGTGTCTCTAAGTGACTGCAGAAGACAGATGAACCTGGACCAGAATCTGGACCAGAACCATCCGTTCCAACAGATGTACTGACAGAGAGACGTCACAGCAGCACAGTTTATTAACACAGTGCACAACTGGTTCTGGTTCTGTTCAGGTACACAGTGATGACAAACAAAGGACAAATACCTGTCTAACCTGAAGCCTGTCTGTCTGCCTGTGTGTCTCTCTCTGCCTGTGTGTCTCCCTCTGTCTGTCTGTCTCTGTCTCTCTCTGCCTGTCTGTCTCTGTCTCTCTCTGTCTGTCTCTGTCTCCCTCTGTCTCTGTCTCTGTCTGTCTCTCTCTGCCTGTCTGTCTCTGTCTCTCTCTGTCTGTCTGTCTCCCTCTGTCTGTCTGTCTGTCTCTCTCTGCCTGTCTGTCTGTCTCTGTCTGTCTGTCTCTGTCTGTCTCTCTCTCTGTCTGTCTCTCTCTGCCTGTCTGTCTCTCTCTGTCTGTCTGTCTCTGTCTGTCTCTCTCTGCCTGTCTGTCTCTCTCTGTCTGTCTGTCTCTGTCTGTCTCTCTCTGCCTGTCTGTCTCTCTCTGTCTGTCTGTCTCTGTCTGTCTCTCTCTGTCTGTCTCTCTCTGCCTGTCTGTCTTTCAGATCTGTCTCGTAACCGTCTGTCTGAGCTTCCTCCTGAGGTTTGTCTCTTCGTGTCTCTGGAGAGTCTGAACCTGTACCAGAACTGTCTGAGGTCTCTGCCCGACAGTCTGATCAACCTGCAGGCCCTCACCTACCTGAACCTCAGGTAACACACACACACACACACACACACACACACACACACACACACACACACACCTGAATCTCGGGTCATATATGACTGAGGTTCATGAAATGTATTAATCAAAATATATTGACCATGAAACAAACGATGGACGTCTCTGTGTCTCTCCCGTCAGTCGTAACCAGCTGTCTGTCCTCCCCACCGTGGTCTGCACTCTTCCTCTGAAGGTTTTGATCGCCTGTAACAACAAACTGGTTTCTCTGCCAGAAGAACTGGGACAGCTGAGGCACCTGACTGAACTGGTGAGTCCACCACAGACACCTACAGACCACCTGTCTGTGATTAGATCTAACTATATCAATGATTAACACCAAGAAGGCAGTCAGGGCCTCGTCAGGAGCTCGTCTTAGTGGTTATCAGTAATCAGCATTTTGTGGACTGCCCCCTGCAGGATGTGAGCTGTAATGAGATCCAGACTCTCCCAGCTCAGGTGGGTCAGCTGGAGACTCTCCGAGACCTGAACATCAGGAGGAACCACCTGGTCCGACTGCCTCCAGGTACACATCAGCACGCACCCCTGAAAGTCCATGTGAGGTCAAAATAAATGTGTGTTTGAGTTTGTCAGAGTAAAGAAGAACGTGTCAACGACCACCCAGCCAAATCTGACTGATTAAAAATGATCACGTTTATGAAATCAGGTAAAAATGGAGTTTAGCTCAGTTGGTCGAGCAGCCGGCCCGTCAGAGGCTCAGTCCTCCTGGACGAACACGGGTCATTTCTTTCCACGTGTTTTCAGCAGCGACATATTCATCGTTGCACAGACGTTAAGATCTTCATGTGGACGACAGATAAAACATGTTGGTGTACTTTGTGTAATAGATTACTTGTGTGTGTCCTCAGAGCTGGCTGACCTCCCTCTGGTGCGTCTGGACTTCTCCTGTAACAAAGTGACCTCCATCCCCGTCTGTTACCGACAGCTCACACAGCTTCAGACCATCGTCCTTGACAACAACCCTCTGCAGACCCCACCTGCACAGGTACTCACAGGACATGACATCACAGACATCTGTGTGTGTCACTTCCAGCTGAATGTGTGTTTCTCCATGTGTAGATCTGTATCAAAGGGAAGATCCACATATTCAAGTACCTGAACCTGGAGGCCAGTAAGACGACCCCCGACCTCCCAGACTACGACAGGCGACCTTTGCCCTTCAACTCCTGGTCAGCACACGCCAACTTCCTGTTTACATCATCACTCATCGTCTCATTAGCAGTAATTAGCAACACATTTGATTGATTGCTGACTGACAATAATGTTGTCTGCTCTCTGGATTTAACTTGTGATGTCGGTACTTTTTCCTCCGACTTCCTGTAGCCCCTTCACAATAAAAGCCCTTGTGTGTTTTCAGTGGTGATGAGCTGTACCCGGGGCGTCCATACGGAGCGCTGGATTCTGGTTTCAACAGCGTTGATAGCGGAGACAAGAGGTGGTCAGGGAATGAGGTCAGACACACACACACACACTAAGCATGTCCTGTCCTGTTTCCTGTCTGTGTAAGCTCACTTCCTGTCTGTGTTCAGCCCACAGAGGAGCTGTCAGAGCTGTCGCTCAGAGTGGCTGAGGTCAGCCGAGACCAGAGACCCCGAGGAGGAGGAGGAGGAGGAGGAGGAGGAGGAGGAGCGGGTCTGCTGGCTAATGGCACACGTGAGTTGATCGATGAAGACCTCAGTCTGAACCAATCAGCTGATTTTATTTCTGAGCTGTCAGCGAATCAGAGGTGTCGGTCTGTTATCCAGATGCCGAGTTGGAGCAGATAGACTTCATAGACAGCTGTGTGGGCGAGGAGGATGAGGAGGAGGGGAGGAGTCGAGGAAGAGGAGGAGGAGGAGATGGAGATGGTACCAGTCTGAGCTCTCAGTTCATGGCCTACATTGAGAGACGCATAACCAGAGAGGTAGGAGCTCCGCCCACCACGAGTCACACCTGTTACTGTCTGACCTGGTGTCAGCTCCATGAGTGCAGCGAGGCAGTGGAGCTGGACGTCACACAGAATGCTGCTGGAACTGAACTGAGTGACTTCCTGTCTGTGTGTTGTGTTCAGGGTTCTCCAGTAAAAAACAACACCAGGACAGAAGACACACGGAGACACAACAGGTACACACACATACACACACACACACACACACCTCTTTCCATCACGCACACTAACGTCCTGTCTGTTTGTAGGAGTGTCGTTGATGGTGTCACAGCGCCCTCTAGCTCCCAGAGTCAGGTAACACATCCTGTCTGATAGACACAAGTCAGAAACCACAAATCCCAGCTTCACATCTGTCTGTCTCTTTGTGTCTGTCTCTCTCTCTGTCTGTCTGTCCGTTCTCAGCGGGGTGGTGGTGTAGAGAGGATGAGGAGGGAGGCTCAGCTCGCCGCTCTGAGGTACGACGAGGAGAGACAGAAGAACCGATCTCTGCAGAGCTACACCAAGGTACACCAGTTTAACAGCTCACACACCAGTTTATCAGCTCACACTCCAGTTTATCAGCTCACACGCCAGTTTATCAGCTCACACTCCAGTTTAACAGCTCACACACCAGTTTAACAGCTCACACACCAGTTTATCAGCTCACACGCCAGTTTATCAGCTCACACTCCAGTTTAACAGCTCACACGCCAGTTTATCAGCTCACACGCCAGTTTATCAGCTCACACGCCAGTTTATCAGCTCACACTCCAGTTTAACAGCTCACACGCCAGTTTATCAGCTCACACTACAGTTTAACAGCTCACACTCCAGTTTAACAGCTCACACGCCAGTTTATCAGCTCACACTACAGTTTAACAGCTCACACTCCAGTTTAACAGCTCACACACCAGTTTATCAGCTCACACTACAGTTTATCAGCTCACACGCCAGTTTAACAGCTCACACTCCAGTTTATCAGCTCACACTACAGTTTAACAGCTCACACACCAGTTTATCAGCTCACACTCCAGTTTAACAGCTCACACTCCAGTTTATCAGTTAATCTCTGACTCTGTTGTTTTTCAGCACAAAGCAGCTCTGAGTCCAACAAAATCCAGTCCAGACAGTGAGGTAAGACTCTGACATCACACACCTGATCCAATTTGATTGATTCATGTTCTGTTGCTCATCCCCAAAACAAACTGGTTCAACAAACAGGAAATGAAGCTGCTTCCTCCACGCGTCCACACGTCATGTGACTTGTTATTTGTGTGTTCTAAACACATAGCCCTGTCCTTGTCTGTTAGGCCACACCCCTCTATGACCACACCTGTTCACCTCATGTCTGTGTGTCTTTGTTAACGTGTGTGTGTGTGTGTGTGTTCAGAACGTCTATCCTTCCAGACGCTCCACCCACACAGATGACTCCGCCCTCTTTATGGTAAGCGATTGGCCCCGCTCTTTCACAATAAAAGCACATGCCCATGAGTGCAGGATGACATCATCAACTTTTTATGGCTTATCAGGAAATGACAAGCTCTAAAATACCTGAGGACAGGTGACACCTGAAGATGTCGTCACGTCAACAGGAAGGAGAATGTTCACTTCCGGTGTCAGTCTGTAGTTTATATCTCACACAGGAAGTGCTGATGACAAACTACAATGATAAATAAAACATCACGTCATTTGAATCTAATTTAAATACTAAATTAATCCAACAACAACTTTGTCTCTTCGTCTGTCTGTCTGTCTGTCTCTCCGTCCACCTGTCTATTGACTGGCCTGTGATCAGCTGTCTGTCTGTAGTGTGTCTCACACCGTTCATGTTTCTGTCGATGAAGGACAGACTTCCTGCCTGACTTCTTCGTCTGGGGCTTCATTGGTTCCTCCTGAAATCAAATATTTAGTCTTCAGTTTAATCAAACAGTGAACAGTGAATGAATCCACACGGTGCTGTAGGTGGTATGTTAGTACACTCAGGTGTGTTCAGGTGTATAACTGTCCTGTGTTGTGTCTCTGCAGGGAGAGGACCGAGCTGCTCTGTCTTCTACAGGTAACACATACACAACTGTCCGCCCTCATCTCTACTTTCTGTGTTTCTATTTGCTGATCCTGACTGAGTTTTTTTTCTTCCAGCCAATCAGTCGCCTTCTTACCCCAGCTCAGGGGGCGTGGGCTCCTGCCGGACAGCCAGTCTGAGACCAGAGAGCTTCCTGTTTCGTCTGGGTCAGAAGGAAGAGAAGAGGAAAGGTGAGATGTTCTCAGGTGTTGTCAGGAGTTGTCAGATGTTCTCAAATGTTGTTTTTGATCAGGATTTGTCCTTTAATGCCCACATAAAACAAATTTCAAAGACTGCATTCTTCCACTTATGCAACATTACCAAAATCAGACGCATCCTGTCCCAAGCGGATGCAGAAAAACTAGTCCATGCATTTGTTCCTTCTAGGCTGGACTACTGTAACTCTCTATTATCAGGCTGCCCCAATAAGTCTCTGAGGACTTTGCAGCTAATTCAGAATGCTGCTGCACGTGTTCTGACAGGAACCAAGATCAGAGATCACATCTCTCCCATTTTGGCTTCCTTGCACTGGCTACCTGTTAAATCTAGAATAGAATTTAAAATTCTTCTCCTTACATACAAAGCTCTTCATGGCCAGGCACCATCACATCTAAAAGAACTCATAGAACCTTACTACCCCTCTAGAACACTGCGCTCTCAGAATGCTGGGTTCCTTGTGGTTCCTATAGTTTCCAAAAGTAGACTGGGAGCCCCTTGCTGCTGCTGTGCATCTGTGTCTCTCTATCACAGGTTCCACTGCTACTGTAATCATTCTATCATTTATTGTTATTCAGATGTTCTCAGGTGTTGTCAGATGTTCTCAGGTGTTCATGGTTCCACCAAATCTGTGTCCCATTCAGGTGATGCTGCCGCTGCTCCTCAGAGCCAGGAGGACCCTCCTTCTTCTCCTCCTCTGGTTGGAGAAGATGCTGAGCTGGTGGAGCAGTTGCGAAAGGTTTGTACCTTTTTTAAACTGATGAGCTGTTTCCTCGTGGTTCTCGTGGTTTTCATGGTTCTGTTAATGATATCATCTCCTCCTGGTCCATCAGAACATCGAGGCTCGTTTGAAGGTGTCGTTGCCTAGCGACCTGGGAGCAGCTTTAACGGACGGGGTGGTGCTCTGTCACCTGGCCAATCACGTGAGACCACGGTCCGTTCCCAGCATCCACGTCCCCTCCCCCGCCGTGGTGAGTGATGACGATGAAGATGACATCACAGGTCACTTGCGTCAGGTCTGATCCTTCTGTCTCTGTCCTGCAGCCTAAACTCACCATGGCCAAATGTCGACGAAACGTGGAGAACTTCCTGGAGGCGTGTCGCAGGATTGGAGTCCCACAGGTAACAAACACACCTGTGCCGATGATTATACTTAACCTGTACGACCCAATGAAAGGAGAGGTCGACGATGTGATGAAACATGTTTGTGGAGCGCGTTGGGAGCTAAGCTCTGAGTAAATCTCAGCTCCATAAACAGGAAGTGTACATTGTGACATCACTGTCTGCTCCTCCTCTTGCTCCTTCTCTGTTAACAGCTCTCTTTCTTCCTCTCTTTCATCCTCCACCTTTCATTAACCTTCGTCCTTTGTCTTCTAACTGTGACTCCTCTCCACGTCCATACCACCTCAAACACTCAGGACAGCCTTTGTTCAGTGGGGGAGGTCCTGGAGGGGAAGGGAGGCGGGGTGTATGAGACAGTTGGCGTGTTGCTGTCCATGGCCCCGCCCCCTGTTAGCCCCTCCCCTAGGGTCCAGCTGGCGGGCTTCGCCCTCTTCTACCTGTCCGTCATGTCGGCACTATGTGCCATCTACGTACACCTGGCACCGCAGGTCTGAATCCGAACAGATACGAGGATATCCCAGTATACATCTGTTTATTTCACTTAGATCAATGATTAAGTAGTTACAATAAAAGTTCAACATTTTGATTGTTAAGCACAAAAACAGGAGGCTAGCTTAGTTCTGCTTCATGTTCTGCTTCTGACCCAACCGAGTCCATGTCCATGTGTAAGATAACCCGCGTCCACCAGCAGAAGATCAGGATGAGTTCTAACACCTGGATTGTAGATGTGTTGACAGAACAGAAACCAAGAGTGTGAGGAGGAACGATCCAACTGGAAGACCTCCAGAGGAGGCTGATCATATTTGAACCTCTCAACAGGAGCAACAGCTCTTCTCAGAGTTCCTGAGAAGAGTACCTCCATTATCAGTGTCATATAAACTCAGAACGGCCTTTCGGTGTTTGTAATGCTTTGTACTTATGACGGTGATCCTAAAGTCTGAACTGTCCTACCTGCAGAGGTGTGCAATTCAGTCAAACACTCACAGCCAAACACACATACTGACAAACAGCGCTTTGGTGGACAGACAGAGTAACAACACAGAGAGCGAGCACCAGCCTCGAAAAAGCCGTTACTAATCAGAGAAATGAAAAGTTATTTCCTGATTGTTACACAGCGGTTACTGTTAGCAGACACACAGCCCACAGCAACACACCACCAGCTCCCCTAGCTGTTGTTGTTATTATTATTTTGGTGATAGATTTATAGTCAAAATATTAGGCTGAATTGGTGTTTATTCATTGTCATTTTTATCATTACCGTGATAAATACCAGAAATTATTGGGATACATTTTTTTAGTCTGTATCGCCCATCCCTAGTGATTTGTTCAACTTTGTTCATGTTGGACTGAAACTGAAACCATCAGAAGACGTTTAAACCGCTGTTTGTAGTGAAATCAGCCAACCAACTTTTACTTGAACACTAGAGACTCATGACTTCAACAGATCAATCTATCCAACAGGAGCCTATCAAACATTATGACCTGAGACTGTTGGCCCTGACGTGAGACTTGTTGGCCCTGACCTGAGACTTGTTGGCCTTGACGTGAGACTTGTTGGCCCTGGCGTGAGACTGTTGGCCCTGGCGTGAGACTGTTGGCCCTGGCGTGAGACTGTTGGCCCTGACCTGAGACTTGTTGGCCCTGACCTGAGACTTGTTGGCCTTGACCTGAGACTTGTTGGCCTTGACGTGAGACTTGTTGGCCCTGGCGTGAGACTGTTGGCCCTGGCGTGAGACTGTTGGCCCTGACCTGAGACTTGTTGGCCCTGACCTGAGACTTGTTGGCCCTGGCGTGAGACTGTTGGCCCTGGCGTGAGACTGTTGGCCCTGACCTGAGACTTGTTGGCCCTGACCTGAGACTTGTTGGCCTTGACCTGAGACTTGTTGGCCTTGACGTGAGACTTGTTGGCCCTGGCGTGAGACTGTTGGCCCTGGCGTGAGACTGTTGGCCCTGACCTGAGACTTGTTGGCCTTGACGTGAGACTTGTTGGCCTTGACGTGAGACTTGTTGGCCCTGACGTGAGACTTGTTGGCCTTGACCTGAGACTTGTTGGCCCTGTCGTGAGACTGTTGGCCCTGACCTGAGACTGTTGGCCCTGACGTGGGACTTGTTGGCCTTGACGTGAGACTTGTTGGCCCTGACCTGAGACTTGTTGGCCTTGATGTGAGACTGTTGGCCCTGACCTGAGACTTGTTGGCCCTGACGTGAGACTTGTTGGCCCTGACGTGAGACTGTTGGCCCTGACGTGAGACTTGTTGGCCCTGACGTGAGACTTGTTGGCCCTGACCTGAGACTTGTTGGCCTTGACGTGAGACTTGTTGGCCTTGACGTGAGACTTGTTGGCCCTGACGTGAGACTGTTGGCCCTGACGTGAGACTTGTTGGCCTTGACGTGAGACTTGTTGGCCCTGACCTGAGACTGTTGGCCCTGACGTGAGACTTGTTGGCCCTGACGTGAGACTTGTTGGACGTGTTGGCTCTGATGTGGACATGTTGGCCTCGAGGCTTCAGGTGAAGTTTAAACTTGACAATCCCAGGCCTGAAGCTTGTTTCCTGCCTGTTGAAGCTCCGCCCCCTGTGCCTTAAGATTGGCTGCCTGACTGAGTGTGTTTTTTAACATGGTCCAGAACCCCAACCCGGCCTCTATGGAAGCTCCATGGGTCAGAAACCTGCCGTGCTGTCTGAACATGTGCACCAAAAAACAGTTGAACCCTTCAGTGTCAGGTCAGGGTTACCTTTGATTCAACTGCTTAGCCAATCAAAACCTTTCCATTCCGTTGTCTCTGGTTCTGCTTTTGTTTCCATTGTTCGTGATCGAGTTCATGGATCTAAATTTGGACTCTGGTGTGACTTGAACCCAAGTTCAGGTACTTTGAGAGCTTAGTCATTAGACCCACGATTCATGCAGGACATTGAAGGGACACACTGACAGGAAGCAGAAACATGTTTGTGATAAAGGCTTTAAAACATACGTGTAACACCATCAAGTCTTTTGGCTTTAGTTCAGATTGTAGCTGCAGCAGTCTGACAACAAAAAGCAAAAAGCTAAACTTGTAGGCTAAGCTAGGCGTAGGTTAAGCCAACAAGCACGTGTCTTCATGTTGTTCGTTGATTATTGAATGGTAAAGACTTCTTTCTATGAGGCATGCTGCTGATAGCAGGAAGGAGTTTATGATGGACGACAGACAGTAAAGCTGATTTATATTTCTGCATTACGGTTCATGTTGTACCTACAGCAGCTATGCGTCTCCAAGGTCATGGCGTAGATCATGATTGTGATCACAGTACAGACCTTCAGAGACGGTGTCCTTGGAGACACTTTGAGGAGGTTCACTGGACGATATATCTGAAGCACAAGAAGAACCTCGTACCAAAGACTGCCGAGGTTCTTACCCTGTATGTTCAGGTTCTGACCCGGTTTATCATGTTGTCTAACAAACCGGCCTTGAGGTTTGTCCCTTGATGGCACTTGTTTTTTATGAGATGATGATGATGTTTTTTAACAGACTGCTTCGCTCTGCTTTTCCTTCAAACATTAATAAATAAAATAAAACACCTTGACTCACCGTGTGTCTGTAAAACTTCAGTCAGTCATTGCAAGAACACCCACCTGGTGAACAGGTTCAGTCCGGTCCACTTACTGAGCTTTTTGACATCATGGTTATCATCACGGACATGTTGTGTTTTATGTTCTGTCAGTGTTGGTTAAAAACCTTGTAAGTGGACCTTGAGTTTCTGCTCTTTCACTCAGTCTTGTTCTTCATCTTTTCTCTCCCTCATCAGTTCATTTTGTTGTTGAGTTCATGTTTTATCCTTTCTGTTGCCATGGTTACTGTTGATTTATTCATTACTTTAAGTTGCCATCAGTTGACCCGCCCTTTCCGTTGTGTTTTCTTTTGTCTCCCACTGTATGTCTTCTTCTGTGGTGTCCGTCTCTGTAGAGTCAATTGTGTCTTCCTCTGCACATCCTGGAGGAGCGAGGGCTCCCCCAGGTTGCCGGGACCGTCAGCGCCCTGCTTGACCTGGCCCCGCCCAGACACCCCATCACCACAACAACATCGACCACACCTGGACCCTCCTTCAACATGTAGACGGCACGGCCACCATCGCACACGCTCAGTCCACCTCCTGTGACGCTCCTGTGGGTTTGATTCAGAGTGTTGAGGTGGAGGAGTTGCAGCAGGTGGAGGACGGATAAGAACTGAAAACTGATCCAGAACCAAATAGAACTAGTCTGGATCTGATGGAGACTCAAACACTGATGATCTGAACAGAGGGACAACAGAACCGTTAGACTTTAGCTCAAAGTATCAACAGGCGAGTCGTTCCGTTAGTGGGCCAGTCGTCCTGTTAGAAACCGTTGGAATCCTACAAACGTAATATTTATTTTATTTTAGTCTTTGATGACAGTTTCAGATCTTTATTCAGTAACTTATTCTCATAATCTAGTTTTTAGCTGACAGAGCTAACCGCTAATATTAGCTAACTTTGGAGCTGCAGTCAGTTTGAACCTTTGAGCGACATTATTGACGTTTGATTTTATTTATTTATAATTCACTAAACATTCTGAGATAGACACACAATAAAGCATGTAGCTAAATGCCAACAGCTTTTTACAAGTGTAAAGTTCATGTGAACTGTTATCATCAATGTCGGTTTGATAAAGTTGGTTCAAATATCACTCTGCTAATGCTTACAAAGCTAACATAAATATACAGTAGACCTTTTTCATAACACTAATGTAGCTTGCTGCTAATGGCAGCTAATACTGACATAGTTGGTTTGGACCAAGCTAATATCAAAAAGAGATTAAGCTAACACTGCTAGCTAATCCAGTTGGTTTGGAGCTGAAGCTAATGTTATGAAGCTAGTTGGTTTGTAAATTAAAGAAATGCACTACAATAACGCTAAACAACAGCTAACATGCTGAACTGGTTTCACATTTTAACAGCTATTATTTGACTAATCCAATCCAACTACAGCTAGCTGTAACGTTCCACATTAGCTTTTGTTATAATACTGTTGTAGCGTCTTTCTAATGTTAACATGGGTAAAGTAAAGGTCACATCAGTGCTGAGAATCACTAACTGTAACAAACATTGCTGTACAGTAAATGATAATATTAGCTAATGGAATGAACCCCGAAGCTAACACAGATAGCTCTAAAGTTAAACACTAAACTCGGCTGTTTTAAAGTTGGCGCAAACGCAACTGAGTGCTAATGTTAGCTCACACGTTGCCATGCTAACGTTAGCTCACAGATCTTCAGTATTTGGTCTCAGTCAGATCCAAACTTTAGCTTATAGACTTAACGAGCTTTTTTTCTTTCCTGTGTTCTGATTGGACGTCAGTCTGATGGACTTCTTTGCTGAAGAGGAAGTTCTGCCAAACTCTGAACTCTAACTTCTTCTTCAGTCTCACGGCGACAGACGACGCCTCTCTTTTTATCCTTGCGTTTTCTTCTGATTGGACAAGCTGATGGGCTGAGCTCTGATTGGATGGATGTCACCACCTGCTCAGGACCTTCGTCACATTAAACTGCTGAGTCATTCAGATGAATTAAACATTTGATTCCAAAATAAAACTCTCAGCTTTTATTGTGAAAATCACAGTTTGTACTTCAGCTCTTCATCTGATTGGAGGATGTCGAACAGGTGGTGACGAGCTCCTGAATCTTTCTGTTACGTTCTGGGTCTCGTTTTTTAGTCTGTATGTTTGTAAAATGTAAATATATACATATATATATATATATATGAGGCTGGAACTGGTTGCCATGGTGACATGGACACAGACACAGAGGGGGCGAAGGCCTGCAGAAGATTTTATTCTGAAAATCTCCCAACTCACTTCCTCCAAAGAACAAAACATTCTGACATCATGTGACCTGAAATCTGCTCGTGTTTGTCCTCAGTGTTTCCCAGCATTGCTGATGATGCTGCAGCTGTGTCCTCAGGTCATGGTCATGTGACAGACAGGTCATGTGACCATGTCGTGGATTTAAAGGACATTCCACCATGTGTTGATGTGCAGCCTGTCTCTCTCTCACACAGACAGACAGACAGGTTGTTTGTTGAAGTTGGTGTTAAACGTGTAAAAATCGATTTGAAGCTGTAAGAAAATTTAAATTGATAAATAAATATTTTAATTTGACGTCAAACACTCAGAACACTGAACTGTCTCACACACACACACACTTAATCAAGAATATTAATATGTAAATGTGTGTGTGTGTGTTCAGCCTCACTGAAGGTCCCTGAAGACTTACAGATGCTCTGTGTAACAACAACAACACAAAACAATTAAACTTTATAAAATGAACAGATTGTAAAAACAAACGGTCACAGTTTGTGGTAACAGTGTAAATGTGACAGGATTTAATCATGTTATTATTTTACATTTAATATTAATATGATTAAAACAAAGATGAAAACATTAAATTAGGTTGAACTGTCGATCGATCAAACAAATATTTAAATTAATCAAAATTTGTAAACACTTCGTTTGAATTTAAATTAAATTAAAAATGATTTTCGTTCAGGCAGTCCGCCATTTTGTTCCGGCGCTCCGCGGACACCTCTGTTTACAATAATTTCCCAGCATTCCATGCGCGCTTCCTTTCCCTCCATCTTCCTCTCACGGTGAAGGTAAGCGCGCGCCAACATGTCCGAAAACTGTCAAATATCTCCGGTACCGGCTCACCTGTCTGTCTCATACACACACACACTGCAACGGCACTCTGTCCGCCGCTGCCCGGCCACCGTGAGCCGGTCCGCGGGGCCGTGATGGCGGAGATTCAGGGTGGATGGAGCGGCTAACAGTCCGGAGCGCAGCCCGGAGTCAGGAGCTCACAGCGGGGCTTAGTCAGGCTGAGGTCCCGCTGTGAGCGAGGCTGTGCCGGGGGGAGCGGCCGCGTGTCGGCCTGCTCACCGATTCTGATCCGGTTTGACCCGGGTTGAAGTGAGACCGGCGTCCGCGAGCCGAGCTAACGTTAGCATGTTAGCACGGGAGCGTCTCATGTTTGTGTTGATGTTGCAGAACGAAGTGTGACCAGATTATTCAGAGACAGCACACGGGCTAATGTTAATGAGCTTCATGTTAATGAGCTGCGTGTGTTTCAGGTGGACTCACCTGGATAACAGCAAAGATGCCTGGAAGGTAAACACACACACACACAGTTCCTGAGTGACCTGCAGGTTTGTGTGTTCTGGTTCTGACCTGCTTCTGGTCCACAGACTCTGGAGTAAGGCCATCTTCACAGGATACAAGCGCGGGCTGAGGAACCAGCGCGAACACACGGCGCTGCTGAAGCTCGAAGGATGCTACACCCGAGACGAGGTCGACTTCTACCTCGGCAAGCGCTGCGCCTACGTCTACAAGGCCAAGAAGTAAGACGGGTCGGAGGGACGGGGTCGGAGGGACGGGGTCGGAGGGACGGGGTCGGAGGGACGGGTGCTGACGTTAGACAGCCACTCAGAGCTCTGTTTGATGTTAGCATCTTTTATCTTAGCTGTGAACTCAAATGCACTGTCAGTGAACCCCGAGTCCCCAGCGGTCAGTGAATGCATCATTAGCTAATTGATTGCACGTGATTACTTGTCAGGACAAACAGGAAATGAGCTGCAGGTGTTAACGATGTGAGCAGTCAGTTTGTAACGAATCAAGAAGTTTGTTTACACACACGCACGCACGCTTCATGGTTAACTTCACGCTGATCATCCTTCTCTGATTGGTCCACAGAGCTGTCGGTCATTAATCGACCAATGGGTTGTTGATCCACTCAGAGCGCACAGTGTTCAGAGAACCGTTGGTGACAATGCCGAGCGTGTCAGATGTTAGTGTCTACGTGTGTCTGTCAGACAAATAATGGAGCAGCTTTGACACGATGAGGAGCGAACGAGGCTTCATGATGTCTGACTGCTGGCAGGAAACAGAGACCATGTTGGACAGGCATGTCGGAGGAGCAGCGCGTGGGTTAGAGGGTTGAATTATGGAAGAAGTTATTTATGGTCGGTGCTGAAGCTGTTCAAAAGATTATACAGGTGAACACACACCTGCACGGCGACTCATCATGTGCAGCAGGCTGTTGTCTGTTTTCAGGTGACAGTAACGTGTTGATTTCACATGTAATAACAGGAAGTCAGGCAGATCTTTCAGAATAAAACTCTGGAGATCAAACAGAACCAGGTCTGATCTGGACCTCAGGCTGTCACCACCCCTGTGTGCACCTGTGTAGTAAAATAACGCTCCTCTCTCCTTCAGGAACACAGTGACTCCGGGCGGTAAACCCAATAAGACCCGGGTCATCTGGGGAAAAGTGACCCGGGCCCACGGCAGCAGCGGGATGGTCCGAGCCAAGTTCAGCAGCAACCTGCCCGCCAAAGCCATCGGACACCGGGTCAGAGTGGTGAGTGTTGGGGCAGAACCGGGTCAGAGTGGAGAGTGTTGGGGCAGAACCCTGAAGATGGTTCATAATTTTATTTTGAAGTGTTTTATTGTGGCGGTGTGTAACTTCCTGTTTCCTGTTCCAGATGCTGTACCCCTCTCGAGTGTGAAGAATCAGCTGATGTTTGTACAGAAACAATAAACCTGATCCATCAGAACCGTGTCTGTCTGTGATGTCATCAACATGAGCCGCTCATTGATGAGTCGTTACACTCAGTGATGTCAGCAGAATGGAGGCGGGGCTAACAGTATACTAACTAGCATACAGAAGCTAACAGATGCTAACACACCTTTCATCTGTTACACACACACACACCTGAGGATACACACACATTAGTTGGTCCATACAGACTTGGCTTGGGAACCGGAGGGAGGCCGGTCCAAGTCCAGCATGGACCAAATGTGAAGAAGGTGGACTGGTAGCTGGAGAGGTGCCAGTTCACCTGGGCACTGCCGAGGTGCCGAACCCCCAACTGCTCGCAGGGCGCTTCTTAGGGGGGCTGCCCATCACTCCATCTCTCCATACTGTGTGTGTGTGTGTTCTGGGTTAAAAATGGATAAAACATTTTCCCTGTTCAGGGATGAATCAAGTAGTATTACATGAGTACAGAACTTTGATATCAGGCTGCTCCAATAAGTCTCTGAGGACTTTGCAGCTAATTCAGAATGCTGCTGCTCGTGTTCTGACAGGAACCAAGATCAGAGATCACATCTCTCCCATTTTGGCTTCCTTGCACTGGCTACCTGTTAAATCTAGAATAGAATTTAAAATTCTTCTCCTTACATACAAAGCTCTTCATGGCCAGGCACCATCATATCTAAAAGAACTCATAGTACCTTACTACCCCTCTAGAACACTGCGCTCTCAGAATGCTGGGTTCCTTGTGGTTCCTATAGTTTCCAAAAGTAGACTGGGAGCCAGAGCTTTCAGCTATCAAGCTCCTCTTCTGTGGAACAAACTACCTTTCTGGGTTCAGGAGGCAGGCACGGTCACCACATTCAAGACTAGACTTAAGACTTTCCTTGCATGGTATTGGTTGAAGATGTAGTCACTAGTGATGGGTAGATGAGGCGTCATGAAGCGTTTCGACTCATTGCCAAACTGTATTGAAACTGTGTCACTGAATACTGGCACCTGCTGGACCTTAAAGGTCCCTACGGGCAACCTACTCAACTGACACTGACTTGATGACCTGGTATATACAGTAATATAATTGAAGTCATTGTATTTTATATTTAAATAACCTGAAAGTCTCAGTGAATGATGCTTGTGGACTGGGATTTTTTAATTAAATTAAAATAAATACCTTATTTTCCGATATGACATCAGAATGATTGAACTTGATTTGATTTGACATGGCTCCAGACTTTTACATCCAGTGACGTCACCACACGGTCTCCTCGGTGATCAGCTGTTTGTGTGGGCCTGTCAGTCTCAACTCAGGGCAGCAACAACGTCACACACACTCACGTCACTGAGGAGGGGGGGGGGGGGGGGGTTCTGTCGTCACAGCGGACTCTGTTTCCCATGATGCCCCGCGCCTATGCTCTGCTCCTGAGTCTAAGCTGCACGAGCTGTTTACCTCGATCCGCGGACTTGAAGGAGGATAGGCACGAGCGAACAGACAGAGAGGTGAGAGACAGACAGGTGATCGCCTCACCATCAGCTGATCTCTGTTATTGTTTTTGGACTCATTTCCGGTGTGATGCTCAGAGCGCGAGGGCACTTTGTTTTATAACAAGCACACAGGCTTTTATTCTGAAGGGCTCTGCTTTTATTGTGACAGCGCAGTGCTCGGAGTATTAACTACTTAATTAACTACGTTATTACTACAGAGACTGCAGTACTTCGGCTCTCTTCACAGTATTTATATGTGTCTCATGTAGTTCAGTCTGTAGTAAAACACTTCATGTGTGCAGTATAAATATTTTGTGTGTGTAAGTACTGCAGGACAGTGTTCAATATTCATGTAGTATTAGATCAGGTTATACTTTATACAGCAGAAGTGTAATATAGTGTATATACTTCCACATATATATACTTATGTGTGTGTGTGAAGTAAAATAAGGGCAGCACAGCGAACACACAGACGATCCTTCAGATTGTCATAAACGAGTACTGAAAGTAAAGATATATAAATAATACTGCACAGTCATTTGAACGGAAATATACACACAGATGAAAATATAAAGCTGTGGTGAGTAGTGGTAATTGAAAGTACACCATGATCAGGTGGTGCAGGTGTTGGATGGAGGACCTGCTGAACCTCTCCTTCTTACACTGTGGGTGTAGCAGTCTGCAGCTGAAGGAGCTGCTCAGGGACCCTCAGTGTGAGAGGTGTTGTCCATGATGGATGTCCTCCTCTCCTCCACCTCCTCTGTGGAGTCCAGAGGAGGTGGAGGAGGAGGTCCAGGACAGAGCGTGCTCTCCTGATCAGTCTTTGAGTCTGCCCCCTCTCCAGCAGCCCACAGAGTCATAGAACGTCCTCATATACTCACATTACTGCAGTATAGATATAAAACACTGTCTGTCTGTGTTCTCAGCTTCCTGTTTCAGTGTGAGGTCAGAGGTCAGAGGTCACATGTTGTCTGATAGAAGATGAGAGATCATGACTGTGGATGGAGCGATCCACAGGGATCAGAGGTCAGCTGGCACCATGAGGACCAGAACCAGGTGAGGACCTCCATCAGCTCCATAATACTCGAGTACTGCTCAGCCTCAATCAAACGATCAGAGATCATAATTCCTCTGACGACCTCGTGGAGGGTCCAGGCCTCAGGTTGGACCACCTGAAGCTTCAATCATGAATAATGAATTAATGTAATTTATTCATCAGATCAGACGAACTTAATGCTGCAGCCTTTGTTTACATCATGAAGCCCCGCCTCCTGCTTGTGCTCAGGACAGTCCAGCCCTCTGATTGGCTGAGGACAATCCAGCCCTCTGATTGGCTGAGGCCATGTGAATGTGTGTGAGCACCAGGAGGCAGCAAACGTGACCTCTGCACATGCTCAGTAAGAGCTCTGCTGCTAGAGCAATCTGAGCATGCTGACACACATACACACACACACACACACACACTGATTGGAAGAGAGCTGCTCTTCTTCATGAATATTAATGAGGAATTAATCAGACCTCTGCGTGACGAGATTTACTCTTCCAGGTTACTTGACATGTGACAGAACACGTCAAAGTCAAGTACTTTTACACTAAGTACTTTGTACTTTATCTGAATAATTACTTCCTGTGTGTGTGTCAGGATGCATTGTGTGTGTGTGAGAACAGATCATCTGGTTGCCATGGTGAAGTGCTGGAGGAGGGCAGAGCTAAAGAGACAAACAGGAAGAAGAAAACAGGTGGACAGAATAACAGGTAACGTGTGTGTCCACAGAACAGAAGAGCAGAGAAGAAGAGATACTTTATTCATCCCGGGGGAAATTCTTCACTCGTTTTATTCACACGCCCGACCACACACACAGAGTTCAAGGGCTCGTAGACATGAAAACATGGTGGAGTGATGGGCAGCCCCCCTAAGAAGCGCCCTGCGAGCAGTTGGGGGTTCGGCACCTCAGCAGTGCCCAGGAGGTGAACTGGCACCTCTCCAGCTACCAGTCCACCTTCTTCACATTTGGTCCATTTGTGTCCTCAGGTGTGTGTGTGTGTGTCCTCAGGTGTGTGTGTTCTCATGTGCGTGTGTGTCCTCAGGTGTGTGTGTGTGTGTCCTCAGGTGTGGTCATCCAGTCGACAGTGCAGGTCTCTTCTCCTTCATGACGTTCCATTGGCTGACTCCTCTGGCCATACACGCCCGGAGAAAAGGACAGCTCCTATTGGACGACATCTGGCCCATGTCACCGCAGGAGGGTTGCCATACCAACAGCCTGAGGTAGGGGGAGCTAATAAATGTTAGATGTGGACTGTTCTGGTCTGTAGCCACCTTAACGCTCTGGTTCTGGTTCTGGTCTGACCTCAGGCTGACGTCTCTGTGGGAGAACGAGCAACGGGCAAAGGGTAGCGATGCCTCCTTGTGTTCGGTAGTCTGGTCTTTCTGTCGGACACGACTCCTTCTCTCCATTCTCTGCCTGACCGTCACTCAGCTGGCAGGGTTCAGTGGACCGGTGAGTCCAAAACCAATCCAAGACTGGTAGAACTGAGTTAGACTAGTAAGACCATCAGTATAACCAGTCCCCCTCCCCTCCAGGCGTTCGTGGTGAAGCGTCTCTTGGAGTACACTGAGCAGGAGGAGTCTGACCTGGGTTACGGGCTGCTGCTGGTTGTGGGTCTGCTGACCACAGAGCTGGTCCGGTCCTGGTCTCTGGCTCTGACCTGGGCCCTGAACTACAGGACAGGATCCAGACTGAGAGGAGCCATCCTCAGCCTCGCCTTCCGCAAGATCCTGAAGCTCCGCAGCGTCCGGGACAAGTCCATGGGACAGGTACAACGTTTACTCACGACACTCACGACATAGGCCAGCTTTAACTGTCTGTGTCTCACCTGTCTCTCACCTGTCTGTCTCTCTGTCAGTTGGTCAACATGTGTACCAGTGATGGACAGAGGATGTTCGAGGCAGCAGCAGTGGGCAGTCTGCTAGCGGGGGGCCCCCTGGTGGCCATCCTCGGCATCGCCTACAATCTGTTCATTCTGGGACCAACGTCTTTGCTGGGCTCAGCTGTCTTCATCCTCTTCTACCCGACCATGGTCAGAATCCATTCAGAACCTGTTCAGCTAACAGCTAATTCAGCTAACTGATCAGGTGTATTGATCATTGTTGACTGGTCGTTGATTGGTCAGATGTTCAGCTCGAGGCTGACAGCGTTCTTCAGGCGGAGGGGTGTGGCCATCACCGACAGACGGGTCCAGAAGATGAACGAGATCTTGAACTCCATCAAGTTCATCAAGATGAATGCGTGGGTCAAAGCCTTCGCCAACGACGTCCACAGTACGTACTCACCTGAGCGCACTCACCTGGTCACCGTAGTAACCAAGGTTAACAGCGACTGTCTCCTATCAGGGATCCGGGACGAGGAACGGAGGATCCTGGAGCTGACGGGTTACTGTCAGAGCATCACTGTGGGCGTGGCTCCTGTCGTTGTGGTCATTGCCAGTGTGGCAACATTCTCTGCCCACATGTTGCTAGGATACAACCTGACAGCAGCTCAGGTACCAAACTACCAGTGGACCCTCAGATCACTTGTTGGCTCACTGGCTAATCATGCCACCTGTCGGTCTGTCTCTGCAGGCCTTCACTGTGGTGACGGTGTTCAACGCCATGACCTTCGCCCTGAAGGTCACCCCGTTCTCTGTCAAATCTCTGTCTGAGGCGTCCGTGGCTGTGGACCGGTTCAAGGTGCGACCCTGAACCTCCTTCAGTCCCTCTGAGCGGTGAATGGACAGACATGGTTCAGGTTGGTCTGGTTTGTCCTCTGTTTCTTCTCAGAGTCTCTTCTTGTTGCCGGAGGTCGACAATGTCCGTGCATTGCCTGGCGACCCTGAGGTTGCCGTGGAGATGTGTGGTGCCAGTCTTGCATGGGAGGGGGGCGGACAGAGCACTCAACCCAGTCCACGAGTCCGAATATCCACTAGACAGCAACAGAGAGACAAGTAAACGCTCAATTATCTATGTCTATGTTAAAATATGTTGATGCTGCACTGACCGGTGATCTGTGGTTTGTTGCAGAGTCCTTCAGGAGGACCAGGGAACCGGGTCCCTGCTGCTGGGACCAGGAGAGGTGACCTTGAGTCAGGAGGAGGAAGAGAGCGAGTCTGTCCCCCCTGTGTCCCAACGACTTCAGAGCACTCTGCATCTCATCAACCTGAAAGTCCAACAGGTCAGTCCATGAACCGGGTCCAACTCAGGTCCAACTCAGGACCAAATCAGGTCCACATTAGGTCCACATACTGTATAAGACTGAACATGACGTACATAATTGTCTGTCGGTCTGTCCAGGGGAAGTTGCTTGGCATCTGTGGAAGTGTCGGTTGTGGAAAAACCTCCCTGATCTCGGCCATCTTGGGACAGGTGACGTTAAACACAAACATTACCTCCCAAAGAATCGTTACTTTATTGTGATGGTTGTTTTGTGTGTCTTTGTAGGCAGGTGCTTACTCATAGGGTCTCCAAAGCAGATTAGTTCCAGTGAAGGGATCAGACTAGAACAGACCTGCCCTGGATAAGAGAAAGGAAATAGATTTATTATTAATTATTGATTACTGATTATAGATTGGTGTATCGGTATGTTAACAGATGACTCTGTTGGAGGGCAGCGTGGCCGTCAGAGGAAAACTCGCCTACGTAGCTCAACAGGCCTGGATCCTGAATGCAACACTGAGAGACAACATCCTGTTTGGACTGGAGTACGAGGAGGACAGGTGAGATAAATCAAATCAAATCAAATCAGATTTTATTTGTACAGCCCAAAGTCACAGACACATTTATCCTC
Source organism: Nibea coibor (assembly GCA_023373845.1). NCBI lineage: Eukaryota > Metazoa > Chordata > Actinopteri > Sciaenidae > Nibea > Nibea coibor. The sequence goes on along the minus strand of CM041716.1, from coordinate 220,735 downwards.
AGAGGCTTTACAGTCTGTACAGGGAGTGACACCCTCTGTCCTTAGACCCTCGGTTCCAGTGAGGAAAAACTTGCCCACAAAAACCTTTAACAGGGAAAACATGTGGAAGAAACCTCAGGAAGAGCCACAGAGGAGGGATCCCTCTCCCAGGACGGACAGACGTGCAATGGATGTCACATGTACAGAACAATCAACACAAACATGTCGTACAATTACAATGAATTACAATAAATGGTAAGGTGATTGCAGTAGCAGTGGAACCTGAGAACCTGAGATAGAGAGACACAGATGCACAGCAGCAATAAGTCATTAACCAACAAAGCTGTAGTGGAGATGGTAGCAATAATGGGGGGGGGGGGGGGGGGGGGGGCATCCTGAGAGCGCAGTGTTCTAGAGGGGTAGTAAGGTACTATGAGCTCTTTTAAATATGATGGTGCCTGGCCATGAAGAGCTTTGTATGTAAGGAGAAGAATTTTAAATTCTATTCTAGATTTAACAGGTAGCCAGTGCAAGGAAGCCAAAATGGGAGAGATGTGATCTCTGATCTTGGTTCCTGTCAGAACACGAGCAGCAGCATTCTGAATTAGCTGCAAAGTCCTAAGAGACTTATTGGAGCAGCCTGATAATAGAGAGTTACAGTAGTCCAGCCTAGAAGTAACAAATGCATGGACTAGTTTTTCTGCATCCGCTTGGGACAGGATGCGTCTGATTTTGGTAATGTTACGTAAGTGGAAGAATGCAGTCTTTGAAATGTGTTTTATGTGGACATTAAAGGACAAATCCTGATCAAAAATAACTCCAAGGTTCTTTACGGAGGAGCTGGAGGCCAGGGTGATCCCGTCTAAAGTAACTAAGTCTCTAGAAAGAGAGTTTCTGAGGTGTTTGGGTCCAATTACAAGAACTTCAGTTTTATCTGAGTTCAACATCAGAAAATTGTAGGTCGTCCAACTTTTTATATCCCTAAGGCACGCTTGCAGTTTGATTAAATGATTAGTTTCATCAGGCTTGATCGATAAATATAATTGGGTGTCGTCAGCATAACAATGAAAATTAATGGAGTGATTCCTAATAATGTTCCCTAGAGGAAGCATATATAGACTGAATAGAAGTGGTCCTAGTACAGAACCTTGTAGGACTCCATGACAGACTTTGGTATGTATGGAGGATTCATCATTGACGTGAACAAACTGAGATCGATCTAAGAAATACGACCTAAACCAGCTTAGGGCGGTTCCTTTGATGCCAATCTGATGTTCCAGTCTCTGTAAAAGAATTTGATGGTCTATGGTTCAAATGCAGCACTAAGATCTAACAGGACGAGTACAGAGATGAGTCCTTTGTCTGATGCCATTAGGAGATCGTTTGTGACTTTGACTAGTGCGGTCTCTGTGCTATGATGGACTCCTGACTCCTGAAACTCCTGAAATCCTGACTGAAAATCCTCGAATAAACTGTTCTTATGAAGAAAGTCACACAGCTGATTAGCTACAGCTTTCTCAAGTAACTTAGAAATAAAGGGAAGATTTGATATTGGTCTATAATTGGCTAAAACCTCTGGATCTAGAGTGGGCTTTTTAAGAAAAGGTTTAATTACAGCTACTTTAAAGGACTGTGGTACATATCCTGATAATAAAGACAGGTTAATCATATCCAGTAAAGAAGGGCTAACTAAAGGTAAAATGTCCTTGAGCAGCCTGGTTGGGATGGGGTCTAGGAGACAGGTTGACGGCTTAGATGAAGAAATTATTGAAGTTATTTGATGAAGGTCAATGGGAGAGAAGCAGTCTAAGTATGTATCAGGTTTTGCAGCTGATTCCAAACTTGCTGTGTCAGAATGCAAATCAGTGCCTGTCGAAGGAAAGACATGATGTATTTTGTCTCTAATATTTATAATTTTATCATTAAAGAAGCTCATGAAGTCATTACTAGTTAGACCCAGAGGAGTAGATGGGTCAATAGAGCTGTGGTTCTCTGTTAGCCTGGCTACAGTGCTGAAGAGAAACCTGGGGTTGTTCTTGTTTTCCTCTATTAAAGAAGAGTAATAAGCTGTTCTGGCATTACGGAGAGCCTTCCTGTAAGTTTTAAGGTTATCTTGCCATAAATGAGAGGGAGACAGATGAGAAGGAAACAGGAGGAGGACAGATGAGAGGGAGACAAGTGAGAGGAGAACAGGTGAGAGGCAGACACCTGTTGTGCACGTCCTGCAGCTTACCCATCTGTCTGTCTGTCTGTCTCTCAGGTATCAGTCTGTCCTCAGTGCCTGTTGTCTCAGATCGGACCTCTCCCTGCTGCCCAGCGCTGACCTCACAGAGGTGACATCACTTCCAGTTATACTTGCTGCTGTGACTGTTAATTTGTCAGTTGATGACATCATCACAATGACATCATCATGTTTATGTTTGTGTCCTATCAGATTGGTGAGCGTGGCACTAACCTGAGTGGTGGTCAGCGTCAGCGAATCAGCTTAGCCCGTGCTCTGTACAGCAAGCGGGACGTTTACATCCTGGATGACCCGCTCAGCGCCCTTGACACCCACGTGGCCAATCATGTGTTCCGTAACGCCATCAGGAAGCATCTTCGCCACAAGACCATCATCTTTGTCACCCACCAGCTACAGGTACACCTCCACCTGACCGACAGGTAGGGCAGGAAGCAACAGTCGCATGTAGATGACCTGTCTGTCTGTGTGTGCAGTACCTGGTGGACTGTGATGATGTCATCCTGATGAGGGAGGGGTCTATCGTGGAGCGTGGAAACCATGACGACTTGATGAGACTCAACAGAGACTACGCCTCCATGTTTAACCACTTCCAGCTGGGAGACACACCATATATAGAGGTACCTGTCTGGCTGTCTGTTACCTGTCTGTCTGTCACCTGTCTCTCTGTACCTGTCTGTGTGTCATCGCCTGTCTCTCTGTACCTGTATATGTCTGTCAGGCTCCCAGCATCAGGTCTGGAGGTTCTCAGAGAAGGTCAGCAGAAGTTAAATCAGGAACAGTGAAGAAGACTAGACCGGTCATCAAAGAGCATGGTAACACTAAACTCCACAACACCTCCTCTCTTCTTCTGTTGGACAGACACTTAACTCTTTTTCTCTATATTTGGTCATGTGACATTAAAGGGGAAGAGCAACCATGTGGGGGCGTGGCCTGGCCTGTGTTCCGGCTCTACATGGCAGCGTGTGGAGGCTCTGCCTCCTGCCTGCTCATCCTGGTTCTGTTCGTCTTCAATGTGGGAAGCTCTGCCTTCTGCCAGTGGTGGCTTAGCTACTGGATCAACCAGGGCAGCGGGGTCAGATTCCTCCTCCTCTTCAACACCTCCTCTTTATCATCTTCTCCTACTGACACCTCCTTGTTGTCTCTTCTGTCCGTCTTCTTCCAGAATACTATTGTATCTTACGGCAACAGCTCGACTGTGAGCACCAACATTAAGGACAATCCCATAATGCAACACTACACGGCAGTGTATGCCTCCTCCATGTGTGTCATGCTCCTCTTCAAACTCCTCAGGGGCATCGCCTTCGTCAAGGTCAGAGGTCAAACAAACAGGTTGTAACAGGTGCAAGCTGCACCTGTGGAGGTGATCCATAGACCCTGAGACCTATATCACCTCCACAGGTGAGGAGGTCCTTTGGTTCTGATCTCCATGTTGGAGACGGGGTTGTTAGTTTATGTTCTGGTGTTAGTTTTATGTTGCTCTCATGTCTGGTCGGTCTCTATGGTTCTGATCCTGGTTTGGTTGTGTCATTCAGGGAACTCTTCGGGCCTCCTCAAAGCTCCACGACATGTTGTTCCACAAGATCCTCCGCTGCCCTATGAAGTTCTTTGACACAACTCCCACAGCACGAATCCTCAACCGCTTCTCCAAAGACATGGACGAAGGTAAAGGACTGGACTAGATCAGTAAATGACGGACTCGTGGAACCTTTAGTGATAACTTTTCACATGTGTCCCACCAGTCGACACTCGGCTGCCCTTCCAGTCGGAGATGTTAATCCAGAACATGATCCTGGTCTTCTTCTGCCTCTGCGTCATCAGCTGTGTTTTCCCATGGTTCCTGGTGGCTGTGGGTCCTCTGGTGCTGCTGTTCACAGCACTCCACAGTGTCTCCAGGGTCTTCATCCGGGAGCTGAAGCGCCTGGACAATGTAACAATGTCCCCCTTCATGTCCCACATCACCTCCAGCATCCACGGCCTGACAACGCTGCAGGCCTATGACCTGGGACACGACTTCGTCAACAGGTCAGTTAAAGGGGGTATCCCGGAATAACTCAGGATACCTTGATCCATCATGTTTTATTTTCAGGTACCAGGTTCTGCTGGACCGGAACCAGGCTCCGTTCTACCTCTTCAACTGTGCTATGCGCTGGCTGGCGGTGCGTCTGGACATTATTAGCGTGGCTCTGATCAGCCTCACAGCTTTGATGATGGTCCTGATGCACGGGCACATCCCCCCTGCCTACGCCGGCCTCGCCATCTCCTACGCTGTCCAGGTAAATCAAAGGTCTCCTGCTAGTCCTGGTGAATATGAGGCCCAAACCCCTCAACACTGAACCTGTCTGTCCCTCCCTCAGTTAACAGGACTATTCCAGTTCACCGTCCGTCTGGCCTCTGAGACTGAAGCTCGATTTACCTCTGTGGAGAGGATCCATCACTACATCCAGGTACAGTTGTTTTCTAGGAACAACTGACCCTGATCAGGCTTCAGGGACCTGCTCAGGTAGGTGTCTGATCCTGCAGATCTCAGTCTCAGCTTAAGACTCTGGGGGTCCTAAGGGTTGTGAAATTCTTGAGGGTCTTCAGATGGTGACCAGGACTCAACGTTAACTCACTAACCGTTGTTTACATGGTGATGTTAGCTTGTTTCAGATAAGAAAAGAAGATACAAGTAAACATGTAGTTTGTGGGTGTTATGGATAATACTGTCTGTCTCACAGTCCCTGTCCCAGGAGGCCCCTGCCCGGGTCCAAGGTTGTGCCCCTCCAACTGACTGGCCCCAGCACGGGGAGCTGGTGTTCAGGGAGGTGGACATGAGGTACCAGGAGAACCTCCCTCTGGTTCTCAACAAGATCTCCTGCACCATCCGGCCCAAAGAGAAGGTCGGGATCATTGGCAGGACTGGATCAGGTAGAACGTGGTTCTGGGTCTCTAAAAGTCATAGGTTTGAGCTGTGTGGTCACCCTGTGTGGTCTGTTTAACTGTCTGCCTGCAGGGAAGTCATCACTGGGCGTAGTCTTGTTCAGGTTGGTGGAGCGCTGTGGAGGCTCCATCCTGATCGACGGCATCGACATTAACAACATTGGACTGGCCGACCTCCGCAGCAAGCTGTCGATCATGCCACAGGACCCGGTCCTGTTCAGTGGGACTGTCAGGTAGGAACACCTGATGATGATCCGGTGAGGTCTGAATGTTTGTGGCAGCACCTTCACCTTTCTATCTGTTTCAGGTCCAATCTGGACCCCTTTAACAGGTACAACGAGGACCAGATCTGGGATGCTCTGGAAAGGAGTCACATGAAGGAGTGTGTGAGTATAAACAGTCCACAGTCCACCCCCGTACCTCCACCTGTCTGTTCCACCTGCTCACTGACTTCCTGTACGTCCGGCAGGTGTCCCAGCTGCCCCTGAAGCTTGACTCGGAGGTAGCGGAGAATGGAGACAATTTCTCAGTGGGAGAGAGACAGCTGCTGTGTGTCGCTAGAGCTCTGTTGAGACAGTGCAAGGTGAGATAGACAGGTGGGTAGGTCCTTTGACCTCGAGTTCTGTCATCTGATTGGTGGGTTTGGGTCTCTCAGGTGCTGATCCTTGATGAAGCGACAGCAGCCATGGATGCAGAGACGGACGCCCTGATCCAGGAGACCATCCGGAGCTCATTTCAGGATTGCACCACCCTGACCATAGCTCACCGCCTCCACACTGTCCTTGCCTCGGACCGCATTATGGTGCTCAACCAGGGACAGGTACTGAACCACACCTGTGTCCACAAAGTACGTCAGAGTCCTACAGCACATGTTTCAGCTTCAGTAAACACGAACCTGCAGGCACTTCATCATAAAGTCTTAAACAACATCTTACGTGTATAAACCCCATCGTCGGCATACAGAGAAATGTCATCTTCTTATGTCCTGCGCCTTTTCACTCCGTGCTCCAATCACATTTGAGCAACCTCAATCCTCCTTTCTTGTACTTCCTGCATGATTAACTGATTATTGATCTGATTGGTTCAGGTTGTGGAGTTTGATGAGCCATCCAAGCTGCTGGCCAATGAGAACTCTCGGCTGTGTTCCATGCTGGCTGCCGTGGAAACCAAGATCTCCGTCCGAGGATGATGAAGAAGAAGGACAGTTTGTTTGAGGTCTGACTGATCTGAAGGTGCTGTAGCTGTACTGTTATTGATGAATCAGCTGGTGTCTGATCAGACCAGCTGTCAGCACCTGGCTGAGGGTCAGGTGGTCACATGTTCATTCTCGTCTCTGTGTGTGTCTGTGTGTGCGCGTGTTTCTAACAGCCTTACATGATGACATCATAACTGCCTTGTTAGAAAATTATTTTAAAATAAAATGTTTTATTTAATTACGTTTATTTTTAAAAAACAAACAGCTGACTGTGAACATCATGGCTAAGCCTGGTTCTTGTGGTTCTGACAGTCCTGATCCAGAGTCTGATGGTTTAATTATTAATGTTTAATTAAAGTGAATGAATCCGTTTTTTTTCTGTGTTGGTGCTACTTTAAATGTTTTTATTAAAATAATTTAATTTTAGTTTTATTTTGAAAATATCCTGCACTCTGATTGGATCTTTAGTATAGTCATTAATATTAATGAGTTTCTTTGTCTTTACAGCTCAGAGCCTTCACTAACGATCTGTTTGTATTAATTATGTCCTTGTAATTAGTGACATATTAAAATATAAGTAAATGCTTTCAGCTTCAGAAAACATTTATTTATAAATGTTTTTGTTGTTGTTTCTCTATTCAGCGTTTAGTTACAGGCTAACAAGCTAATTCATCTACATAAATGGTTAGCTAGCTAAGTTAGCATGTTGCCATAGAACCACTAACAAGCTCATCTAAAAATGCTAGTGCTAACAAGCTAGTTGACTGACGATTGAGCCGGTGTTCTGCAGCATTTCTAAATGACAAGCTAACAGATGTGTTCACAACAACCAGCAAAAATTAATAATTATTACAGTATTTAGATAAACAGCATGTGTTACATCAGTTTGTGTCTGAAATACTAAAAAATAATAAAGTTATTATAAACTCTTTTTGCCTCATCATCATATTTTATGTTCTAACACACTAAAAACAATCAATCATGTATGTAATCAAATATTAAACAAATATTTAAATATAATAATATTATTTATAATATATGTGTAATATATATACAAAAACACTTGGCCCAAAAGGTTTCGGCTGTTTCCGGCTGTTTCCGGTACTTCCCGGCTCCGCAGCGCCCCCTCCGGTCTGCACAAAGTTTTTCTCGCTGTTGTTACTTCCTGTTTTGTCCGGAGGAGCAGCGCCTCCTCCTCTGTGTCCTCCCGGTCCTCCTCTCCTCAGAGCTCCGCTCGCTTCTCCTCCTCAGCTCCTCCTCCATCACACCGACACACAGACCTCCACGAGCTAACACTCACCGGGACGAGCTACATTCAGAACCCGAGACGGGGAGCAGAGCCGTGCTGAGTTCACTGGAGAGCCGGTGTCGGTTCTGGTTCTGGAGGTCCGGTCCTGATGGATTTCACATAGACTGTCGTCTACAGGTTATCTCTGTGTGCTAATGCTAATTACACTGTGTGCTGATTAGCCTGTTAGCTCCTGTTTGTTAAAGGGAGCTAAAGCTGCTAGCCTCGGCTAACCCGGGTCTAAACCGGGTCTAACTGCAGTTAAAGTGAGTTTAAATGGACCGAGTCGGGCTGTGAAGGTTCAGATACAGTTAGTGCGTGTTTGAATGTAGTTTGCTGTTTGTTTACAAAGCGGGTTAAACTATAAAACCGGGTCTGAGTGTGGACTAAGTCTCGGCTAACGTCAGTCCTGTGTTAGACCAGGTTTACAGGTGTTGTGGGCTTGGTCCTGTGGCAGGTAGACCGGGTCAGAGCTCAGATCCGGATCACAAGTGTCCTTATAGGTGGACTAGATCTGGTCATTCTTTAAACGAGGTTCTGCATGTGGGCTAAGTTTTAGTCCAGATTAAGACCTGGTCTAAGTCCAGTCCTGGCGGACTAGTCCTGGTTTGGTCCTTTGCCTTTGGTTCTGGTTCTTGATGTGGTCTGGCCCAGCTCACATCAAGTGGTGACGGTCTGGTTTAACCGTGTTTTAATGTAGTCAGTCATGGTTATGGTTCTGTAGTTTTGGTTGATGCAGTTAGTTCAGGTCTAGGTGGGTCCAGGTCCAGCTCGTGATGGCGGAGCTCCACCAGACTCCCACCTCTCTGTGCTGTTGCCGTAAGTCCCTGCCAGCATCGGGGGCCTGGTGCATTGGGGACTCGGGCCGGCCCTCGGCGAGCCCGGGTCCTGGGTCTCCGCGGTGCCCCTTGGTGGACGTGGCGTCAGCATCAAATTTCCGCTGCTTCCAGCTGCGTCACTTCCACCTGGACCTGCGGCTGAATTTTGCCGTGAAGGAGATGAGCGGCTGGCTGGTCCTGGACCTGATCCCGGTCCAGCCAGGAGTCCAGACGCTGGTTCTGGACTCCCACCCCTCTCTCCTGATCCACTCCATAGACTGTAAGCTTCCGGGGTCCGGACAGGAGGAGCCGGTCTCACTCACATATCGGGTCGACCCGTTCACGGACTACGGCTCCTCGCTGAACATCAGCCTGCCAACAGCCGTCGTCAAACCAGGGCGACTGATCCAGATCACGGTCCGGTACACCACGACAGATGGCCCGGCGGTAAGCAGACAGAACGCTGTGAGCCCAGCTGATGATGATGATGATGATGATGATGATGATGATGATGATGACGATGACTTCCTGCCTCGTAGATCTGGTGGTTGGACTCTGAGCTCACCTGTGGTCAGTCCCGTCCTCTCGTCTTCACTCAGGGTCACTCCGTCTGTAATCGCTCCTTCTTTCCATGCTTCGACACGCCAGCTGTCAAGAGCACGTACACGGCGACCATCAGGGTGAGTCCTGACCACTGACCTCTGACCCACGGCCCAAAGAGAAACCTTAAACATCACGTCTTCTTCTTCACCTGCAGGTTCCAGATGGTGTCACGGTTCTGATGAGTGCGTCTCGGAGCTCATACTCCAAACAGGACCGAGTCTTCCAGTTCTCCATGGAGTTTCCTGTCCCGTCCTACCTGGTGGCGTTGGTGGCTGGGGATCTGCAGCACGTGGATGTCGGCCCACGGTCAGGATCCTGTTCTGGTTCTTCTTGGTTCTCCGGACCCCTCTTTGTGTTTTACCGTCTCTTCAGTCTGACTTCTTTTTCTCTCCAGGAGTCGTGTATGGGCAGAACCTTGTCTGTTGTCCTGTGCAGTGAAGAAGCTAGGGGGCAGCGTGGAGCGCTGGTTGGGTGTGGCGGAGGAGCTGTTTGGACCATACCTGTGGGGCAGGTGAGTCCCAGTGTAACCATTAAAAAACCATCAGGTAACATACATGAGCAAGTCATGACGGCCACGCCGACCTTCAGGTGTGACATCGTCTTCCTGCCCCCCTCCTTCCCCATCGTTGCCATGGAGAACCCCTGCCTCACCTTCATCATCGCCTCCATCTTGGAGAGCAGCGAGTTCCTGCTGATTGACGTTATCCACGAGATCGCCCACGGCTGGTTTGGCAACGCCGTCACCAACGCCACCTGGGAGGAGATGTGGCTGAGTGAGGGACTGGCCACGTACGCCCAGCGCCGCATCACCACCGAGGCCTACGGTACTACTACTGTTACTGCTACTGCTACTACTACTGCTACTACTACTGCTACTACTGTTACTGCTACTGCTACTACTACTGCTACTACTACTACTGCTACTGTTACTGCTACTACTACTACTGCTACTGTTACTGCTACTGCTACTACTACTACTGCTACTGTTACTGCTACTACTACTGCTACTGTTACTGTTACTGCTACTACTACTACTGCTACTGCAAGGCCTACGGTACGACCAGCACGACTGCTATTAGTGCTACTACAGCCACTACTACTACTTAGATGATGAGACTACAACAACTACAACTAATCTTGCTACTACAGAGGACTGTTGTAAGTTTGCTGTAGTCCGTAGTAGTTTGATCGTCGTCCAATCAGACGTCATGGTGTTCTAAACGTGGGCTGCAGTACCTGCATTAGCTGCTAGATGTCAGTGTTACTCATGTTTGTCCACATACTCATAGACTGCTGCCATGACACACATACAGGACTAAGTGTGCTAACTTTGGCCTCCTCCATGTCTGCAGGTGAAGCATTCACCTGTCTGGAAACTGCCGTTCGATTGGATGCCCTCCACAGACAGCTGCGTCTCCTTGGAGACAACAACCCCGTGAGCAAACTGCAGGTCAAGTTTGAGCCAGGTAACACACACACACACACACACTCATACATGCTCAGGTGTGACTCACATCTGACCTGTGAGTGAACATGTGACCTGGTCTCTGTCCAGGTGTGAACCCCAGCTGTCTGATGAACCTGTTCACCTACGAGAAGGGCTTCTGCTTCGTGGCATACCTGTCCAAGGTGTGCGGAGATGTTAGGCGCTTTGACTGTTTCCTGAGGGTCAGCGCACACACACACACACACACACGTGCACACACACACACACACACACGTATACAGCATGTTGAGGTTTGTGTGTTTTCAGGATTACATCTCAGAGTTTAAGTTTAAGAGCGTCGTTGCTCAGGACCTCATCGACTACTTCCTGAACTATTTCCCCGACCTGAGGGACGCCGCTGTGGCCCAGAGAGAAGGTGAGGAGGCGTTCAGCTCACCTGCGGGTCGTTTGATTTACCTGTGGATAGTTACAGTCACTTTCGGGTTGTTTAGCATTTGGTTATTCTAATAGTGTCTTTTTGTATATTTGCGTTTGACGTGTGAATGTGTCTGACTGAGACTGTGACATCACTTCCTGTCAGGTCTGGAGTTTGAGCGCTGGTTGAGTGGATGTGGACCTCCTCTGTATGAGCCCGACCTGTCAGCAGGGGGCGCTCTGACCCGGCCCGTTCAGGATCTGTGTGAGCTGTGGAGGAGTAGCGAGGTCCCAGATCTGCAGACCGTGTCCGCCTTTGACCTGTCGGCCTGGAGCACGTTCCAGATTGTCCTGTTCCTGGACCGCATGCTGGACCTGGCGGCGCTACCACACAGTACACTACAGAACTAGAGTATTACTGATTCTGTACATATTACTGCTGATGGTACTAATACTAATACCTGTGTGTCTCCAGACGTGATGGCCGGTCTGTCCTCGTCTTACTCCTCGCTCTTTGATGGTCTGAACGCCGAGGTCCAGATCCGGTGGCTCCAGCTTGTGGTCCGGAACAGTTTCTACCCTGAGCTGCCGCGAGTCCGCGCCTTCCTCCACAAACACGTAAGTAACATGAAGGTGCAGTGTGATGTCACAGTGTGACACGTCCGTTAACTCCTCCCTCTCCGCAGACGTCCAGGATGTATACAGTGCCGCTGTATGACGACCTGGTTGCTGGGGTGATGAAGTGCGTCGCCGTGGAGATCTTCAACCAGACGCAGCGCCGCCTCCACCCAAACCTCAGGCGGACGTTACAGCAGATCCTGTTCCAGACCAGCGCCGCCCAGGCCAATCAGAACGGGCCGTCTCTATCCATTGTGCCCCCATCCCCCTCCACCTCCCCACAGCCACAGCCTGCCACCATGACAACTGCCTCCACCGCCGGGACAACCACTGCCATCGCTCTGCGGGACGTCAACGTGTCGGCGTGAAAGTGGGTGGAGTATGGTGACATGGGACTGATGATGTAAGCTGTCACCATGGTGACAGGCCTGCAGACGCCGACCTCTGAACTCTGTGGTAGACTACAGGAAGAGGGCGGGACATGTCTCATGTTCATGTGATGAATCATGTGGCTGTCCTCATGACACCAGCTGACCCTGAGACGGTTCCTCTGATTTTTATTCCTCAGTGCAATTTAAGAGAAAACTTGAAAAAGATGTTTGTTTCTCCGAGTCATTGATCATCGGTCATCATCGATCACTGATTATTGATTGTCGGGATGATTCAACACATTTTGAGGCTCATTTCTGCTTGAAAAGTTTGTTTTGATTTTTATCAGAGAATTTTTCAGCCAAACTAATGATTTATGTCTGGTCTTTTATTCTGAAGGTCAGTCTTTTATTGTGGAAGTTGTTACTCCAGGAAACACAGCGTCAGCTGATTCAGACTTCCTGTTCCTGTCAGAAATGAGCCTCATGATGAGAAATCCACCTGCAGCCTCTGAGGCCGCTGACACACCAGGTGTGTCCCCTGACGCACAGGTGTGTTTGATGCGTTCACTGTCTCACATTAAACTCACTGCTGCTTTAACGGTGTGTTGAGATGTCGCTGACTCGGCCTCGTTGATCAATCCTAAAGTCTACCTCCTGATTCTAAACCTGCAGATGTTACATGACACAAACCAGCTCACTTCACCTGAGTGGCCTTTGTGCTGCGTTCACTGCAGCTGGGAGCTGAGAGCTTTCAGTTCATCTTCATCCCTTTTAATGTTTTTACTTCAATCAGCAGCAATAAAACGTTTGATTTTTGTTTTAGGAACGACAAACCATGCAAAGCTGAAATGTCCCACAGTCTTCAGCTGTCGGTGAACGCCTCCTCATAAAGTTTTATTGAATGTTTGAAATAATAAAAAAAAAATGAAACAATCAAGTGTTTTTATTTAAATGTATCTATTGAACCATCAGGACCTGCTCCAGACCTCTTTAAGGAGGAATGTTTAAGGGGATTCCAGACCTCTTCAAGGAGCTCCAGGTTTCTTTAAAGGGATTCCAGACCTCTTCAAGGAGCTCCTTGAGGACCTCCAGAGGGTCTGGGACTTTTTTTAAAGGGGGCAGATTTGAAGATGCCCAGGGGCCAGTACAACATTTAAAAATGAAAAACTACAAACAAATGTTCTCCAATAATTTAGTTTTCATTATCACAATTATCTTCTTTTTTAAAACGACAATGTCCCCAAATCTAAACCAATCAGACGTGAGCAAATCTAAACCAATCAGACGTGAGCAAATCTCCCAGCAGCCCTTGTTTCTGTCACATGGAGTCCGATCAGTGAACTGTCTGAACACGTTAAACTGATCCAAACCTGAAGCTCGTTTTAAACAGACTCATGATGAGTGACGTGTCACTCTGTCTCTGCTCAGTAACACACCTGCAGCAGCAGTGAAGCTTCAGGTAACAGTCACGTGTCTGATTACGAACATGAAGCTGAGGGCCGCGTGACATCTGACCGCGGGCTGTGATTGGCCCCCGGGCCGGACTTTATTTTTTTAACGTGTTCATTAAAAACCGGAAATGAAAAATCCGAAATCTGTCGAAAATTTCCGAAATATACCGAAAGTGAAATGGTTTGCCTTCAAAATAAAAGCAGGAGTAAACGCGGACACGAGGAAGGTGAAACCAGGAAATGATGTTATGATTTTAATCACGTGTTTATATGTGGCGTATTATAAAATAACGTAGGTGAGTCTGGTACCGGTTCCGCTCGTCTTCGGGGGGACCAGGAGCCCTGTCTGCTTTTACTTTGAAGGGTTTAAACGGAAGTGGTGTGTCACTGTTAGTGTGTTGACGTCGGCGTGGCTTCCGGAGGAGACAGAGCATCACAGACCCGCAGCAGCTGTACTGACACATCTGGACCGGAACCAACCTGCAGACAGACAGGTGGGCCGGAAGAGACAGACAGGTGGACCAGAAGAGACAGACAGGTGGATCCGCAGATCGGTACGGACAGCACAGAACGGCACAAGCAGACAGACAGGTGTCTCTCGCTCAGCATCCTCCTGTCTCTCTCCTCAGGTCGGTGTTCCGGTCCGGTCCGGACAGCATGGCGGAGGAGACCCGGGTCATCTACCACCTGGAGGACCAGGAGACCCCGTACCTGATCCGGATCAACGTGCCCGCGCAGCGCGTCACCCTGGCGGACTTCAAACAGGTTCTGAACAAACCGAACCTCAAATTCTTCTTCAAGTCTGTGGACGACGACTTCGGGTGAGTCACGTGACCCAGACCGGGACCGGGAACCAAAACAAACAGCAGAAATGATGAATTGTTAATAAAATAATTAAAATCTTTTATTTTATTTTTATAGTAAATGACATCACATCCTCGTTTCCTGCTGAGTCATGATAAATAAACACGCAGTGATAGAAACTGACTTCACTCATTCAGTTCATTTGAATACAATAAAATACTGAGGTAGAAAAGACAAACACAGAAGGACAGTGACAAAGTAAAAGAAGGTGAACAGGTAGATACGGTGCCGTGGCAGGATGATGGTAGCGGTACTGAAGATATGATGGTAAAGTTATTGTAACATAATAAGTAGAGGGGCCGCCGGGCTGGGGGGTTGGAGTTGACCCTATTGAAGAAAAGGTTCAGCTCACACAGCGTTCGTTCCCCTCAGCTGCTCCCCAGCTCTCCTCTGGAAGCCGGTGATCTCTCCCATCCCACTCCAGACGTCCCCGGTGTTGTTATTGTTACCTCCCAGTTTGTGCTCCAGTTATATTCTGAAGTTGTCTTTGCTCTCCCTGATGCTGTGTTTGCTTGGTCCAGTGATCTAAAGGCTTCTTCTTGTTGAGAAGGGCTTTCAGGTCGCTGGTTACCCACGGCTTACTGTTTCGTAGCAGCGGACCTCTTTAGTGTGGATGGTGTTGTCAGTGCAGAACCCAGTGTACTTAGAGACACAGTCAGTCAGGCCATCGATGTCCTCACCATGTGGCTCATACGGAGCCTCCACGCTTCCATGGCGTCAGGAGACCATTTCCTCTCACTGTGACTGAGTGCTGCTGAACCACAGGCTTGTATAATGGTGAGAGCAAGACTAGGTTGTGGTCTGACCTGCCCAGTCGTGGCAGGGCAGTAGAGGTGTACATCCGTAACTTAAGGTCCAAAGTCTTATTTTCACGGGTGGCACATGTGACAAACTGGAAGAAGGTTGGGAGTTCCTAATACAGACCTGTATCAGTGCTAAGGCAGAGAGACTTTAAAGGAACAGAAATGTCAGAATGAAATAAAAATGTCTGCAGTGGTTTGGTTTTATGCTGCAGGCTCAGCTCTTCTTCAGGTCAACACTTCATCATGGTGAAGATGTGTCATGTCTCCATGATTCAGAGACTGTCAGGAGGGTCAACCAACAAGACCTGAACCACACCACACCTCCACTCTGAACAGATGGATGAAGTAAAGCATCCATTGGTGTTGATATGTGAAGTCAAGGTTGTGAAGATTCTTGTGGTGGAATATCAGATAAATGTGAAATAAACACTGACAGGGCTGAAAGCTCCTCGTCATGAACCAGCAGAACAAGTAAAGTTGTAGCAGGACTACTCAGGATCCCGTCTGCTGACCTCGGAGGAGGAGCAGATGATGAGCCTAAAGAAACTAAAGGAAGAACAAGTCAACACACATTTTTTATAGAAGAACTCGATCCTGAACTTCAGCCGTGAACTTCAGAAGGTGACAAAAGAATCTTTGGTCAGAGGAGACTTCAATCACAGAGCCAAGAGAGATCAGCAAGGACTGTTGATAACAACAGAAATCCAGCTACACAAACACCATCATTGACCGAATCAAGATCTCAGGACCAAGAGCTGTTCCTGGTCCCATAAGGACAGACCATCGTCCACCATGAGATGAAGATTCGGCCAAGACCAAACCAAAGGTAGAGGTAGAAAGCTCAGGAAATGTCTGTCCACTCCTAATCTGACCCTTAATCCATCTGAACCTTAAAGAGAAGAAGAAGAAATACTTTGTTAATCCCTCAACAGGAAAATTCTTTCTTCACTCAGTTTTATATTTACATGCATTTTAACCCTGAACACACACACACACACACACACACACACACACACAGTACAAAGGCTCATTCACATGCAAACATGGTGGAGTGATGGGCAGCCCCCCTGCGAGCAGTTGGGGGGGGGGGTGGGGGGGGTGGTGCCTTGTTCAAGGACACTGAAAAGTTTTCATGAAGAACCATCTGAGATGGAGAAGGTCATGTTGTCTGGACCAACATCTACTGAAGACTTCAGTAATATCACAGATGTCAGATCTGCATCTGTACTGATCACCTGTTTCATGTTTGTGTTCACAGTGTGGTAAAAGAGGAGATCAGTGACGATGACGCCAGGCTGCCCTTTGTCAACGGACGAGTCGTCTGCTGGGTCAGAAACTCACCTGTTACCTGTCTCATGTCACCTCTCACCTGTTTCATGTCACCTGTTACCTGTTGACTCTCACCTGTGTCATGTCACCTCTCACCTTTCACCTGACTCAACTGTCACTTCTTACCTGTTAACTCTTACATGTCACCTTTCACCTGTTGACAGGTGACAACTGATGTTCATCTGGTACCTACAACCTTAGCTTGGTTAGCCGTGCAGCTAGGTTAGCTAGCTAACAGTTTCCACTTGCTTCCATTCCATTCACCTGTCACCTCTCACCTGTCTCTCCAGAGGGGTATTGCACAAAACTAGAATAAAGAAATCCAGGATAATTAAGCAATCCCAGCTTGACCTAGCCTGCTCGGTGCATCCTGGCTTAATTGGTTGCACGTTTGCTGAGCCATGATGAAAAGGTGCGGCTATGTTCAGCCAGGTGAAGATAGCTGGGATAAGTGCGTGTTCACGACATACTTAAACAGACCTCGCGATCGCTCACAGAATCACAGATTGGAACACGGATAAAAGTCGCTCTTCGTACTTCACGGCCGCTGAACAACAGCTCCTGATGAAGTTGTGTGAAGCGGTGAAAGACATTATGAGAAAAAGAGGCAATACCAATGGCATAATTAAAGCACAGGAGAAAGCCTGGCAGACAATAGCAGACCGGCTTAATGTGGAAGTAGTCCAAAACTGTACAAGTCCACTAACTAAATCCACTAACTGTTGCACACTTTACTTTAAACGTGCCATCAGGTGCATGTTACTCAGGACATGTAGAGTATGATTAGGTGCAAACAATTATCCACAATGTGTCATTTAATCTGTTTTTCTCATGTTACGTTTTTATCCATTTTATCTTTCTGTCCTTCATAAAGAACAAACCTGTCTGTCCATGAAAGGACCTGGCAGCAAGTTAAAGTTACATAGAAGAACATTTTACAGGACAGTAAGTGACTTTAAAGTAGATGACAGTCAACAAATGAGGTGAATAGATTAGGTGTCTGCTGACTGTCTGTATGATTGTAGCAGTTGCACAGTGGGCGGCCCACCAAGCGGAGGCGCTGGCACTCCCTTTAGATAAAGGGGAGCCAGTGATGGAGGGGATCCAGGGAGGGACAGTAGGGACAGCGTGCTCATACAAGGTACATATTGCAGTTCTACTGCACGTGGAACGCAAATAAACACAAATAAATATATTATACTGTCTACTTCCTTGCAGTGTCTGGGAGCACGCTTGCAATTTTGGAGCCACCAGAAGATGATCCAGTTAGTATATTGTAGTATAGTGTAGTGATCTCACTTGGCCTGAGTCATAATACTACCACTTGAATCAATACAAAAACACTGTTGCAGTTACAAACAGATTTAAATGAAATGAGAAATGACTACAGATCATATTTTAATACAGGATCATTAAAATGATGCAACATTCTTAGAAAACCCATGGTCATGCTGTAAAACACATGAATTCCTCACAGAATTGAAGGTGGAAATACAGGTGAATCAGCAGGATTAATCTTAGCCTGGCTGTTAGCCCGGCTTAATCCCTTATCTTGGTTTTGTGCAATACCCCTCAGGTGTTGATCTAGTGTTCTCGTCTCTCTCCAGCTTGTGTCAGCAGAAACCTGTCAGTCAGATTTCAGAGGGTCAGACCTTCAGTCTATAGCCACGCCCACCAGTGTGGCTCCGCCCCCCATAGAGAGGACAGGTGGGATCGGAGACTCCAGACCTCCGTCCTTTCAGTGAGTACCTGTCTGCCTTCACCTGTCTTACCTCATATGTCTAACCTCACCTATGTCTGGCTGCTCGGTAGTCTGAAGATCATCTCATGGCCTGTCTGTCTGTCTGTCTGTCTTCAGTGCGGCTGCTATGATTGGTCAAGATGAGCTGACAGGGTCAGAGCTCATTCAAGGTGAGTGTGTGAGGCTCCACCTTCTGAGGTTCAGGCAGCCATCTTGGTTTGGGTCATTGGATCATCTCAGTGTTAACGGGATGCCACCTCTGATTGGCTGTTCTGATTGACTCTCTGCAGTTGGCCATCTGAATGGCCACGCTCACCAAACAGCTGAGCAGAATGGGGCAGAGCCAACAGGTGGAGGTGACAGCTCGTCAACCCAACAGAGCAGCCAATTAGAGACAACCAGTTTCTGCTCATCTGAGGAAGACTCAGGAGGAAGGTGAGACCCTCACACTGCTGCTGGTGGGCTACAGAACTGGGCCAGTCACCTCCTAGTGAACACGGCCAATACAGTACACCTGACACTGACCTGATTGGTCAGTCAGACACATTCTCACCAGCCCTCAGGTCGTCTTTTTCTTCCGCTCCAGTTAACCTGTTCACACGCTGCTCTCCTCTTCCCGCTCTGATTGGCTGCTGCAGGTCATGTGACTGGCAGCCTATTGTCCCCCAGATAAAAGAGTTCCCGCTGATCGGAGAGCAGAAAATCAGTTCCTGTGTCAGACGACGAGATAACACGATGCGTTACCGTGACGAGGATTGAAAATATTTTATCATTATAAATATTTTGATATTTTAATCTGATTTATAGTTTTGAAGGTGTGTTTTTTAATTAATTCATATGTTTAGTTCTGACTTGTTCAACTGTGACAGGTCAACCTGAACCAGGTGTGTTTTCCTCTGTGATGTCATTTCAGGTTCAGCCAATCAACAGGACACAGCAGCTCTTCGCCGCGACTCATCAGGCGACAACGCCGCCGCCACCGAAAACCCAAAACACAACGGATGGAGAGGGTACACACACACACATGCATGCAGGCACACGCACAGACACAGACACACATGTTCAGGTAACATCATAATGCTGCTGTTCAGGTTCTGACCTAGTCAACTTGTCTTGCTTTAATTTTATGATAAAAGAACTGATACAGCGTCAACATGTGGCTCTATGGTCAGTTTATCATTGATGAGATATTTGTATTGTTCCACATGTTAGAAGAGTGGAGGTCATGTTTAGTTTTAGACACATTAATATTAATCTCTCTCTGTAACATCATATTAATTAATGATTGTTAATGTTCAGGATCACCTCGTGTGTTTTGACTAATGTTGGTGTATAAAATGAATAAAACAGTGGACACAGATCTGAACGATGCAGTGTACGAAAGAAGGACGTCAGATAAAATGTGATTCAATTCAAAAAAGCCCTAACGAGATCCATTAATTAAATAGTTAAACATTAAGTTAAAATTTATGTTAAAAGTTAAAAATACCTGCTGACATCTGAATAAATCAAAACGGAAGAACAGTACTTACCTGTCTCTCAGCTGTCTGTCTCTTTCTGTCACCTCTCTCTCTCTCTCTCTCTCTCTCTCTCTCTCTCATCTGTCTGTCTCTCACCTGTTTCTCTCTCAGTCTGTCTCTTTCAGCAGTGTCACTGACTCCACCATGTCTCTGAACGTCATCACAGTAACTCTGAACATGGGTGAGTATCAACAAGTATTCAGATACTTTGAGTACAACAGAATACTAGTACTGTACTAGTAACAGTACAGTTAGATGAACCCAATAGAACCACATCATCAGACACTCACAGAACTTGTTTGACTTTGTGCTGAGAACACAGCCAGTTCTGACTCTGTCATACCTTGAACGGGAGGCTTGGCCCGGCGTGGCGCCAGTACCTCATACTTCCTCAGGACTGGAACCACAGGATCGCTGTAGGATGCGGTTGTGAGAGATGTGATGACGCTTCCCCCAAGTTTTCACGCTGAACCTCCATCACAGAGGATGTGTTGATTCAGTCAGAAGTTCCCCTCCCCAGCCGAACACTGCCTGGGTCAGCCTGCTTCCTCTTCCTGAGTTGCCAAAGGTTTTCCAGAACTTCCTTGAGGCCAACTGAAGGTTCTTCTCCATGGCCTCTCTAAACTCCACCCACACCTCCCAGGTTATTACCTCTGTGACTCCTGAAGATTACTGGAGCCCTTCTCCATTACATGTCTGCTGGGCCAACTAAGTCCAAAAGGCCATTTTCTTCATGATTTTCATGCCTGTCATGGCGATGAACACTTTCATTCATGGAGATGGACAGGAGGCTCTGCCAGATGTTCCCTGCTCTTCATCATGAATGTCAAAGTTGGTCGACCTCCCACAGAAGCTCTGGTTCCTCCACCAGTGACAGGACGACATCCCATGCACCCTTGGACCAGTCTGTGATGATGGGCATCATCATGCCGAGATCTTGGCTTGTAAATCACCTGAACTGCATGGAGCAGGTCCATGTAATTCCTCTGGACTCACCTGACTTACCTGTTCAGGATGCTGCTGCTTGGCCGACAGAATATTGCTCATTAATGCAATTTTCTAATCAGCCTATCACATGGCAGCAACTCAATGCATTTAGGCATGTAGACATGGTCAAGACAATGTGCTGCAGTTCAAACCGAGCATCAGAATGGGGAAGAAAGGTGATTTAAGTGACTTTGAACATGGCATGGTTGTTGGTACCAGACAGGCTGGTCTGAGTATTTCAGAAACTGCTGATCTGCTGGGATTTTCACACACAACCATCTCTAAAGTTTACAGAGAATGGTCCGAAAAAGAGAAAATATCCAGTGAGCGGCAGTTCTGTGGGCCAAAATGCCCTGTTGATCAAAAGGTCAGAGGAGAATGGCCAGACTGGTTTGAGGTGATAGAAAGGCAACAGTAACTCAAATAACCGCTCGTTACAACCGAGGTATGCAGAAGAGCATCTCTGAACACACAACTGCCTGCCGTCGACAACATGACAGCATGGATCCATCCTGCCCTGTATCAACAGTTCAGGCTGGTGGTGGTGGTGGTGTAATGGTGTGGAGGAAATTATCTTGGCACACTTGGCCCCTTAGTACCAATTGAGCATTGTTGCCACGCCACAGCCTACCTGAGTATTGTTGCTGACCATGTCCATGTTTATGACCACAGTGTATCCGTCTTCTGATGGCTACTTCCAGCAGGATAACGCGCCATGTCATAAAGCTCGAATCATCTCAGACTGGTTTCTTGAACATGACAATGAGTTCACTGTAGTCAAATGGCCTCCACAGTCACCAGATCTCAATCCAACAGAGCACCTTTGGGATGTGGTGGAACGGGAGATTCGCATCATGGATGTGCAGCCGATAAATCTGCAGCAACTGCGTGATGCTATCATGTCCATATGGACCAAACTCTTTGAGGAATGTTTCCAGTACCTTGTTGAATCTATGCCACGAAGGATTAAGGCAGTTCTGAAGGCAAAATGGGTCCAACCTAGTACTAGCAAGGTGTACCTAATAAAGTGACCGGTGAGTGTAGTATGTAATGGTAAAATGGTCTGCCTGTCTTCCTGTCTGTCTGTCAGAGAGGTATAACTTCCTGGGTATCAGTATCGTGGGTCAGAGTAACGACAGAGGAGATGGCGGAATTTATATCGGCTCCATCATGAAGGGCGGAGCAGTGGCAGCCGACGGACGCATTGAGCCCGGAGACATGTTACTACAGGTACTACAGTACTGTTACTACAGGTAGTATAATACTACAGTAGTTAAAGTACTAACTGCTGTACTTTGTGTGTTTCAGGTGAATGACATTAACTTTGAGAACATGAGTAATGATGACGCTGTCAGGGTCCTGAGAGAGATTGTTCATAAACCAGGGTGAGACTTGATGAATACTACGAATACTACAAATACTATGAATACTACAAATACTAAGATACTAATATACTAAGAATACTGCTAATACAGCCCCTGCCTGTCTGTCTGTAGTTCGGTGACGTTAACGGTGGCAAAGTGTTGGGATCCGAATCCACGAGACTGCTTCACTCTGCCGAGGAGTGAGTCATTGACACACACCACCCTCATTAACATGATTTATTCGCTCACCTGCTCTGGCCTCCCTAACCACACACCGTAACATAACACACACCATAAAGTAACACACACACTGTAATGTAACATACATTGTCGTCCTCTTCATACGCTTTATCCAAGGGTGGGTCGCAGGGGGAGCAGCTTCAACAGGGACACCCAGACTTCCCTTGCCCAGGCCACTTCGCCCTCTTCCAGGGGGACGCCAAGGCGTTCCCAGGCCAGCTGAGAGACATAGTCCCTCCAGCATGTTCTGGGTATTCCCCAGGGCCGCGTCCTGCGCACCAACTTTCACTGGAAACAGGTCCGACTTACTGCCAGCAATGCGGACCAAGCTCGGGCACCGGGAGTACAGGGACCAGACGGCCTGTATTACCCCAATACGGCCTGTATTCCAGAGCACCCCCCACAGGGCTACCTTGGCGATCTCAGCCCCAGATATAGGCGAGCCCACCACGGGGTCCCCAGCCTCTGCTTCCTCAGTGGAAGGCGTACTGATGGGATAGAGGAGGTCTTCAAAGTATTCTCTCCACCGACCCAGGACGTCCCCAGTCGAGGTCAGCAGCTCCCCGTCCCCACTGAACACAGTGTTGACAGTGCACTGCTTCCCCCGCCTGAGCCGCCGGATGGTGGTCCAGAACCTCCTCGAAGCCGTTTGAGAGTCGTTCTCCATGGCCTCATCAAACTCCTCCCACGCCCAAGTTTTTGCCTCCGCAACTGCAGAAACCACGTTCCTCTTGGAATGTCGATACCCGTCAGCTGCTTCAGAAGTCCCACAGGCCAAAAAGGTTCTGTAGGCCTCCTTCTTCAGCTTGACAGTATCCCTCACCACCGGTGTCCTGTTCGGAGGTTGCCGCTGTGACAGGCACCGACCACCTTACGGCCACAGCTCCGGTCAGTTGCCTCGACAATGGAGGCACGGAACAAGGTCCACTCGGACTCAGTGTCCCCTGCCTCCCCCGGGACATGAGTGAAGCTCTCCCGGAGGTGCGAGGTGAAGGTCTTTCTGACAGGAGATTCAGCCAGACGTTCCCAGCAAACCTGCACCGAACGTTTGGGCCTGCCAGGTCTGACTGCCATCCTCCCCCACCATTGGAGCCAACTCGCCACCAGGTGGTGATCAGTTGACAGCTCCACCCCTCTCTTCACCCGAATGTCCAAAACATATGGCCACAAGTCCGACAACACGACCACAAAGTCGATCATCGAACTGCGCCCAAGGGCGTTCTGGTGGCAAGTGCACATATGGACACTCTTATGTTTGAACATGGTGTTCGTTATTGACAATCCATGACGAGCACAGAAGTCCAATAACAGCACCCTCCAGCACCCCCCCCCCCAGGGACTCCAAAAAGGGTGGGTATTCTGAGCTGCCGTTTGATGCATAGGCACAGACGACAGTCAGGACCCGTCCTCCCACCTGAAGGCAAAGAGAGGCTACTCTCTCATCCACTGGGGTGAACCCCAATGTACAGGCACAGAGCCGGGGGGAAACAAGCATTCCCACCCCCGCTCTGCGCCTCTCACCGGGTGCAACTCCAAAGTGGTAGAGCATCCAACCCCTCTCGAGGAAACTGTTTCCAGAGCCCACACTGTGCGTCGAAGCCAGCCTGACTATCTAGCCAGTACCTCTCAACCTTGCGCACCAGCTCAGGCTCCTTCCCCACCAGGGAGGTGACGTTCCACGTCCCCAGAGCAAGCTTCTGCAGCTGGCATGACCCACATCCGGGCAAGGGAGATAGTTATATTCATCAGGGGGGAATGAGCTGCACTTTGTTTAATGTAATATACAATATTGTAATATCATACTTAACCATATGTTACTTTATGTGACACACTGTGCTTTTATCATAGAGCAACATGATGTCATGTGACTAAATTTCATGTAACATACTTCATGTTCTCCATCCATTTCCCTGAAGGTGAGCCAGTCCGTCCGATCGACCCGGCTGCCTGGGTGTCACACACTGCTGCCATGACAGGAAGTCTCCCTCCACACTACAGTAAGACTCCCATCAGCCATTGCAGCATACTGCCGTCACCTATGTATGACAACAACAACGTGATGTTTTTCAGGTGTGCACGAAGAAAACCAGCTCTCCATCCACAGCGACATGACCGCCATTGTCAAGGCCATGCTGAACCCGGAGTCGGGACTGGAGGTCCGGGACCGGATGTGGCTTAAGATCACCATCCCCAATGCATTCATCGGTAAGAAGCTCTAGCACAGGGGTTGGCAACCTATGGGTCGCGAGCCAGATGTAGCTGTTCTGATGACTGCATCTGGCTTGCAGACAGGAGAAAGTAAGCCGGTACAATCCAGTACTGCGTACACTTAAAACATTCAGTGGCGGTATGCAGTACCAGGAAGATGCCTGCTATAAAGCCCTCATTCAGAACCAGTCACAGCCGCACTATGGGTCAGAAAATAGATCTACTAGCAATATGCAGTCTTCCTTTTCACTCATTCTGAATAGTTTATGAACTGTCCGTGCTGTGTTTTAGTCCATGCTGTGTTTCAGTCCGTGCTGTGTTTCAGTCCGTGCTGCATGGAGCCTTGGCTGGGCATCTCCCTCTCTCCCCCTCCCCTCGGAGAGAGCCTGGTGGTCTCCTCTGCACCCAGCCTTCCAAACATGTACCACAAGTATAATGTCTTCATTGCAAAATGTCCCAATTAAAATCAGAAGGAGAGTAAGCAGTTGTGTTTTGTGTTATTTTGTTCAATTTTAACGTTACAGAACGGCTCAGAGAAGAAACTGCTGATGAGCTAACGACCGGAGAGTTGTCAGCAGTATGTGGTGATCGGTGCATGATCGGGACCATGCAGCACCAGAAGTCGCATTAATGTTAAGAAGTATTTTATTTAGTACTGGTTAGCTTCAGTATAACGTTCCAGACCCCTGCTTTAGCAGACCGGACCAGAACCATGCAGAGCCAGCATATAAAGATCAGCCTCTAACCTTCTTATCGTGGTCCATCCAGGGTCTGATGTGGTGTACTGGCTCCACCGTAACGTGGAAGGTTTCACCGACCGCCGCGAAGCTCGCAAATATGCTGGGAACCTGCTGAAGGCCGGCTACATCCGCCACACCGTCAGCAAAGTGACCTTCTCTGAACAGTGCTACTATGTGTTCGGAGACCTGTGTGGAGGTGAGTCAATCCAGACCAATCTAATCCAGTCCAAACCAGCTCAGACCAGACCAGTCCAATCCAGTCCAGCAGGTTTTAGGGCCGACCCTAATCATGTGGTTCTATCTGTCAGAACTGGGTCTGATGTCTCTGCTGGACCCTGAAGAAGCTCCAGGTCCTGGAGGACTAGACGGAGATCTCCAGGCTCCAGGTTCAGGACTTCAGTGGCCTCCAGCCTTCCCCTACCAGTACCCGGTCCCTCACCCGTACAGCTCGCCTCTCCTCCCGACCTTGAGAGGAGGAGGAGGGGTGGGGGGTCAGCACAACGATGGTGAACGAGGTGATGAAGATCAAACTTTACAGGCAGCTCCACCTTGTGGTCGCTCCTAAAGCACAGTACAGGAAAGCAGGATGTTAGTCAGCTGTGATTGGTCCACATACTCAAAAGGGCTTATTATGGCATTTCTTGTGTTCACAGGAAGTCGTAGCAGCGGCTCAAACTGCAGTGATGCTCTGAAGGAAGCCAGAGGTCGAGGGAGCGAATCAGAGCCCACCAAACAGGAAGTGAGCGTCTTGCCCGACAAACAGCTGACGGCATCGGACTCCCCCGGTGACGGCCCAACCTCATTCTCTGGTCTCCATGGCAGCAAAGACTCAGAGGACGTGGCGCCAGCTCCGTCGCCGCCTGGAGCTCAGCGTCAATCCTTCTGCCTCGCCGTGGGAAACCCCGGTGACTTCTTTGTGGACGTCATGTGACAACGACAATGATGATGTCACTGTCAGTTATCAAAGTTAACTTCAGTTTAAATATTTGAACTAATTTCAGGAGAATCAAATTTATTTTATTTATTTATTGATCCTCAACTGTGGACGACCTGAGCAGGCCGTCAGAACCTCTCAGCCGGGTCAGCATCACCCGTTGAAGGAGATCTGCTGTCTGATGAGACTCCAGCTGATCCTGGTACCACCTCAGTCTGGACCTGGTTTTGAAGAGATGGACAGTGGTCTTAAAGGGACAGTTCAGGTAATCTTCATCCACCTGTCAATCAAAGTGTCCAGCTCTTACCTTTAAGCTGATTGGTCGTGACGTTGTGGCTGTTTGTGTGGACCAATCAGAAAGAACCAGATCACCTGAACAGCCAACCTGTCTGAGCCGCTCTGCTGATCCAGTTTGTCTCAGTGTAGCTAAAACCTCACCTGTACCTCACCTGTTTACCTACTTCGTGTTTCACTGAAGTTAGCTCAGTTTGTTAGCTGCTGTTAGCTAATGTTAGCTCACACTGTGCACGCCTGACCTCCTCCACGTGTTAAATCATGTTTAATATTTACTTAAATATAATCAGAGTTACACACCACATAACTGTTTATAATTTATAAACATAGTTTAATTTATTTGTCTGTTGGATGCTTTTTAAAACACTCAAATAAAAAGTTAAAAAAAATGTTTTTTGGTATTTTTAAACATTAAATTGTGAGGACATCTCTGTTAGCTTATGTTGGCTAAAATGCTGGTGGACCACCGGGAAGAAGAAGAAGAAGAAGAAGAAGAAGAGGTGTTCAGGCCCAGCAGTCAGCAGCTTCTATGGACATGATGGCAGAGGAGCAGAGAGTGAAGAGGACGCTGACGGAGGAAGCTAAGAAGAGAAAAGGAGAGAGTGAGCGAGCAAGAAGCCGCCGGACAAGAGTAAATCTGGGACTGACTTTTAGTGGTTGGTGAGAGCTTGGTGAAATAAAAGGCTGAAAGACAGACGCCGAGCTGGGCTGACTGCTGTTAGGTTTTGGTTCTGGGCTGCAGGTCTGTGTGGGTCTGGTTCTGGTCTGTTTCAGGCTTCTTTCCTCACGGAGGACGGAGGGACGCGTACCAATCCGCACATCTGCCGCCTCGGTCACTGTGAGCGGTCAGACCTGAGAGCATCAGTCGGTGTTCTGTCGGTGGGTGAGTGTCACCGACACGTCGGTGTTAACCCGTGTTTTAGTGAGCGTGTGTGGTGACGGAGATCGTTTAGTTTGTCGGGGAGACTGTGTGTGAATGGGTGTGTGCTCTGAGCGGGACGCGGCCGGACTGCCGTCAGCTGACAGGCTCCTGCCGCCGACATCTTGCCTCCGACCGGAGGAGACAGAGAGAGAGTCCGCTTCTCGCGGTCAGAATCCGGATGGACTGACGGCAGGGCCGCGGTGTGCGTCTGTGAGGCAGCCCGGGGACTCAGCGGAGCGGGTGAGAGCCCGGAGGCCGGTTCGCCCCGCTGTCTGTCGGCCTGTCTGCCTGTCTGCCTGCACTGCAGCAGCGGCGGAGCGGCGTCACCGTCTGACTGCCGCGGTAACGTTAGCAGGTGTTGCTAAAGGCTACACCGAACCTCCGATAGAGATCCGGTCTGTTTACCGGATTATCGGTATCGGAACTCTGCGCGTGGGTCGTGATTCATTATCTGCTATCGGTTCTGATGAACTTCCGGTCTGTTCGGCTCATTCAGACCGGAGCTGTGTTCAACATTATAGCCCGGGAAGACGCTCCCGTTATTCCTCGGTAATGTACGTGACTGGGCGGCGACCCCAGCCCGGAGGTCACACTCAGTCACCGCCACCGAATGAAGCTGAAGACCTACTGGGCTTAGTGTAACATGTTGAGCCGACACGACAACAACCGACACTTACCGTCTGTGCTGGTGTTTGTCGGTTCATGTCGGTGACTGGGCCAGAATGTATGAAAACCTGTTTAAGTGGCGGATTTATGAACGGAGTTCTGAATCAGACCTGATGCTGCCGTTAGCTAATGTTAGCTCAGTTTGTTAGCTGCTGTGAGCTAATGTTAGCTCAGTTTGTTAGCTGCTGTGAGCTAATGTTAGCTCAGTTTGTTAGCTGCTGTGAGCTAATGTTAGCTCAGTTTGTTAGCTGCTGTTAGCTAATGTCAGCTCAGTTTGCTAGCTGCTGTTAGCTAATGTTAGCTCAGTTTGTTAGCTGCCGTTAGCTAATGTTTGCTCAGTTTGTTAGCTGCTGTGAGCTAATGTTTGCTCAGTTTGTTAGCTGCTGTGAGCTAATGTTAGCTCAGTTTGTTAGCTGCCGTGAGCTAATGTTTGCTCAGTTTGTTAGCTGCTGTGAGCTAATGTTTGCTCAGTTTGTTAGCTGCCGTTAGCTAATGTTTGCTCAGTTTGTTAGCTGCTGTGAGCTAATGTTTGCTCAGTTTGTTAGCTGCCGTTAGCTAATGTTTGCTCAGTTTGTTAGCTGCTGTGAGCTAATGTTTGCTCAGTTTGTTAGCTGCCGTTAGCTAATGTTTGCTCAGTTTGTTAGCTGCCGTTAGCTAATGTTTGCTCAGTTTGTTAGCTGCCGTTAGCTAATGTTAGCTCAGTTTGTTAGCTGTCGTTAGCTAATGTTTGCTTAGTAATTTAACTCATTATAATATTTAGTTCCCCCTCTTCCTCCTCAGTGACTCCTCGTTATGATCAGCTGACTGACTCCGTCAGCCATGATTGGAGGACTCTTCATCTACAACCACAAGGGGGAGGTGTTGATCTCCAGGGTGTATCGTGATGACATTGGGTGAGTCCTGACGAGCTGAAGAAGACCACCAAAGTGTGGACCCCATGTGGTGTCCATGACGTGTTCAGGTACAGACAGGATGTGTTCAGGTACAGACAGGATGTGTTCAGGTACAGTATGATTCA
This sequence comes from Nibea coibor, assembly GCA_023373845.1. Taxonomy (NCBI): domain Eukaryota; kingdom Metazoa; phylum Chordata; class Actinopteri; family Sciaenidae; genus Nibea; species Nibea coibor. The sequence continues at coordinate 191,760 of CM041716.1, read as the reverse complement.
GTTCAGTTTTATTTCTATAGCTCCAGATCATCAGTTATCTCATGACACATTCCACACAGAGCAGGTCTGACCATACTTTGTATGATATTGTTACAGAGACCAATGGTTCAACCATGAGCAAGAGGAAGGGGCAAATAGAGAGAGAAAAGGTGGAGCAACATGTTGCCTAAGTGGAAGAATGCAGTCTTTGAAATTTGTTTTATGTGGACATTAAAGGACAAATCCTGATCAAAAACAACTCCAAGATTCTTTACGGTGGAGCTGGAGGCCAGGGTGATCCTGTCTAAAGTAACTAAGTCTCTAGAAAGAGAGTTTCTGAGGTGTTTGGGTCCAATTACAAGAACTTCAGTTTTATCTGAGTTCAACATCAGAAAGTTGTAGGTCATCCAACTTTTTATATCCCTAAGGCACGCTTGGAGTTTGGCTAAATGATTGGTTTCATCAGGCTTGATCGATAAATATAATTGGGTGTCGTCAGCATAACAATGAAAATTAATGGAGTGATTCCTAATAATGTTCCCTAGAGGAAGCATATATAGACTGAATAGAAGAGGCCCCAGTACAGAACCTTGTGGGACTCCATGACAGACTTTGGTATGTATGGAGGATTCATCATTGACGTGAACAAACTGAGATCGATCTAAGAAATACGACCTAAACCAGCTTAGGGCGGTTCCTTTGATGCCAATCTGATGTTCCAGTCTCTGTAAAAGAATTTGATGGTCTATGGTTCAAATGCAGCACTAAGATCTAACAGGACGAGTACAGAGATGAGTCCTTTGTCTGATGCCATTAGGAGATCGTTTGTGACTTTGACCTGTGCGGTCTCTGTGCTATGATGGACTCTAAATCCTGACTGAAAATCCTCGAATAAACTGTTCTTATGGAGAAAGTCACACAGCTGATTAGCTACAGCTTTCTTGAGTAACTTAGAGAGAAAGGGAAGGTTTGATATCGGTCTATAATTAGCTAAAACCTCTGGATCTAGAGTGGGCTTTTTAAGAAGAGGTTTAATTACAGCTACTTTAAAGGACTGTGGTACATATCCTGATAATAAAGACAGGTTAATCATATCCAACAAAGAAGGGCTAACTAAAGGTAAAATATCCTTGAGCAGCCTGGTTGGAATGGGATCTAAGAGACAGGTTGACGACTTAGATGAAGAAATTATTGAAGTTATTTGATGAAGGTCAATGGGAGAAAAACTCTAAATATGTATCAGGTTTTGCAGCTGATTCCAAACTTGGTCACTAGAGCTGTGGTTCTCTGTTAGCCTGGCTACAGTGCTGAAGAGAAACCTGGGGTTGTTCTTGTTTTCCTCTATTAAAGAAGAGTAATAAGCTGTTCTGGCATTACGGAGAGCCTTCCTGTTTTAAGTTTTAAGATTATCTTGCCAGACTAAGCGAGATTCTTGTAGTTTAGTGGCACGCCATTTGCGTTCAGATTTACGTGCCACTTGCTTTAATTTACGAGTCTGCTGGTTATACCATGGTGCTAACCTCTGTTTAATTATCTTCTTTTTCAGAGGTGCAATAGAGTCAAGTGCTGTCTGTAATGAGCCTGTAGTGCTCTCAACAAGATGCTCAATTTGTGAGGGGCTAAAGGAAGCAGACAGTCCTCTGCTACATTGAGACATGGCATTGAATTCAAAACTGAAGGAATCACTTCCTTGAATTTGGCTACAGCACTATCATGATGTGTTCAGGTGCAGTGTGATGTGTTCAGGTACAGTCTTGTTTATCGTGCTGCAGCCTCGCTCTTGCTGTGTGATGCAGGGAGCCTGTTGCTAGGCAACAGCATCACTGAGCCCTGCAGTTCTAACAGAGGAATGATGTCATCTCAGTCTGTACTGACAACATGGCTGCCGAGTAACGAGACAGGAAGTGACACATAAAAGAAGTGATGATGATGACGAAGCTCAGTGTTTTCAGATGGAGAGTTGCATCATGGAAAGTCCCCCAGCAGCTTAGCCCTCTCTCAAACAGGAACAGGAAGTGGTCCTTATATGGTCGTGTGGTCTCACTGCACAGGAGGAACGCTGTGGATGCGTTCCGGGTTAACGTGATCCACGCCCGGCAGCAGGTGCGTTCCCCGGTCACCAACATCGCTCGCACCAGCTTCTTCCACGTGAAGCGCTCCAACATCTGGCTGGCAGCGGTGACCAAGCAGAACGTGAACGCCACCATGGTGTTTGAGTTCCTGTATAAGATGTGTGACGTCATGGCCGCATACTTCGGCAAGATCAGTGAGGAGAACGTCAAGAACAACTTTGTCCTCATCTACGAGCTGCTTGATGGTAAACACACAGGAAGTGACATCATCACTTAGTGACATCATCATGGTCCAACAGGAAGTGACAACATGAGGGCTCAGATAACAGGAAGTGGTCATCACTCTGCAGCTCTGTGGTTTTTTTAGGTTTTGATTTTTATGATGATGGATGAGAAAATCAAAACCTAAAGAAAATACAGCACTGACAGGACGTCTGTACTGTGTGTACTGCTGTCTGTACTGTGTGTACTGTTTGTACTGTCTGCACTGTGTGTACTGTCTGTGTGTACTGTATATACTGTCTGTGTTTCTGTCTGTGGTGACGTCTGTTTCTGTGTGTGTGTACTGTCTGTAATTCTGTCTGTGTTGACATTGTCTGTGTTTCTGTCTGTGTTGACATTGTCTGTGTTTCTGTCTGTGTTGACATTGTCTGTGTTTCTGTCTTTGGTGACGTCTGTGTTCTTTGTGCGTTTCTGTCTGTGGTGACATTGTCTGTGTTGCTGTCTGTGATTCTGTCTGTGGTGGTCCTGCAGAGATCTTGGACTTTGGATACCCCCAGAACTCGGAGACTGGAGCTTTGAAAACCTTCATCACTCAGCAGGGTATCAAGAGTCAGGTAAGACTGAGCTCATTAATATTCATGAGGACAGGTACAGGTGGATTACATGACATCATCACAACACATACATGTCACTGACACCAGTTAACTGTTTCCTGTTTCCTGTCTGTTTCCTTCGGCTCACCTGGATTACCTGCAGCACCACGTGAGTTACACACAGCTGAGTGAAACCACAGACAGACTACAGACAAACTACAGACAGTCTGTAGGCAAACTGCAGACAGACTAGTCGACAGACAAACTACAGACCGACTAGACTACAGACAAACTACAGACTGACTAGACTACAGACAAACTACAGACTGACTAGACTACAGACACACTACAGACTGACTAGACTACAGACAGACTAGACTACAGACACACTACAGGCCGATTGGACTACAGACACACTACAGACCGACTAGACTACAGACACACTACAGACCGACTAGACTACAGACACACTACAGGCCGATTGGACTACAGACACACTACAGACCGACTAGACTACAGACACACTACAGACTGACTAGACTACAGACACACTACAGACAGACTAGAGTACAGACAGACAGACTAGACTACAGACAGTCTAGACTACAGACAAACTACAGACTGACTAGACTACAGACAGACTAGACTACAGACACACTACAGGCCGATTGGACTACAGACACACTACAGACCGACTAGACTACAGACACACTACAGACTGACTAGACTACAGACAGACTAGACTACAGACAGACAGACTAGACTACAGACAGTCTAGACTACAGACACACTACAGACCGACTAGACTACAGACACACTACAGACCGACTAGACTACAGACACACTACAGACTGACTAGACTACAGACGCACTACAGACAGCCTAGACTACAGACACACTACAGACCGACTAGACTACAGACAGCCTAGACTACAGACAAACTACAGACAGACTAGACTACAAATCAAATCAAATCAGATTTTATTTGTACAGCCCAAAGTCACAGACACATTTATCCTCAGAGGCTTCACAGTCTGTACAGGGAGTGACACCCTCTGTCCTTAGACCCTCGGTTCCAGTGAGGAAAAACTTGCCCACAAAAACCTTTAACAGGGAAAACATGTGGAAGAAACCTCAGGAAGAGCCACAGAGGAGGGATCCCTCTCCCAGGACGGACAGACGTGCAATGGATGTCACATGTACAGAACAATCAACACAAACATGTCGTACAATTACAATGAATGATAGAATGATTACAGCAGCAGTGGAACCTGTGATAGAGAGACACAGATGCACAGCAGCAGTAAATCATTAACTATAAACTGTGATGGAGATATGGGAGCAATAATGACAGTAATAATATATGTAGTGGACGTCATGCAGGACCACAGCAGCAGCCACGATCCATGAGAACCTGCTGGACGAGAGAGCACAGAGACTCAGGGAAGAAGTTTAGTTAGTAACATGCATTGACAGTAGAGACAGACTACAGACTCAAATCGCACATCATACTTATATGTTGTGTTAAATGTCAAAACCTTTGAGCCCACTCTGTCCTCTGTCCTCCTCAGACTAAGGAGGAGCAGTCTCAGATCACCAGTCAGGTGACAGGTCAGATTGGTTGGAGGAGAGAAGGAATCAAATACAGAAGAAACGAACTTTTCCTCGACGTGTTGGAGAGTGTCAACCTGCTCATGTCTCCACAGGGTGACTACACTACATATATAGTTACTATACTATACTGATTCCAAGACTCTACAACTGATTCATCTAGGCTAATTCGTATCAATTGAGGAGGCTGCTACCAATGCAGCTGTATCTCTCACTTGTTAAACTGAATATCTGATCGCATTGGTTTATCATTCACAATACGTACTACATTTACATTTTAGTATTTTGCCCAAAGACACTTCAGCATGCAGACTGGAGGAGCTGGGGCTCGAACTATCGATCAGCTGATGACCTGCTCTACCTCCTGAGCCACAGCGCCCTTATTACTGTTACTGCTGACATATACAAATACTACAGATACTACATCATATGGTCATTTATCAACATTACAGAAACACTAGCTAAGTGTTCAGTATGAGAAGGTTGTCTGAATGTTAGTTATTGGTTTGATGAATGTTTTTACTGATGTGATCAGATACAGCATGACGTCTTCACTCAGTGCAGCCACCAGAGGGCGACATGCCACCGACAGCCTGTCTGTGTGTGTCTGTCTCTGTTACCTGTAGGTCAGGTGCTTAGCGCTCATGTCTCAGGTAGGGTGGTGATGAAGAGTTACCTGAGCGGAATGCCCGAGTGCAAGTTTGGGATGAACGACAAGATCGTCATCGACAAGCAGAGCAAAGCTGGAAGTTCAGAGGATGGAGGGAAGAGGTCAGAGTGCTCACCTGTGTGAGGTCACTTCCTCTCTGAGTCAATGATTAAGAATCATTTAACTGTTTCAGACAGGTAACCCTCTTTCTCCTCCTCCTACTCCTCAGTGGTAAACAGTCCATAGCGATTGATGACTGCACCTTCCATCAGTGTGTTCGTCTCAGTAAGTTTGACTCTGAACGCAGCATCAGCTTCATCCCTCCAGATGGAGACTACGAGCTCATGAGGTCAGAGATCACTCAGGTCACATGACTTCACACTTGTCACCTGAGACCTGTGTGTCCGTGTCCATGCCCATGCCCGTGTGTGTGCGTGTGTTCAGGTACCGGACCACCAAAGATATCATCCTGCCCTTCAGGGTCATCCCTCTGGTCCGAGAGGTGGGCCGGACCAAGCTGGAGGTCAAAGTGGTCATCAAGTCCAACTTCAAGTCCTCGCTGCTCGCCCAGAAGATCGAGGTGAGGCTGCACACCACATTAAACTTTCATTGGCAGTTCAGCTGTCATGGTAACCGCTCAGAACTCACCGATCTGACTTCCCTACCCCCCTCAGGTCCGGATACCGACCCCCCTGAACACCAGCGGAGTCCAACTCATCTGTATGAAGGGAAAGGCCAAGTACAAGGCGAGCGAGAACGCTATCGTGTGGAAGTGAGTACCTTTATTCTGAAGGGACAGGGTCACAGGAAGCAAGACAGCTTTTTTCTGAAGGGTGGTTCTGTTCTTAGTCATGGTTCTGGTCTCAGGATGTTACAGACAGAACCAAGAGAGTTTGGACTGTTTGTCATTGCAGTGCAGTTCAGATGTTCTGATGTAGTTCTGGTGTTTGTTGTATTGATCGTGAGCTGGTCAATATTTGGACCTGAGCTCAGTAATCAGACCCATCTGTGCTGACATAGACATCAAGCAGCTCTGCAGAATCAGCACCAACAACTGCTCAGTCAGCAGAACCTCCACATGACATCATTATCAGGTCTTTCTGCAGACCGCAGCGAACTGGACCAGAACCAAGAAACAGAACTTTGACAAGAACTGGGTCAGAACATCTCAGACTGCTGTGGCCTCCACACAGATCAGAACCATCAGAGGAGGTCCGAGAACCGGACAGGGTCATACTGTTAACTGTGTGTGGGTGTGTGTGTGTGCATGCGTGTTTGTGTGCTTCAGGATCAAGCGCATGGCGGGCATGAAGGAGTCTCAGATCAGTGCAGAGATCGAGCTGCTGCCGACCAATGACAAGAAGAAATGGGCCAGGCCTCCGATCTCCGTGAACTTTGAGGTCAGAACCAGAACCACAGCTAATGAAGCTAACAGCTAAGAACACTGAGGTTTGGAGCTAGTGCTCATGCAGCCAACATAACTTTGATGATGTTAACAACGCCTCTTTCTCCTCCTCTTCCCTCTTCTCCTCTTCTTCCTACTCTTCATCCTTTTCCTCCTCCTCTCCTCTTCTTCTTCTTCCTCCCTATGTCTCTCCTCTCTCCCTGCTCCTCCTCAGGTCCCCTTTGCTCCTTCTGGTCTGAAGGTTCGTTATTTGAAGGTCTTTGAGCCAAAGTTGAATTACAGCGATCATGATGTCATCAAATGGGTTCGTTACATTGGACGAAGCGGCATCTACGAGACGCGGTGCTGACCCTGCCCGTCACTGATGGGAAGGAGAATGGACCATCATTGTTGTTGTCTAATGTTTGTGTGTGCGTGTGTCGCCATGTTTTTATTGGGTGATTTTTCTGTCTTGATGTCAAGTCATTCCTGATCAGCCAATAACATTCCACCAAACACCAGGTCTGATCAAACCATGTCTCTGTGCACACAAACCCTGGAGCCTACATCTCCCACAATGCACTTGGAGTGAGTCTTTCATTAGCACCTCAGGTGTTTACCCAGTATGCTTCACTCTGTCATTGATTCAATGTTTTTATTTTTTTACTGTTTATACAGACGTGTGTGTGTGTTATTGATCATTGTGGTCTCTGAAGTCAGTTTGTCAATTTTTTTCTCAATAAAACAAGTTTGACAACCGACTGATTATTTCTTAAACATTGTTGATACAGCAGCTTTCAGAAAGTTAAGTGTGTGTTGCAGAAGAAGCAAGATCCTGATGAAAAGACCTCAGTCAGGTTAAAGAGTTCACCGTACATCGACCTGCAACCCTGAATAAAGGTTGCCATTTTTTCTGAATTTTTATGAAAATATTTCATTACATATTATCTATGTAAAGATTGTAAAGATTACCATCAAAATTAATGGATTACTTTAAAAAAAAATACTCTGATTTATTTTTTTTCTAAAAGAATCAAGCATTTAAAAAAGTAAAACTCTAAAGTAATAGATTACTTTGAAAGTAATACATTACTATTGAAAGTAACTGATTACTTTTGTACTTTTTTATTTGCTGAAAGTCAACATTTTTATGAAAATATATTTTGAAAAGAATTTTAAAAAATACAAATTTAAAGTAATCTTTAAAAAAATGAGATAACTTTTGAAGATTAGATTACTTTGAAAGTGACAGATTACCATTGAAAGTAATTGATTACTTTTGATACCTTTTTCAGAATTTTTTTCTAAAGATTGAAGTATGGATGGAAATATTTTTCAAGAAAATTAAAAATTTAAATGAAGATTTAAATCAAATCATATCTTAATAACCCCAAGAAGTTTCAGACAGCTTTGACGAAGTATATGAACGCCAAACACTTTTCAGAAAATTAGCCAAAAAGTCAATGGAGTTAAATAGAATTGAAAAGGTAAAATTTGACGGAGCGCCACACCCACACCGTTTGATCAAAATTGATAATTTTCATAACTTCTTCTCAGGAAATCTATATGAACGCACCTGCCAAGTTTGAAGTTGATTGGATAGGAGGAGGAGTTTGTTCAAATATGAGAAGGGTCTCAACCAACCCGAAACACCTAAAATGGTGATATTTATTCTTAAATATCTCGCTTTTTTACAATGTTTTTTTACAAGTTTTTTATGAAGTTTTGTCTGAATTTTTGTATGAAGTTTTGTACGAAGTTTTTTACTAACTTTTGTACGAAGTTTTTTTACGAAGATTTTTACGAACTTTTGTACGAATTTTTGTACGAACTTTTTACGAAATTTTGTACGAAGTTTTGTACGAATTTTTGTAGTTTTTTAGAATCTTTTTTTACGAATTTTTTGTATGAATTTTTTTACGAACTTTTGTAGGAATTTTTGTACGAAGTTTTTTACAAACTTTTGTACGAAGTTTTTTATGAACTTTTGTATGACCTTTTGTATGAAGTTTTGTATGAAGTTTTTTATGGAGTTTCTCTACAAAGTTTTTAAAAGTTTTTTCTACGATGCTTTTTACAAACATTTGTAACATTTGTGCCAAGTTTGAAGTCGATTGGATAAAACCCCTAGGAGGAGTTTGTTCAAATATGGCGCCTTCTCAACCAATCCAAAACACCTAAAATGGCGATATTTATTCTTAAATATCTTGCTTCCTGTTAATTTACCATGAAATTTATGCCGGTTAAGAATTTGAAAATACAGAATATTACAACAGAAAAACTGAGTGAAAGAAAAAACTTCGTACAAATGTTCGTAACATGCATCGTAAAAAAACTTCGTAGAAAAACTTCGTACAAAAGTTTGTACAAAAGTTCGTAAAAAAAATCATACAAAAAATTCGTAAAAAAAGATTGTAAAAAACTTTGTACAAAAATTCTTACAAAACTTCTTAAAAAACTGTACAAAAATTCGTACAAAAGTTCGTAAAAAACATCGTACAAAAGTTCATAAAAAACGTCGTACAAAACTTCGTACAAGAGTTTGTAAAAAACTTCGTACAAAAGTTCGTAAAAAACTTCGCAAAAAACTTTGTACAAAAGTTTCTAAAAAACTTCTTACAAAAGTTCATAAAAAAACTTTGTACAAAACTTCGTAGAAAAGTTTGTACAAAAGTTCGTAAAAAACTTTGTACCAAAGTTTTTAAAAAACTTTCTAGCAAAGTTTTTAAAAAACTTCATACAAATAAATCGTAAAAAAAACTTCGTAAAAAACTTCGTACAAAAGTTCGTAAAAAACTTCGTACAAATAAATCGTAAAAAAACTTCGTACAAAAGTTTGTAAAAAACTTCTTACAAAAGTTCATAAAAAAACTTTGTACAAAAGTTTGTAAAAAACTTTGTACCAAAGTTTTTAAAAAACTTTCTACCAAAGTTTTAAAAAAACTTTCTAACAAAGTTTTTAAAAAACTTCGTACAAAAGTTCGTAAAAAATGTAGTAAAAAACTTAGTACAAAAGTTCGTAAAAAAACTTTGTGCAAAAGTTTGTAAAAAACTTTGTATAAAAGTTCGTAAAAAAATTCATACAAAAAAATCGTAAAAAAGATTCTAAAAAACTTTGTACAAAAATTCTTACAAAACTTCTTAAAAAACTTTGTACAAAAATTCATACAAAAGTTCGTAAAAAATCGTACAAAACTTCATACAAAACTTCGTACAAAAGTTCATAAAAAACGTACAAAGGTTCGTACAAGAGTTTGTAAAAAAACTTCGTACAAAAGTTCGTAAAAAACTTCGCAAAAAACTTTGTACAAAAGTTTCTAAAAAACTTCTTAGAAAAGTTCAAAAAAAACTTTGTACAAAAGTTAAAAAAAAACTTTGTACAAAACTTCGTAGAAAAGTTTATACAAAAGTTCGTAAAAAACTTTGTACCAAAGTTTTTAAAAAACTTTCTACCAAAGTTTTAAGAAACTTCATACAAATAAATCGTAAAAAAAACTTCGCACAAAAGTTCGTAAAAAACTTCGTACAAATAAATCGTAAAAAAATTTCGTAAAAAACTTCGTACAAAAGTTCGTAAAAAACTTCGTACAAAAGTTCGTAAAAAACTTCGTACAAAAGTTCGTAAAAAACTTCGTACAAAAGTTCGTAAAAAACTTCTTACAAAAGTTCGTAAAAAACTTCTTACAAAAGTTCATAAAAAAACTTCATACAAAACTTGGTAGAAAAGTTTGTACAAAAGTTTGTAAAAAACGTTCTACCAAAGTTTTTAAAAAACTTCGTACAAATAAATCGTAAAAAAAAACTTAGTAAAAAAACTTCGTACAAAACTTCGTACAAAAGTTCGTAAAAAACTTCATACAAAAGTTCGTAAAAAATGTAGTAAAAAACTTCGTACAAAAGTTTGTAAAAAAACTTTGTGCAAAAGTTTGTAAAAAACTTTGTTCAAAAGTTCGTAAAAAAATTCATACAAAAAATTCGTAAAAAAAGATTCTAAAAAACTTTGTACAAAAATTCGTACAAAAGTTCGTAAAAAATCGTACAAAACTTCATACAAAACTTCGTACAAAAGTTCATAAAAAACGTACAAAGGTTCGTACAAGAGTTTGTAAAAAAAACTTCGTACAAAAGTTCGTAAAAAAAGATTCTAAAAAACTTTGTACAAAAATTCTTACAAAACTACTTAAAAATATTGTACAAAAGTTCGTAAAAAACATCGTACAAAACTTCGTACAAAAGTTCGTAAAAAACTTAGTACAAAACTTCGTAGAAAAGTTTGTACAAAAGTTCTTAAAAAAACGTACCAAAGTTTTTAAAAAACCTCGTACAAATAAATCGTAAAAAAGTTCGTACAAGAGTTTGTAAAAAACTTCGTACAAAAGTTCGTAAAAAACTTCGCAAAAAACTTCGTACAAAAGTTCGTAAAAAACATCGTACAAAACTTCGTACAAAAGTTCATAAAAAACGTCGTACAAAAGTTCGTACAAGAGTTTGATAAAAAGAAAAAAAAAGTTTAAAAAAGTCTGTAAAAAACTTTGCAAAAAACTTTGTACAAAAGTTCGTAAAAAACTTAGTACAAATAAATCGTAAAAAAAGTTTCTGAAAAAACTTCGTACAAAAGTTCATAAAAAACTTCGTACAAAACTTCGTAGAAAAGTGTTAAAAACTTCATACAAAAGTTTGTAAAAAACTTTGTACAAATGTTTGTAACATGCATCATAAAAAAAACTTCATAGAAAAATTTCGTACAAAAGTTTGTACAAAAGTTCGTAAAAAACTTTCTACCAAAGTTTTTAAAAAACTTCGTACAAATAAATCGTAAAAAACTTTGTACAAATAAATCGTAAAAAAACTTTGTAAAAAAACTTCGTACAAATGTTCAGAAAAAATGTAGTAAAAAACTTCGTACAAAAGTTCGGAAAAAATGTAGTAAAAAACTTCGTACAAAAGTTCGTAAAAAACTTCGCAAAAAACTTTGTACAAAAGTTTCTAAAAAACTTCATACAAAAGTTAAAAAAAAACTTCGTAGAAAAGTTTGTACAAAAGTTCGTAAAAAACTTTCTACCAAAGTTTTTAAAAAACTTTCTACCAAAGTTTTTAAAAAAACTTCGTACAAATAAATCGTAAAAAAAACTTCGTAAAAAACTTCGTACAAAATTTCGTAAAAAACTTCGTAAAAAACTTCGTACAAAAGTTCGTAAAAAATGTAGTAAAAAACTTCGTAAAAAAACTTCGTACAAAAGTTTGTAAAAAACTTTGTACAAAAGTTCGTAAAAAAATTCATACAAAAAATTCGTAAAAAAAGATTCTAAAAAACGTACAAAAATTCTTAAACTTTGTACAAAAATTCGTACAAAAGTTCGTAAAAAACATCGTACAAAACTTCGTACAAAAGTTCGTAAAAAACATCGTACAAAACTTCGTACAAAAGTTCGTAAAAAACTTCGTACAGGAGTTTGTAAAAAACTTCGTACAAAAGTTCGTAAAAAACATCGTACAAAAGGTTGTACAAAAGTTCATAAAAAACGTCGTACAAAAGTTCGTACAAGAGTTTGATAAAAAGAAAAAAAAAGTTTTTAAAAAAGTCCGTAAAAAACTTTGCAAAAAACTTTGTACAAAAGTTCATAAAAATCTTAGTACAAATAAATTGTAAAAAAAAGTTTCTAAAAAAACTTCGTACAAAAGTTCATAAAAAAGTTTGTAAAAAACTGTACAAAAGTTCGTAAAAAAATTCATACAAAAAATTCGTAAAAAAAGATTCTAAAAAACTTTGTACAAAAATCCTTACAAAACTTCTTAAAAAACAAAAGTTTGTAAAAAACATCGTACAAAACTTCGTACAAAAGTTCGTAAAAAACTTCGTACAAAAGTTCGTAAAAAACTTCGTACAAAAGTTCGTAAAAAATCGTACAAAACTTCATACAAAACTTCATACAAAAGTTCATAAAAAACGTACAAAGGTTCGTACAAGAGTTTGTAAAAAAAACTTCGTACAAAAGTTCGTAAAAAAAGATTCTAAAAAACTTTGTACAAAAATTCTTACAAAACTACTTAAAAAAAATTGTACAAAAGTTCGTAAAAAAACATCGTACAAAACTTCGTACAAAAGTTCGTAAAAAACTTCGTACAAAAGTTCGTAAAAAACTTAGTACAAAACTTCGTAGAAAAGTTTGTACAAAAGTTCTTAAAAAAACGTACCAAAGTTTTTAAAAAACTTCGTACAAATAAATCGTAAAAAAGTTCGTACAAGAGTTTGTAAAAAACTTCGTAAAAAACTTCGCAAAAAACTTCGTACAAAAGTTCGTAAAAAACATCGTACAAAACTTCGTACAAAAGTTCATAAAAAACGTCGTACAAAAGTTCGTACAATAGTTTGATAAAAAGAAAAAAAAGTTTTAAAAAAACTTCGTACAAAAAAGTTCATAAAAAACTTCGTACAAAACTTCGTAGAAAAGTGTTAAAAACTTCATACAAAAGTTTGTAAAAAACTTTGTACAAATGTTCGTAACATGCATCATAAAAAAAACTTCATAGAAAAATTTCGTACAAAAATTTGTACAAAAGTTCGTAAAAAAACTTTCTACCAAAGTTTTTAAAAAACTTTCTACCAAACTTTGTAAAGAACTTCGTACAAAAGTTCGTAAAAAACTTCGTACAAAAATTTATAAAAAACTTCGTACAAAAGTTTGTAAAAAACTTTGTACAAAAGTTCGTAAAAAATTTCATTCAAAAAATTCGTAAAAAAAGATTCTAAAAAACTTTGTACAAAAATTCTTACAAAACTTCTTAAAAAACTTTGTACAAAAATTCATACAAAAGTTCGTAAAAATGTAGTAAAAACTTCATACAAAAGTTTGTAAAAAAACTGTACAAAAGTTCGTAAAAAACTGTACAAAACGTACAAAACTTTGTACAAAAGTTCGTAAAAAAAACTTCGTACAAAAGGTTGTAAAAAACTTTGTACAAAAGTTTGTAAAAAACTTTGTACAAAAGTTCATACAAGAGTTTGTAAAAAACTTCGTACAAAAGTTCGTAAAAAACTTTGCAAAAAACTTTGTACAAAAGTTTGTAAAAAACTGCGTACAAAAGGTCGTAAAAAACTTAGTACAAATAAATCGTAAAAAAAGTTTCTAAAAAAACTTCGTACAAAAGTTCATTAAAAACTTCGTACAAAACAGTTTATACAAGTTTATATAAAAATCCATAAAAAAAACTTTGTACCAAAGTTTTTAAGTAAAAAGTAAGTAAAAAAGTAAGTAAAAAAACTTCATACAAAAGTTCGTAAAAAAAACTTCGTACAAAAGTTTGTAAAAAACTTCGTACAAAAGTTTGTACAAGAGTTTGTAAAAAAAGATTCTAAAAAACTTTGTACAAAAATTCTTACAAAACTACTTAAAAAAACTTTGTACAAAAGTTCGTACAAAAGTTTGTAAAAAACATACAAAATTTCGTAAAAAACTTCGTACAAATAAATCATAAAAAAACTTCGTAAAAAACATCGTACAAAAGTTTGTAAAAAACTTCATACAAAAGTTCATAAAAGAATTCATATAAAACATTTGTAAAAAAAAGATTCTAAAAAACTTTGTATAAAGATTTGTAAAAGACTTCGTACAAAACTTCGTACAAAACTTCGTACAAAAGTTTCTACAAAACTTCGTACAAAAGTTCGTAAAAAACTTTGTACAAAGCTTCGTACAAAAGTTCGTACAAAAATTCATACAAAAGTTTGTAAAAAACTTTGTAAAAAAACTTCGTACAAAAGTTCTTAAAAAACTTCGTACAAAAGTTCGTAAAAAACTTCGTACAAAAGTTCGTAAAAAAATTCATACAAAAAATTTGTAAAAAAAGATTCTAAAAAACTTTGTACAAAAATTCTTACAAAATTTCTTAAAAAACTGTACAAAAATTCGTACAAAAGTTCGTAAAAAACATCGTACAAAACTTCGTACAAAACTTCGTACAAAAGTTAATAAAAAAACGTCGTACAAAAGTTCGTACAAGAGTTTGTAAAAAACTTCGTACAAAAGTTCGTAAAAAAAGATTCTAAAAAACTTTGTACAAAAATTCTTACAAAACTACTTAAAAAAAACTTTGTACAAAAGTTCGTACAAGTTTGTAAAAAACATCATACAAAATTTCGTAAAAAACTTCGTACAAATAAATCGTAAAAAAACTTTGTAAAAAACATCGTACAAAAGTTTGTAAAAAAGTTCGTACAAAAGTTTCTACAAAACTTTGTACAAAAGTTCGTAAAAAACTTGGTACAAAACTTCGTAAAAAAATTTATACAAAAATTTGTACAAAAGTTCGTACAAAACTTCGTACAAAAGTTTCTACAAAAGTTTCTACAAAAGTTTGTAAAAAAGTTTGTACAAAACTTTGTAAAAAACTTTGTACAAAAGTTTGTAAAAAAACTCCATACGAAAGGTCGTAAAAAACTTAGTACAAATAAATCGTAAAAAAAAGTTTGTAAAAAAAACTTTGTACAAAAGTTTGTAAAAAACTTCGTACAAAACTGGTGATAAAAAATTCATACATAACTTTATTAAAAACTTGCTAAGAAACATTATAAAAAAGTTTGCACAATTCGTAAAGAAGTTTGTTAAAAAAACGTAAAAACTTTGTACAAAAGTTTGTAAAAAAGTTTGTACAAAAATTCATACAAAAAAATCGTAAAAAAAGATTCTAAAAAACTTTGTACAAAAATTCTTACAAAACTTAAAAAACTTCGTACAAAAATTCGTAAAAAAGTTCGTAAAAAACTTTGTACAAAAGTTCGTACAAAAGTTTGTACAAGTTTCTACAAAAGTTCGTAAAAAACTTTGTACAAAAGTTCGTACAAAAGTTTGTACAAGTTTCTACAAAAGTTCGTAAAAAACTTCGTAAAAAACTTCGTACAAATAAATCGTAAAAAAACTTTGTAAAAAACATCGTACAAAAGTTTGTAAAAAAGTTCGTACAAAAGTTTCTACAAAACTTTGTACAAAAGTTCGTAAAAAACTTGGTACAAAACTTCGTAAAAAAATTTATACAAAAATTTGTACAAAAGTTCGTACAAAACTTCGTACAAAAGTTTCTACAAAAGTTTCTACAAAAGTTTGTAAAAAAGTTTGTACAAAACTTTGTAAAAAACTTTGTACAAAAGTTTGTAAAAAAACTCCATACGAAAGGTCGTAAAAAACTTAGTACAAATAAATCGTAAAAAAAAGTTTGTAAAAAAAACTTTGTACAAAAGTTTGTAAAAAACTTCGTACAAAACTGGTGATAAAAAATTCATACATAACTTTATTAAAAACTTGCTAAGAAACATTATAAAAAAGTTTGCACAATTCGTAAAGAAGTTTGTTAAAAAAACGTAAAAACTTTGTACAAAAGTTTGTAAAAAAGTTTGTACAAAAATTCATACAAAAAAATCGTAAAAAAAGATTCTAAAAAACTTTGTATAAAAATTCTTACAAAACTTAAAAAACTTCGTACAAAAATTCGTAAAAAAGTTCGTAAAAAACTTTGTACAAAAGTTCGTACAAAAGTTTGTACAAGTTTCTACAAAAGTTCGTAAAAAACTTTGTACAAAAGTTCGTACAAAAGTTTGTACAAGTTTCTACAAAAGTTCGTAAAAAACTTCGTAAAAAACTTTGTACAACAGTTTGTAAAAAAGTTTGTACAAAACTTTGTACAAAAGTTTGTAAAAAACTTAGTATAAAACTTCGTACAAAACGGTGATAAAAAATTCATACAAAACGTCATTAAAAACTTCCTAAGAAACATTATAAAAAAGTTTGCACAATTCGTAAAGAAGTTTGTCAAAAAAAACGTAAAAACTTTGTACAAAAGTTTGTACAAAAATTCATACAAAAAAATCGTAAAAAAAGATTCTAAAAAACTTTGTATAAAAATTCTTACAAAACTTCGTACAAAAATTCGTAAAAAACTTCGTAAAAAACTTCGTACAAAAGTTTGTACAAGTTTCTACAAAAGTTCGTAAAAAACTTCGTAAAAAACTTTGTACAAAAGTTTGTAAAAAAGTTTGTACAAAACTTTTTACAAAAGTTTGTACAAAACTTCATAAAAAACTTCGTACGAAAGTTCGTAAAATCATCGTACAAAAGTTCGCACAAAAGTTCGTACAAAAGTTCGTACAAAAGTTTCTACAAAACTTAGTACAAAAGTTTCTACAAAACTTCGTACAAAAGTTCATAAAAAACTTCGTACAAAACTTCGTAGAAAAGTGTACAAAACTTCGTACAAAAGTTTGTAAAAAACTTCATACGAAACTTCGTACAAAACTGGTGATAAAAAGTTTGTACAAAACTTCATTAAAAACTTCCTAAGAAACTTTGTAAAAAAGTTTGCACAATTCG
Organism: Nibea coibor; assembly: GCA_023373845.1. Classification (NCBI taxonomy): domain Eukaryota; kingdom Metazoa; phylum Chordata; class Actinopteri; family Sciaenidae; genus Nibea; species Nibea coibor. The sequence continues at coordinate 174,889 of CM041716.1, read as the reverse complement.
TAAAGAAGTTTGTTAAAAAAAAACGTAAAAACTTCGTACAAAAGTTTGTAAAAAAGTTTGTACAAAAATTCGTACAAAACTCTAAATAAGTTCGTAAAAAACTTCATACAAAAGTTTGTTAAAAAACTGTAAAAAATTTGTTAAAAAATTCAGACAAAACTTCATAAAAAAAACTTCCTAACAAATATTGTAAAACAGTTTGCACAATTTGTAAAGAAATTTGTTAAAAAACAACTACAAAAGACCTACAAAAAAGTCTCATGGAACAATGGGCTACAATTAACATGAAGCGAGATATTTAAGAATAAATATTGCCATTTTAGGTGTTTCTGGTTGGTTGAGAAGGGGTCATATTTGAACAAACTCCGGCCCATCACAGTCAGAAGAGGCAATTTTTTCGAAAACTTCGTTAGCGAACGTTATTTGGCAAACGACGTTATTGTATCGTTAGGATTTTTCTTTTGTTTTATTCCTCAATGCCTATTTGGGACCATTTTTCAGGAGCTAAACGCGCTCGAAAAGTCACAAAAAGAAAACCTCAAGCAGGAAAGTATGCTGAAATTTTTTGAATCTCACGGGTGCAGCACCACCTATAATATCCTGTACAGAGCCTCTGCCATTGACAAAAATTCACACAGAGACATGGCTTTCGGTGTCAACATGTATCTCCCCCAGGCCTACAGAACTGTCCATTTTGTTTCAAAGTTGGCGTTTTTGGGGTCATTTCCAGGGGTCGTACTTGAACAAACTCCTCCTAAGGCTTTCATCCTATCTGTTTGAAACTTGGCGTGTGTGTTTTTACGGCCTTGACAATGAAAAGTTATCAAAATCGTGAGTTTTAGATTTACTGTGTGGGAGGGATGGGGCCACGAAATTCTGTGTGTTTTCGTGAAACTTTGACGTGCTATAACTTTGCGAAAAATACTCCAATCTTCCCTAAACCTCTGATATATAATGGCAGTCTGGCCTAGACCACATTTCCATGAGAACATTCGTTGATTGTCACAGCACTTTTTCAAGATGATGTCCAGCTTGGACAATATTTACCATACGGTGCTGAAACTGAGTGAAAATATCAGAAACAACCTTGGGAAGGAACCCTCCAAAAATGGTGAGTTTTTGAGAAACTCTGTAGACACGGCGGCCCATCACAGTCAGAAGAGGCAATTTTTTCGAAAACAAAAAAAAGAAACTCCATTGACTTTTTTGGCTGATTTTCAGGCAAAGTTTCAGGCACAGAGGTATGAAACCTCAGCCGAACTGTAGAACCTGGCAAGTCTCGTTGAGAAGGGGTCATATTTGAATGAACTCCTCCTAGGAGTTTTATCCAATCGACTTCAAACTTGGTAGGTGTGTTCATATAGACTTCCTGAGTTATCAAAATTATGAATTTTGAGGAAACTGGACGTGGCGCTCCATCAAATCTGACCTTTTGATCCAATTCTGGCAAATGTGTGTGGCCTATTTTAACAAACTCATCGCATCTAATTGAATCTTGGTGTGGTGTTCTTAAGGCCTTGACTATGAAAAGTTATCAAAATTGTGAATTCTGATGAAACGGTGTGGGTGTGGCTATTTAGTCAAATTTGAAGTTTTCAGTTTTAACAAACTCCTGCCAGAGACTTCATCTGATTGACCTACCTGACTGACCTGCGTGAGGGCCTGTTCAATGCCACTTGTGGCTTTTGTTCTAAATTTTGATGTCTTAAGAGTTTCTGTGATTTCTGTGTGTGAAAACTTTGTTGTGTTGACAACCTTTGACCTCTGACTTTCTGCTTTCTGCTTCTGTTTGTCTGCTAAACCTAGCGGACATGTTGCTGCTGGTTGCCATGACGATGTGCAGCCTGTAAAAACAGACAGTGAGCTGTTTGTTTTCAGAAACAGGACGAGATGATGTGGGAACCTGCTGCTGACGGACCACTGTGTGTGTTTACTGCATGTGATGGACAGATGAATGGACAGACGTGTAATTAAATCCTCATCCTTCAGCTCTGACTCAAAGTCTGTCTCCTCCTCTGTCTCTCTGCTCCTCTCTCTAGGCGACACGCTACAAGTCTGATGCTTGGCTGAATGCCTGCCAGGAGGCCCCCACCAACCAGAGCCCCAGAGCCCTGGAGGCCCGGGACCCAACCACAAAGTTCTGCAGAGCAGCAGGTTCAAACCTCAGCCTGTACAAGGTCTCTGTGATGTCACCCACAGGAAGTACAAAGAAGTGGAGTTCATCAAACAGGAAATAGAGTTCTGCTTTCTTCCTCATTTCTATGTATTTCCTATAAAAACACTCAGGTAGGGAGGGACTTGTCTTGGATATTGATTGGTCTTTACAGTAGCCAATAGCAAGTGTAGTAGCGTTGCACCCCCACCACTATGCACTGCAACTAGTGCTGTGAGCTAGCATCAGAGTTTACCTTCCAGTGACCCAGGACTGTTGATCTCAGAGACTGATTCATGAAACCTGGATCTCACAGAGACTTGAAACTGAGCAGTCCTGAGTTTTGGTGTCCTCAGTCTTGGTGTCTTCAGTCTTGGTGTTTTCAGTCTTGGTCTTTTCAGACTTGGTGCCTTCAGTCTTTTGTCCTCAGTCTCTGTGTCTTCAGATATGGTGTCTTCAGTCTTGGTGTGTTCAGTCTTGGTGTCCTCAGACTTGGCATTCTCAGTCTTGGTGTCTTCAGTCTTGGTATCCTCAGATTTGGCGTCCTCAGACTTCGTGTCCTCAGTCTTGGCTTCTTCAATCTTGATGTCTTCAGCCTTGTTCTCTACAGTCTTGCTGTCTTCAGATATGGTGTCTTCGGTCTTGGTGTGTTCAGTCTTGGTGTCCTCAGACTTGGCATTTTCAGTCTTGGTGTCTTCAGTCTTGGTATCCTCAGATTTGGCGTCCTCAGACTTCGTGTCCTCACTCTTGGTTTCTTCAATCTTGGTGTCTTCAGTCTTGGCGTCTTCAGTCTTGGTGTCCTCAGTCTTGGTGTCTTCAGTCTTGGCATCCTCAGACTTGGTGTCCTCAGTCTTGGTTTCTTCAGTCTTGATGTCTTCAGCCTTGGTGTCCTCAGTCTTGGTCTTTTCAGACTTGGTGTCTTCAGTTTTGGTGTCCACAGACTTGGCATCCTCAGTCTTGGTGTCCACAGACTTGGTCTCTTCAGTCTTGGTGTCCTCAGTCTTGGTCTCAGGTTTCTGTCTAGGTATTGATCTGAGGCTGAGTCAGTGTGAGGTCACAGCATTGTTGCAGTGTATGATGGGAGTGTGCCAGGCAGCTCAGCTGCCAACATTCAGACCTCGTTCAGGGCACTAAGCTGCGCTAAGGAGTGTCGCTCATTAACATGCAGCATATGATGACTTCCTGTGAAAGACGCCACCGCAGCCACTCTGTCAGTGCGAAGGTGGCCGAGGCCACGAGCTGTGGGCAACTGATAAACAGCAACAATACTCACAATGAGATCTGTGAGGGGCGAGCGGGGTCCACCACTAATGACTCATTTGAATAATCTGCTCATTTTCTGATGAGTTTAATCTTTAAAAAATAAATATTTAGCAGCTGCTTCAACATCCAACTCTGCCACTGCAGAAATGACTGAGCGCTGCTCAAATCAACATGGTAATACAATATTTAATCAATATGTTTGTATTATATTTATTTAAGTATATTTACAAATATAAAATGTGTCTTATCTGTAACATGTAGCGTCTAAAGTGTATGATGTACAACGTGTAAAAGTATATAAAGTGTATGATGTGTTATGGGTAGAAGTATATAAAGTGTATGATGTGTTATGGGTAGAAGTATATAAAGTGTATGGTGTACAACGTGTAAAACCCTACAGACCTCACACTCTCTCGTCTCTCCGTGTTTGGACAGATGTTCTGAGGACTCGCAAGACAAATGCTGCACATCTGGACTTCAGTCCAGGGGGGCCCTACCTGTGACCCTGAGTCCAGAGGATCCCCAGAACCAACAACAGATCCAGGTCTGTGTTTGTTTAGGTGCTGCTGAGATCCACGGCAAACGGACGGTTTTCGGTTTCCAAACCGAACCAGAACAAAAAGGGTTAACGTCCACATTTATGGTCTCAGTGTAAATGGACACCATTCACACACACCTGACCCCGCCCCTCCGGACCAGCCCCACTGCAGCAGCGAGCGCGCTGTCCGGGAACTTCCCCTCACTTTGTTTCAGAGCCGAGTGGGACTGACCGGGTCCGGGACCAGCTGCACACGGGGCTCCCTTCAGCCGGACGCACTTCTGCTTTTACGCGTCTGTGGGTCGGTTCTGTTGGAACAAAACGGGTCTGAGGAGATCCGGACGGACTGCGTAAAGGTCTGCGTAAAGGTCTGCGCGTGGACACGAGGATCTTTGATGACTCGAGCGAGGACGGACTGATTGATTGATTGATTGATTGATTGACGGGCGGGTCATGTGTCGGACCTTGTAGACTCCAGTTTTCATCATGAACCCTCCTCTGCTGCTCTTCATCATCATGATGATAATGAAGGTTAGTGAACTCAAACAGCTCAAGATCAATCGACTAAAACGTCATCAGGTCCAAATATAAAACAACACACACACACACACACACACACACACATCTATATATATATATATATATATATATATATATATATATATATATATATATATATATATATATATATATGTAATTTAAAAAGTTCTAATGAAACTATCAATCAATCAATATATTTTTACAAGCTGATCCAGTCTGTGCTGGTCTTTATCTGGATCCACAGGAACCCACATCAACCATGAACATGAACACATAGAGACATGAAGAGATGAACACAGAGACATGAACACATAGAGACATGAAGAGATGAACACAGAGACATGAACACATAGAGACATGAAGAGATGAACACAGAGACATGAACACATGGAGACATGAAGAGATGAACACAGAGACATGAACACATGGAGACATGAAGAGATGAACACAGAGACATGAACACATGGAGACATGAAGAGATGAACACAGAGACATGAACACATAGAGACATGAAGAGATGAACACAGAGACATGAACACATAGAGACATGAAGAGATGAACACAGAGACATGAACACATAGAGACATGAAGAGATGAACACAGAGACATGAACACATAGAGACATGAAGAGATGAACACAGAGACATGAACACATAGAGACATGAAGAGATGAACACAGAGACATGAACACATGGAGACATGAAGAGATGAACACAGAGACATGAACACATGGAGACATGAAGAGATGAACACAGAGACATGAACACATGGAGACATGAAGAGATGAACACAGAGACATGAACACATGGAGACATGAACACATGAAGATTCTTTTATTCTGAGTCTCAGACTCAGTTTGTGAAAGGACATTCACATGTGGGTGATAGATATCTGAGACAAGGACGAGAAGGAAGAGAAGGAGGAAGAGACGAGGAGGAGGAGGGATCAAAGGACAAAGACACAGAAGAGTTTCACATCTGTACTGAATAAGTCGGTGCCACGTTTCAAACACTTTAAATTCTTCCTCTGTTCTCCTTCAGTTCATCTGAAGACTACAGTACCCATGACCCTCTGCAGTTACAACAACTTGTCATAATGAATTCATGTAGAATAAAGACTGATTAAAGTTCGATTCAAAGCAGATCGATTTATGTTTATCATCCACTGACTGTCATTGTCATGTGACCAACTAAAGCTCTGTGATTGGATGTTTGTTGGTGAAATGCACCTTGGGCACCGTAGTTCAGTTTTGTCATTGTCATATTTTCTCCTGATGATTGATTCAAACTGAGACATGAGAGATCACAGCAGCATCTAGTGGACATCATCACTGAGGAGGCTTCTGATTGTTTTTTTTTTCAGGCGTCTGGCAGCAGAGCAATGGAGACGAGAAACAAACGCTACGCTATCAACCCGATTGGGCACAAGTGGACTCACCACAACCTCACATACAGGTAGAAAATACTGCATCGATGTCACATACAAAAGAATACTGCATTGTTGTCATGTACAGTTACTGAATACTGCATTGCCAACACGTACGGGTACAAAATACTGCATCAGTGTCACATTTGTGTGCAAAATACTAAACTGACGTCAAGTACAGGTACAAAATACTGCATCAACATCATATACCTGTGCATCGTCGCCAAATACTGCATCAAAGTCACATATGGGTACAAAATATTGCACTGATGCTACATACAGGCACAAAATAATGCATCAGCATCACGTACAGGTACAAAATACTGCATCACATGATCTGATGACAGGTTGAGTATCAAGTTTCCAAAGCTTGTCAACACAGAAGAAGAAACAGTAGAAACAGTAACTAGGTGACATTGGCCTCTGGTGGACTGGTACACAGAGGATCTGATCCTTGTAGGACTGTGGTTCTGTCTGTTTGACGTTCAGGACCTAGAGCTCCAGGATACAGGACTTCATAATTGTAGGGTCAAGTTTCATGGCCAGTTGATGACTGAGTCTCAGATGTAAACAGAGACAGACCGTGTGACTGCTGTTGATTTGAGCTGATTGGGCTGAATTGTTCCTCTGAATGCTCTTTGATTGGACAGCCTGTCTGTCACAGGAAGGTGTTTTTAGCCTGAACTGTTCCTGCCAGGATGTGAAATCCACTGATTAGAGCTTCATTTACCAATAACATGTCTGTCTGTCTGTCTCTCAGGATCATAAAGTTTCCAAACACTCTGAATGTTGAGGACACGAGGAAGGCCATCAGCATCGCCTTCACCAAGTGGAGCGATGTCTCTCCCCTGACCTTCACAGAGATTACCAATGGCAATACTAGTGCTGACATCACCATCGGTAGGTGAAGGAGGACGAGGTGAAGGAATTTATGATGATCACACGTTGATGTATTTTCTGTTTGTGGGGGTGCATTAGGTTTCTACACCTTTAACCATACTGACTGCTGGTGGTCTCCTCTCCACCCGTGTTTCGATGGGCTGAACGGCGAGCTGGCCCATGCCTTCCTGCCTCCAAGGGGTGAAATCCACTTTGATAACCATGAGTTCTGGATCCTTGGCAAGTCCAGGTTCAGCTGGAAACAAGGTTAGTTTCCTCCAGTAGAAACACTGTGAAAAGTAAGGACACTATTTCATCAACATGATCATATGACTCTGCAGGAGTGTGGCTAAACGACCTGGTCCAGGTGGCGGCTCATGAGATCGGCCATGCACTTGGTCTGTGGCACTCCAGAGATCCAAAGGCTCTGATGCATCCCAACGCCACTTACACCGGACAGAGGAACATCGCCCAGGACGACGTCTGGGGCATCCAGAGACTTTATGGTAAGGTTCAACAAGACCTGCACCCGTCCTAACTCTCCTGACTCTGGAGGAGGAGGAGGTCTCACTCTTCAATTTGATCTTTACCAGAGAACTTTGGCAGAAGCTTGTTGTGACAGCTGATGTCAGGATTGTTGAAGTCACTTGAGGTCCTGTCGTGTGAAGTATCTTAATGACCACTGTTCATACCAGACCGCAGATGACCTAACCTTTCTTAAAATGTGTTCTTGTTTGTTGGAAGGCTGTCTAGATAAGAAGCGGGTCTGTGACCCATGGGCTAGGCTTGGGTTTTGCGAGCGGAGGAAGACCTTCATGAAGAAGAACTGTCCTCAACGCTGCGACCTCTGCTACGGTAAGATGCCATCAGAGCTGAGACACTAACAGACACTAACCCAGCATCACAGGGCAGAACCTACCTGAATGATTTATTGATCCAGTAAAAACAGAAACCTGATCGTCATGCTGATGTTTGTTTGTCAACATGCTGGTCTGACACTCACTTTCTGTCTTCCAGAGCTTCTGGAAGCTGTTACCACACCAACGCCTCCACCGGCCAACGTCAAGATCAAGATGGTACCCCGTGGCAAGGTGGTGGGTTTCCGCTGTGGAACCAAAAACCCCCACTCACCGCCCAAAGTCAGGTCAGCTGATCAATACTTTATACTAAAGAAACACCAAACATAAAATTGGAAATGAGAATAAAATAAATGTCTGATGAATGGCTGTTTTCTCCAGCTGGTATAAAGATGGTGAACAGATCCTGACCTCCATCCCTGGCTACATTGTTATGAAGGACCGAGACCTTCGCATTGTCGCCAATGAGTTCAATGAGGGTGTCTATACCTGCCGGATCCATCGCCAGGGAGACATTGTGTCCGCCAACTCGTGGGCCATCCGACTGAAACCAGAACAGCCCTCAAACAGCTGAGGAGAATACAATGAAGCAACGAATCAAAGGAAGAACTGGTTTTAAGCTTCTCAACAACATTTGGTATAAATTGGATCTGTGGATGAAGATCGGATGATATTTGATCTGAAAGGAGGTTGTTTTGTCCAAGCTGGACATGATTCAATTGTTGCTCATGGAAACAGACTTTAAAAGGTTCAAAAACTCTGGACCTGGATGGTAAACCTGTGGCAGCTCTGTGGGACTAGCATGACCTCTTGTCCTCGTAATCCTCCAGGCGTTACGTTATTTACCTATGAAATTCTGATGGCATGATGTAATGATGTCATGTCCTTGTAACCTTCCTTCACACACCCATCTGGCTACAATCACACATACGAAAAATAAACCCTTGCAAATCTTCATCTTGGAAGCAAAGGGGCGAATCAAACCTTTGTGTGGCGTTCCAACATTGGTGAATCTTGATTGTCAAAGTCTCGTTCTTAACCATGGACTAAAAATGCAGCACATTTTGCCTTGTCTGGCAATAGTTACTCGCCTGGGTTTGTGTATGTGTAATTGTAACCCTCCCGCAGGATATCAGGTACCTGCAACTCTTCAGGCATGAATATCCATAATGTTCCACTACGACTTCATGTTCCAGTTATAACCCTGACAGTTGTCCTAGTAGGATGTCATGAACCTGTTATTGCCTGTGCAGGACATGACATCCACATGATGTTCCTGATGTTTGTATATTCCTGTAGGACATAAGACATCTGGTATGATGTCCTGTATGTCTTGTCTTCATAATCCTCTTGACATGACGTGATGTTCCTGTAGTTCCAGTGGTCCATCACGATCCTCCTGATAGGATATTATGTACCTTTAATCCTAACAGCATGATATTGTGTCCTAATTCTGTAAAGCCTCCATAATTACAGTGGGATGATTGGTCCCAGTAAGAATCTCAGCGGGATGTCAGGACTTCATAATCTTCCTGATGGGACATAAATCCTGAAGAAAGTCCTACACCTGTAGACTTAAGAGTTTGATGTCTAGTCCCGTATTCATCATATCTTCATCATGTGATGTTCAGGTGTACCAGTAACATCCAGGTACACTTTAGTGTCCCTGTAATCATCTCATCTTTACCTTATGTTCTTGTAAACATCTTGCTTTTTCAGACACAATGCAATCTGGGCCCTCTGTAATCAGTGTTCAACCTTGTTGAAGTTTGATCGATGCAGCAAACAACTGTTATGGTGCAGCAAAAGATAACGTTTCAGAGCACGGTGCTGTCATGTTGTCTGACGGGATGTCTTTTATAATTCATAATCCTGTAGAGATATCTATAAACCTACATGACGACCTGTAGTCTTTACTGAATGACCTTATATTTACTTGTGTGTTTGTAATGATTCGATGTTTGGTAATCATTAGTGTCAGAAGTCAGATTTTATTTATTTCTCCATGTCATGGCCTGTAGAAATATTGATTTGTTACAAACCAACTTTAACAACTGTACGTTAATGAGTGTAGTGTTGTCTTCATTCAAGCTTTAGCCCCAACATCTGACCTCCAGACTGTAAACATAAGTCATATCTCCAGCTTGCATTTGAATATTGAGGTACTCACCTCCAACTCGTCAGCGGGTTTTTGGGGTTGTGGCCACTATCGGTTCTGCAGGTCATGTGATCCTT
>CM041716.1:0-160000 GCA_023373845.1 Nibea coibor | reverse complement strand
TGACCGTGACTGTGATCATTTATTGACGTAATCAATCACTGATCGATCACTGGTGTGTGTGTGTGTGTGTGTGAGTGTGTGTGTGTGTGTGTGTGAGAGAGAGAGAGAGAGAGAGAGAGAGAGAGTGTGAGTGAGTAAGTAAGTAAACTGTCTGGTCTGATGTAACATGGTTCAGTTATCAATAAAAATCTGATAATTGATTTTGTGTAATCAGTTCGCGCTTCAGATGGAACAATTCTGCTCAGAGGACCTCCATCATGTGACCAACACTTTGCCTTCAACAGGTAACTACTGACAACTACTGACGACTACAGACCACTATTAACCTACCTGACTGTCTGTCTGTACCTGACTGACTGTACCTGTCTGTCTGTCTCTCAGGGACTCTGGGTCCAGCAGGTGTATCACGTTCAGCAGAGACGGGTCGATGTTCTGCTGGAGCAACGGACGAAGGTAAAAAACTGATCAATGATCAATGATCAATGATTTATCTGACTGACACTGACCTGGCTTCCTGTCTGTCTGCATGTCTGTCTGTCTCTCAGTGTGTCTGTGGTAAAGTCTTCAGACAGCTCCGTCTTGTTGACCTTTGACCTCCCGAAGACGTCTCTGTTGGACTTCTCTCCTCTGGGCAAAGTTCTGGTCACCTGGCAGCCGTATAGCAGTAAGACACGAACTGCATCGGACTGGACCGGACCGGTCCTGGTTAACATCGTCATAGTAACGCCATTAATATTTTGAAGTGGCATCATTGATGGATGTGTTTGTGTGTGTGTCTGTCTGTCTGTCTTTGTGTCTCAGAGACTCAGGACAGTCCTCAGGGTGATCCAAACCTCCAGCTCTGGGACGTTCAGACTGGTCAGCTCATCAAAGCCCTGTACCAGAAGAAGGTTGACTCCTGGTGGGTCAGAACCAGCTCGGATTGGCTCTCTGTGATAGCCTCTCTGTGATAGACTCTTTGTGATTGACTCTTTGTGATTTGCTCCCTGTGATTGGATCTCTGTGATTGGATCTCTGTGATTGGATCTCTGTGATTGGATCTCTGTGATTGACTGCAGGTGCCCCAGCTGGTCTGATGATGAGGGGATCTGTGTGAGGAGCGTCAACAACGAGCTGCACTTCTATGAGAACAACAACTTCAGTAAGTGACTGAGACTGAGCCTGAGCCTGAGACCGAGACCAAAGCTGAGACTGAGACCAGGACTGAGACAGTCTATGGTCTCAGATGGTATCTGGTCTCAGACAGTCTTTCGTCTCTGGTCTCAGACAGTCTCTCAGACAGTCTTTGGTCTTTAAAGGATCTGATGATGTTTCTATTTTCAGACTCGATTGCCAACAAACTTCACATGCAGAAAGTGTCTGACTACGTATTGTCTCCTGGAGGACAGCCAAGCAAGGTGAGTGTCCATCAGAAGGGACGGGTCTGAACCTGGTCTCACCCTGTCCTGTCTGTCCTTCCTGTCCTGTCTGTTTCCTCCAGGTTGTGGTCTACGTTCCAGGCAGTAAAGGAGCTCCGTCCTTCGTCCGTCTCTATCAGTACCCGGTTCTGGGTGGACCGACCGCAGCGCTTGCCAACAAGAGTTTCTTCAAGGCGGACAGAGTGACCATGCAGTGGAACAAGAAAGGTACGACTGGGCCTGGAATGTCCTGGAGGGGCCTGGAAGGTCCTTTGAGCCTCAATGTGTTTACTGTGTGACTTAAATAATAAAAGAGCTTCCTGCCTCTGTCAGCATCTGCGGTTCTGGTGACGGCAAGCACCGAGGTGGATAAAACGGGAGCGTCATATTACGGCGAGCAGACGCTGCATTACCTCGGCGTGAACGGAGAGACGGCACTGGTCCAACTGCGTGAGTAGAACAAGAACACTGTGACACTAGAGCAAGCGGTGGCTCTGATAAAGTTCTGTTCTGTTTGTCGTCTGAAACAGCGAAGAACGGTCCGATCTATGACGTGGTCTGGAGTCCGAACTCGTCCGAGTTCTGCGTAGTTTATGGTTTCATGCCAGCCAAGGCCACGGTCTATAACCTGAAATGTGACCCAGTGTTCGACTTCGGAACCGGACCACGAAACGCTGCCTATTACAGGTGAGTCCACGAGACGTCCAAGTGCTGTCTGTACTGTGAGCATCTGTTAGCAGGTTTACAGATAAAGTTCTATTCTTCCTGTTTCAGCCCGCAGGGTCACATCCTGGTTCTGGCCGGGTTCGGAAACCTGCGGGGTCAGATGGAGGTCTGGGACGTGAAGAAGTACAAACAGGTGAGGAGAGTCTGACCCAGAAGTCAGGTCCGGTTTTTCAAACAAATGCATCTTGTTAACGTAATACCTGGTTCGGTTCGGGCCACTTCACCTGTCCTCTGTCCCTTCAGGTGTCCAAACCTCAGGCTCCAGACGCCACACACTTCTCGTGGTGTCCTGATGGCGAGCACGTCGTCACGGCGACGTGTTCCCCACGGCTCCGGGTCAGTAATGGTTATAAGATTTGGCACTACACCGGGTCGGTCCTCCATAAGTGGGATGTGGTCGAGGGTTCAGAGCTGTGGGAAGTCCGCTGGCAGCCATTCCCCGATGGTACCTTCCCAGAGCGGGCTGTCAGGTACCAGGCGGCACCCAGTGAGCTGGGAAGCACACAGGCCCCGCCCACTCAGGCATACCGCCCACCTGCACTGAGACACCTGCCAGCCACTCCCAGCGCCAAACTGGTGAGGACAGAATCTGAAATCAAACCAATGACTCCCATGATGTATTTCAGCTGATGTGAGTGTGTGTGCGTGGGTGTGTGTCAGCACGAGGAGGAGCCTCCTCAGAACCTCAGACTGGGACCGGCCGGACCAGGTCTGTCCAAGGCGGCGCTGAAAAACCAAAAGAAACGAGAGGCCAAGAAGGCCGCCAAGCAGGCGAGTTCAAGGACATGTTACCCTGCAACACCTGCTCCTCCTCCTCGTTGTCATGGTGACAGATTGTCTCTTCACTCTGCAGGAAGTGAAACCAGAGCCTCCCTCTGACCCCGCCCCCGTTAGCAACAACAGCCAATCAGAGCCAAGCAGCGGCGACCCAGAGACAGACAAGAAGATCAAGAACTTAAAGAAGGTGAGCCGTCGATACCCAGTGGTCATCTATGATGAATAATTAATAAGGTCTGTGCTCTGATTGGTCTGTTTGTGTTTCAGAAACTTAAAGCCATCGATGAACTGAAGGAGCAGCAAGCAGCCGGGCGGGTACTGCAGAAGAACCAGGTGAGCTTGCTGTGGTACTGATCTGTGATCAGTTGATCGATCAATAATCAGCTATTTGCTGATGAGGTGTGTTTGTTTGTTCTCAGCTGGAGAAAGTGCAGAAGGAGGAGCAGCTGCTGAAGGAGCTCCAGGAGCTGCAGTTCGGACAGTAGAGGCACTGCAGAACATACAGGCCACGCCCACAACCCCCCCTGTTGCTATGCAACATCTGTACAGATGCTGACAGTGATCCTTTCAAAATAAAAGCTTCTTCTCCACTTTAATGAGTTAAATTCTGCTTGTTTAATTTGAAATATGAATAAAGTTTGTTCAACAGACTGTCGTTGAGTTTTATAATGTTTACATGAATGTGCTGTTATATATGATATATAATATTCAACCTGAACCTGTCAGACTGACTCAGGGCTCTAAATCTGTATATACAGTCTCTGGCCTGTCATTGGTTTGTTCCGCTGTCAATGAAACTCGCCTGCGCTCCTATTGGTCAGTTTTTCTGCGTGCGCTCGTTTTTCTTTCTTGGCCAGTTAAAGTGAGTGGAGCACGTGCTTGTGACACAGCCCGCCCCGCTGTAACGTGACGGTATAATATCAAAGAGACCCACCGGAAGTGACCGTGACGTCATTGTTAGACGCGTTTATTCCGCATTAACTCGGTAACAGTCAGTGACAGATGGTATGTGTCGTTACCGGGTCGTTAACGGTCCTGCTGTCGGTGTAGTTTCTGTAGTTAGAGATCAAAGGACCGCAGGAACATCTTACGTGGAGCACGTGACCGGAAACAAGTGCGTTTAGAGCGGAGCAGCAAACACTGACTGATTATCATCCTGACGTAAACTTACAGGTGAGTGACACATAAACAGCAGCTTCTCAGGTCTGTTTCACTGGTTCTGATGGTTCTGGTCTGCAGACTGGAGTCTGGATCCTTAAATGGGTTAGATGACTGAATCATGTTACCTGTTCATCACCTGAAACATCTGAGCGACATCTAGTGACCATGACCATGGCCACACGCCAGTTACCGCATGTAACTAGTACTCACAGTACTACACAAGTACTCACACTTCTGCACAAATTAGTATTTCTGCAGTAGTGTGAGTATTTATACTGCTCAAATACTCACAGTACTTCACACATACTCACACTACTGCACAAATACACTACTTAAAAATACTCACATTACTGCACAAATACTCACAGTACTTCACAAATACTCACACTACTGCACTAATACTCACACTACTTCACAAATACTCACACTACTGCACTAATACTCACACTACTTCACAAATACTCACACTACTGCACTAATACTCACACTACTTCACAAATACTCACACTGCTGCACAAATACTCACACTACTGCACAAATACAATACTTCACATATACTCACACTACCTCACAAATATTCACACTACTGCTCAAATACTCACAGTACTTCACAAATATTTACAGTACCTCACAAATACTCATACTACTGCATAAATACACTACTTCACAAATGCACTACTGCACTAATACTCACACTACTGCACAAATACTAGTAATAGTAACCACACAGTCCACCTGTTCTCTGTCTCATGTCCTGCAGATGGAGGAGTCCCCCATCACGGAGGAGTCCCTACCCTGGTCTCACGTTGTGGGGGTTGGTCTGTGTGACTCTGCCGCCCTCTTGTGGAGGATGGAGGACCTGCGCTTGGTCCGGTCTCAGGGTCTGGTCGGGGCACTGGTGGGCGCTCTGCCCCGGACGCCGCGACAGAATGGACGCCTGGGCCGACCGCTGCTACTGCTGCCGGAGGAGGAGCACCTGCTAACGGAGCACCACGCCGCTGCAGCACTTCCGCCCACTAGGCAGGTGAGTTTAAAATGCTGGTCTGTCTACCATCTCACAGCACCACCTGGTCTTGGTTCTCGTTCTGGTTCTGGTCCACAGTTCTGGTGTGTTCTGTCTGCAGAGTGTAGGGGGGGCAGAGCAGCAGGAGGCGGAGCAGCAGAAGAGTTATGAGGAACAGAGTGTACTCGCTCTGGCAGACAGGAAGTCAGCACTGCTTCGAGCGATGACGTCATCACACACAGGTGAGACAGACTGAACACCAGAGGTTATTTCTCAACCTGTGGTCCGATCTAACACACCTGGCTCTGGTTTCTGGTTCTGTCAGCTTCAGATGAGGCTCTGCAGGGCCGCTTGCAGGATCTGGACCAGACCTTCTTGTTCCCGCGGTCAGCACTGGTGGTCCAGCTGAGCACGGTGAGGTCAGGGCTGACCCACTGTCCTGAGGCACGGGCCTTCCTGCAGGCTCACTGGCCAGTCAGAGGGCAGGAGGGGTGCTGTGACGACAGGCACCGTGATGCCAAGTACCAGGTGTTCAGAGACTTGAGGCGGCGGGGCTTCTACCTGACCTCGGCGGGGAAGTTTGGAGGAGACTTCCTGGTTTATCCAGGTGAGTGTTTCAAGTTCACCAGGTCGATCCTGGCTGGTTCTGGTGCTGGAAATCAAACACCAAGGTTTTGGTCTGTTCTGGTCTTCAGGTGACCCCCTTCGGTTCCACGCTCATTTCATCGCCATCTGCCTGTCTCTGGGCGAGTCCGTCTGTCTGCTCGATGTCCTTGCCATCGCTCGTCTGGGATCCAACGTGAAGAAGACCGTCCTGCTCTGCTCTCCAGGGATGAACGGACGGGTTCTGTACACCTCGCTACAGTGGAGCGGGATGGTCTAAATCAGCAACTGAAACTTTGAAGTGTTGGTCCTGCTGGTCTGTGCTGAGGACTCACTGGAGCCTGAACCAGGATTTCTGCTGGTCTTCATTTTCAGGGTTTGGACCACAGACTGAGCAGGTTGGACCTGAATGTCTTACAGAGGTCCAGTTTGATAACAGGATCTAGTTCTTCTCTCTGACTCTTCTGTGTTCTGATATTCAATGGGGAACAGAGAGATGTCTTCACAGTTTATTTTCAGGACCAGGTTCAGGACAGTGAAGTGACTTCACCACTTGGTTTGAGACAAATAAAGGTCAAAGAATCTAGTCTTAATTTTTTAAAAATTAAACTTTATTTGAAAATCAGCTGACACGTTCATGACCACCACAGACTATCACAGACCTCCACAGAGCATCACAGACCTGCACAGAGCATCACAGACCTCCACAGACCATCACAGACCTCCACATACCTTCACAGACCTCCACAGACCTCCACAGACCTTCACAGACTATCACAGACCTTCAAAGACCATCACAGACCATCACAGACCTCCACAGACCTCCACAGACCATCACAGACCTCCACATACCTTCACAGACTATCACAGACCTTCAAAGACCATCACAGACCATCACAGACCTCCACAGACCTCCACAGACCATCACAGACCTCCACATACCTTCACAGACCTCCACAGACCTCCACAGACCTTCACAGACTATCACAGACCTTCAAAGACCATCACAGACCATCACAGACCTCCACAGACCTCCACAGACCATCACAGACCTCCACATACCTTCACAGACTATCACAGACCTTCACAGACCATCACAGACCTTCACAGGCAATGAATCAGAGCAGTTGTAGGTGTCCCTCAGGTGTGTCTGTGGTGTGTCAGTGTCCTGTTTCCTGTCCGATGTTCAGTAGAACGGTACCGTCCCATTCCAGTCAATGGCAGCTCCTTCCCATTTGGTTCTGATGGTCATTTCCAGTGAAGGGAACCTTTTCTCCGGGTCTCCATCTAAGTCTGAGGATGACGCCTCCCAGTGGTGAGAGTGAGTATCTGCACAAGGAACAGGTTCTGAATTAGACATGAACTAGTTCAGGGTTCAGGTTCAGCTGACCTGGAAGGACTCACCTACAGTGAGCCGGGCCGTGGTGTTCTGGGAGTTCTGTCCATTGTAGTAGTTCAGCTGGAACTGATGCTCCATCTTCCAGTCAGACAACAGTGAGCGGTTCACACTGAATGCCACCGAGTAACTGTTGTTAATGCAGCACAGCCAGATCGGGAATCGAGGGGTCTTCAGCATGCTACCCACCTGCAGGCAACAGAACCAGGACTGGGTTCGAGCACAGCCTCTGAGACCAACAGGGAATAATGTTACACTACCGAGCTGAACCGCTAACAGCTCGGTCTGATTTCAGAGGTTCTGTGTGGTTCTGCAAGGTTATTAGTAAAATAAACATTAACGGGCTCAGACGAGATGCTCTGACATCATCAGTCAATCAATGAATTAATTAAAACTCGATCCACCTGATCACATGATTCACGATAATGATGACAGTAATTCCACCTTAAGAGTCACAGATGAAGTACTGTGTGTACCAGAATACTACTGTCAGGTAGTATGACAACTGAGGAAGTGATACTACAACACAACAGCAAGTATTTAGTAGTAGTCCCACAGTGAGTACCTGTGGCAGCCGGCCTTTCTCCATCTCCTCCCGGCTCCAGTGCAGATAGCCAACATCGCTCCGACTCAAGACTCCCTGTAGGGGGTGTTCCAGAGGATGGCCATCCTCCCCAACGTGCACGGTTCCATTAAAGACGTTTGGACTGGCCCGGCCCGTCAGCAACAGGTTCAGCAAGGCCTGCAGAGACCGAACAAGACCACGTGAGTCTACGTGAGTCTACATGAGTTTACGTGAGTCTACATGAGTCTAGTCTACATCTTTTGTAGTCTACATGAGTCTATGTGAGTTCACGACTCCTGCTTATCTGTCTCTTGTAGATTAAAGCTTGGACCTGACCTTGTCTTACCTGACGACACACAAAGTTTCCCAGACTAAGGTACAGCAGGTGTGAGGTGGTGGAGTCCAGATCATCCTTCAGCCTGAGGAGAAGATGACAAGGACAGACAGTTTAAAATCAACAACAATCTGAAACAGGTCGCACCGCTGCCGACCTGGATGAACTTTGACCTCTGAACTCAGTGGCAAGTGTACAGATATCTGAAGTTTGAAGTTTAATATTTTATTCCTTCACATGTGAGTTTTGTTACCTGTCAACGGTCCTGGAGAGGATGAGGCTGTACAAGAACAGGATGACTCCATGACTGCCCTCCTCTTTGAACTGAAACAGATGTTTGATAAATGTTAATTAATGTTAATTAATATTAATTAATCTGAACTTTAATGAAGACGTTACAGACTCACACACTGAACATGATCCAGGAGGAACTTCCGCAAGTCGTCTTTGTTGTTAAATGTGAAGAGCTGCAGCTGAAACATAGTTGGATGGTTCTGTTCAGTTTGGTTCTGTTTGTTCGGTTTGGTTCTGTTTGGTTCTGACAGTACTGTACTGTACCCGTTCTGTGAAGTTGTCTAGTTTGTAGTCCAGGTGTGGCGTGATGCAGTACTTTTCGGTTACCAAGGTAACGGTGGCACTGACCTCCTGGCCAGCCAACCAGAGGCTGTCAGACAACGCTGCCACCAGTGCCTTCTCTTGGTCCCTCTGTCCAACCTCACACAGGCTGCAGAGACAGGATGGACAAAATAATAGACACAGTCCAGGACAACAGGACAGGTGAGTTCAGGCAACATGGTGACATCACTGAAGAGAGAACTGATTGGTTTGCTTGGACGGGTTGGAGACAAACTAAGACTAGTTTTGTTGCTCTGGTTTAGGTTCCTCCTTCATGACCTCCGCAGGCATTTTTCTACATTTTTTTTTTTTGATTTGATCATTTTGTCTGTTTCAGCTTGTGTCATGATTTTTTTTTTACAGGAACTTTTCTCTTTAATAATTTTTGCAATGTATTTTCGTCTCACGTCCTCAAACTGTTGATGCATTTTGCTCCCTCTAGACACCATTGTGACCAAAAATGTCTCATTAACTTCCATTCAAACCACATTTATTAATCTGTCATTACGCTATTAAACCATTCTGTGATGTCAGCATTTCATTGAACTGAAGTCACATTTGACATTTTTACCGTCCTCACCTGTGCAGCACCCGTCCATCTGAACCGTTCTGTCGGATGAACAGCAGGTATTTAATGATCCGAGCCTGGACAACCATCTGAACTGCCCGAGCCCCGCCCTAAAAGAACCACAGGTCAGCTTCATTTCACCTGCCCAAGTGAGGCTCAGACATCATACCTGTGTTAACAAACTGTTTCTCACCCGGTCGGCCTCCAGAGCGTAGGATAACTCAGAGTCCGGCTCTCTGAACTGAAAGAAAGATTTCCTCCATTCGTAGTTGAAGACATGAAACGTTCCTCCGAACAGAATCCTCCTCAGGTTCTAAACATGAACAGAACAGACTGTTTGTTTGTGTATCAGCTAGTCTGTTGTCAGTGTCAGGTGAACCAGTCACCTGTCCACTCAAACAGACTTTAACTGAGCATTTGTCTCACTTCCATCAGTTTTGGAGTGACTGGCATCCCTCCGAGGCCCGGCGAGATGACCAGTCTCCTGGGGATGGAGCAGAGCTGTGGGAGGGTTCTACAGGGTGGAGGAGCCTCCTCCAGGTCCTCGTCCTTCCCCACATCCAGCAGCCTCTGAGGAGAGGAGGAAACACCTGAGCACACCTGTCCAGCAAGTCAGTCTAAAGCTCTGTTAGCCCCCCCTGTAGGCTACAGACAGAACACTGAAACACTGGACTGGTGGTCCTATAGTTTGGTGTTTTAGGTTCAATTATAAATTTGGTTCATTCTGTGTTAACAAGTGTTTTGATAATGTCATGATGAACAGCTGACTGACTTGTTAATCTAATGACTGAAAGTAATGTGGGTGTGACCTGAATGGACCCAACGGGAATCAAACATACTGTCAACAACAACAGTCCAAGATGGCATGTGATTGTACAGTGAACCATTAGATCACGACAACTGTGGTGTTATAGTAGCAAGTACAGTACACTAGCAGTTACAGTAGTAACAGTAGCAGTAGTATCAGCAGTATGAATATTATAATACTTTATAATATGTGAAGTAAGTTCTTGTCACTCACGTCAGGATTCTTGATGACTTCCTGTTGAAGCAGCTCGATGTAGTTCAGCCTACAGTCGGTCATCACCAACAACTACTAAATTACTACACACTGTGTACTTCTAGTACTGTCACCTGTACTGATAATGCTCATGATAGTAATAGTATTTATGGTACTACAGCAGTCGTACTAGCTGCTCCTGAATCTGGTGCAAGTGCATTGTTAACTGCGGCAGTCTGACTTCAGCAGGTAGACCTTCAGCAGGTGAAATGGAATACTGAGTGTGTCTGTTACCGGATCAGATTCAGGACAACAAACACTCAGAGCAGCTGTCTGAAAACTGACCTGAATGCAGTGGAGCATCTGGACCGGCAGAGGGCAGTCTGTTAACCACAAACCACCTGTCACACCTTACATGTGATGTTTACACCTGATGTTTACAGGGTAGCGTTTAGCTCAGTTGGTAGAGCAGCCACCCTGTGTGTGAAAGCTCAGTCCATAGTGTGCAAACCCAGGGTTCAAATCTGGCCTGTGGCTGTTTCCTGCATGTCATTCCCCATCTCTCTCTCCACATAGCTGTCTCTGTCAGAAATAAAGCTTTTTATCTAAAGTGTCAAAGCATCATGACACATTTTACCAGTGCGCTGCACACATCAACGTTCATGAACCCACCAACAGAAACACAGACAGGTGAGTCAGACCACGTGATGTGGTTCAGCCAATCAGGATCCAAAAATATGAATCATGTTCATGTCTATTAATTATAGATGGTATCATAGATGGATTATAGATTAGATTTAGATTCATTTCTATATTGTATAGCAATATACTCACAGTTTCCTGTTGTGATTGTAGCCTGCAGAGAAAATGAACATTTATAAAACATATCATAGTGACTGACCAACCAACTGACTGACCAATCAACCAGCTGATTAACCGACCAATCAGTCAACCGGCCGACAGACCGACCAATCAACCAATCAACCGACCAACTGACCAATCAGTCACTCAGATGTCTGTAAATGTTTGAACTTGCCTCCTCTGCTGCAGGTCAGACACCTGGGCCAAGATCTGCTGAAGCTCCGCCTCCATCTCAACCCTTGTACACACACACATGAACACACACGAATACACACGAATACACAACACAGTCTGTCTCAGTGTGTACAGTCTTTACGACATTTTAATTAGATTTATATTAGAATGCTGAATTATAGTCAAATACTGTAATATTTCAATTATAAAACAAAACTCATTCTTTAATAAAAAAAAACTAAATGTAGAAAAAAATGCATTAACTGAAAACACACACACATCCATTTTACCATAATATTAGAAAAACTTATTTTTGTAAATATTACAGTAAAATGTACATCAAACACAGCTGACAGTTTATTATTTTTACAGTCTCATTAGAACAATATTAGATACACAGATCTATCTATCTATCTTCTCAATGTATATCTGTGCCTACCTGTCATGTCTCGTCTTTTAAACTTTACTTATGTCTGTACCTGTATGTACATTGGAGTCAAATTCTTCACGTGTATACAAACACACCTGGGCAATAAAGTGATTCAGATATGAATGAACATTAACTTTAAAACAACATTAAAACATTAAACCAACATTAAAAGAACAGAGATCTTACCTGCCGACGATCAACAGGTTTCAGCAAGAAGCCACACACACATACACACAGATTTGTGTGAGCCCTTTCAGACCTCTTGAGGGCGGTCCAGCTCAGTCCAAGTAGAATCCAGGTGAGTGTCAGCTGGCCTTTAATTGCTCATTCTATTGAACTCGACACCAGCATTAAACACATGACGGAAACAACACGATACCGACCCCCTGCTGGACCTCAGGTTCTTCACAGGACAATCCGGGTCCTCTTCCGATCGAATTGTTTGGTTCAGGATGTTCTGTCATCGGGTCCTGATGAGGATACACTCAGTGTCACCACGGGGGACAACACAAAGACAGACCTCATCAGGCCCGGTCCAAACACTCGTCAGTCCATTGCAATGAACCGACCCAAACACTCCTTGGTCTATCACGATGAACTGCACCAAACACTCGTCATGATGAACTGGCTGGTCCAAACCCTTCACCTCACGGAGTACTGTAGTAATCAAAGTATTAAGAATACTCAAGAGTCCAGGAAGGGAGAGCTGGAGGCTGAGCGTCAAAGAAACACAAAAAACACACACAGTGACACACACTGACCTTAGATCTGTTTGAAAACAACTTTTAATCTTCAACAAATGTTTATAAAGTGTTAGAAACAAACTAATGAGACAACATGAGTAACACCTGATCAACTTTAATCAATTAAATAAAAAAAAACTTGTTAGCTTCAGTTCAAAACTTTAAATTACAGGCTCACCACTAACTGCTAACTGTAGCTATCTTTAGCTGTTAGCTCAGTTAGCTCCTGTTAACTGATTCAGACTGGACTCAGCATTACGGCAGCTCCAACCAGAACTCTGAGTCCAGAGACGATGAAGATGCAGGAGGTTCTGGAGAGCAGTGAGAGGGAGGTCCAAAGGTCTGAACATGGTCTGCTGGGGTTAGCCCCGCGGTACCAGAACCCAAACCCAGCCAAAAAACTACCACAGTGTTGCTGAGTTCCCTCCGTGTTGTCTCTAACATCAGAACTTGACGGTTTCTGTTGGCAGTTCTGCTGATATTTTGTGTGTTTTTCAGGCAGGAAGTTCGAACATTGAGACGGGTCACGCTGCACCGTGGCAGGTTCTTTATCTCCCTGACCTGTCAGATCAAGTCAGTACATGAGGTCAGCCGCCCCCCCGCTCAGGTCCGATTCTTTGCTGTCCTGGAAGGGAAACTGGATCCCGGTCAATCGGATCAGCAGGATGTTGAGTCCCTGGAGGAGGAAGATGAGGAAGAAGAGCCAGAAGGACCACTCATAGTGCTCGCTGTACGTCTGGTAGACGTAGTGCATCTCATTGAAGTTGGCAATCCGCTCAGACAGACGATGGATCTTCACCTCTGATGCAAACAGAACCAGAACAAGACAGCTGCCAAGACCTGCGGGAGGGAAACTATGTCACTGTGAACGTTATTAATACATTTTTATCCAAGGTTCAGTTTAGCTCTGTTAGCTCCATGGTTAGCTCTGTTTGCTGTAGAAGTATGAGCAGTACAGGTGTCAGAAGTGTTAACAGTAGCATTAGCAGTGTCTCACAGCAGATGGCGGTCCACAGGTAAAGTCCCATGGGTCCTTGCAGCGTCTCGTAGGGACGTCCGAAGGCGTTGAAGAAGAAGAAGCCAGTGGCCACGGAAGAGAAGAGGATCACAACACCACAGAAGAAGATCACTGTGACGTGGAGGCCTGCTGGGATAACACTCAGCAGGTCTGGGAAGACTGGAACAGAACAGGACCAGAACCAGGATCAGGACCAGCACCAGATACACTGAAAATTCACTTTAACAACAAAACCTGACAATAAAGTTATTTATATATATGCTGAATATACGCACGCCTCTCCAGTTTTATATTTATCCCGTGGATATTTCTAACTTTGAACTTTGAGAGCCACTTGTCTCACTTTCTTTAAAGGGGAACAAAGACGAGCCGTTTCCTAAGCTACAGGCTGCTTCCTCCATGATCATGAGGAACCCGCGGATCGACCGTGACAGCAGCTTCTTCATCTAAACCACCTCGTGCTGGATGTTAAGGTGGACCTGCCGTGAGAGCCGACAGACACCAAAGCAAGGTGGAGGACTCATCGTGTAACCCAGGACATATGCCATGTTGCCGGGCTTCGAGCTGCTAGCTGTTAGCCTGCGGCCATATTATCTGCCGAGGGAGTTTAGTCACGTGATCGCCGTCGGCGTTTGCATCCTTCCGGGAGCAGCCGATGAAGGTGAGCAGATCTCATCATCATCATCATCATCTCTCATGATGTTTGGCTGTTTTTCACCACGCTGTAGGTCACGTGTCAAACTCAAAGCCCGCGGGCCACGTCATCTTATGTGACCCGCGAGGACACAGGTACATGATTGTCTCCACATACTTTCATTCCCAGCTCGTGAAATACGGACCGTTAGTGACGCCCCTCGGTGTCTGATACTGTCGGTCAGTAGGAGGCGCTCACAGCAGAGGCTGCAGCCGTCCATTCACTGCAGTTATAACCCGATTACTGCGATACGTGACGCTGCGAGCTTCAATCGGATTGGAGAACCGAGGACTCTCAGTGTTGTTTCACTGTTTTAAGGATTTCTTTTAATGACGTCATCGACATTTCCCAACAGAAACACGTCAAAGTGTCACTGATAATTCAACAATAAGATCGCTTCATGTTGTCGCCCTCAGTATAATTTTTTCTCCTCCAATTCTGAGAAATAAAGTTTTATTCGTATGTTTTGGCTTGCGGACAGGCCTACATTACCCATAATCCTCGACCATCGACAATTTGTCACTGGGTGTCTGATACTACGCAAAAGGTGTCCTTCCACATCTGTACGAAATGCTCTGGGTTCTCAGTTGACTGTAAACCCGTCCATTCACTCCAATAATAATCCGATCACGGCCATATACGACGCTGTGAGCATCGATCTGATTAGCAGAGGTTCTCCAATCAGATTGAAGCTCACATATTTTTCTTTATTTAACACTGATTGAAGTAATGTGGGCTTCAAACTGAACATTTATTTTCTATGCAAATGTTTGTAAACATCTGTAAGCTGAATACATAATAAATACAGAAGCTGTTATTTAACAATATCATATGGTGTAGTTTAATTTATTTTAAATTACATTACATTTTGTTAAATTCAGACGGTTAATGTGGCCCCATCGAGGGCAACCATTATGCTGATGTGGCACTCCCCTTCCCTCACTTGGGAAGTCTGATCAACAACAACACTGTGGTGGCCAGGGTCGAAGGACTCTGGTGCTGCATGCTTAGACATCATAGATAGCTCGTCATTGACATTCCAATCTGCATGAACAGACATCTGTGTCTCCAGACTAGAATATGCTGGCAATGACACCTCCATGTGTAAAAGCATTCTCTTTACCTGATTCTGGGCGTATAGTGTTTGTGATGTTATCTCGGGGTTTAAAGTCTGTCCACCAGCATGAGTTGGGCAGAGTGTGAGACCGACTCAGGCACTTCTGATGCTTTATGAGAATGTCTCTGATTCTCCTTGATCAAGTGTCAATAAATAATACAACATATACACAACATATGTGTGTATATGTTGTGTATGTGTTGTGTATGTGTTGTGTATGTGTTGTGTATATGATGTGTACATGTTGTGTACGTGTTGTGTATATGTTGTGTATATGTTGTCTATGTGTTGTGTATGTGTTGTGTATATGTTGTGTATGTATTGTGTATGTGTTGTGTATATGATGTGTACATGTTGTGTATGTATTGTGTATATGTTGTGTATATGTTGTCTATGTGTTGTGTATGTGTTGTGTATATGTTGTGTATGTATTGTGTATATGTTGTGTATGTGTTGTGTATGTGTTGTGTATATGTTGTGTATGTGTTGTGTATGTGTTGTGTATATGTTGTGTATGTGTTGTGTATGTGTTGTGTATATGATGTGTACATGTTGTGTACGTGTTGTGTATATGTTGTGTATATGTTGTCTATGTGTTGTGTATGTGTTGTGTATATGTTGTGTATGTATTGTGTATGTGTTGTGTATGTGTTGTGTATATGTTGTGTATGTATTGTGTATGTGTTGTGTATATGTTGTCTATGTGTTGTGTATGTGTTGTGCATATGTTGTGTATATGTTGTGTATGTATTGTGTATGTGTTGTGTATATGTTGTCTATGTGTTGTGTATGTGTTGTGTATATGTTGTGTATGTGTTGTGTATATGTTGTGTATGTGTTGTGTATGTGTTGTGTATATGTTGTGTATGTGTTGTGTATATGTTGTGTATGTGTTGTGTATATGTTGTGTATGTATTGTGTATGTGTTGTGTATATGTTGTCTATGTGTTGTGTATGTGTTGTGTATATGTTGTGTATATGTTGTGTATGTGTTGTGTATATGTTGTGTATGTGTTGTGCATATGTTGTGTATATGTTGTGTATGTGTTGTGTATATGTTGTGTATGTGTTGTGTATGTGTTGTGTATGTGTTGTGTATATGTTGTGTATGTGTTGTGTATATGTTGTGTATGTGTTGTGCATATGTTGTGTATATGTTGTGTATGTGTTGTGTATATGTTGTGTATGTGTTGTGTATGTGTTGTGTATGTGTTGTGTATGTGTTGTCTATGTGTTGTGTATGTGTTGTGCATATGTTGTGTATATGTTGTGTATGTATTGTGTATGTGTTGTGTATATGTTGTCTATGTGTTGTGTATGTGTTGTGTATATGTTGTGTATGTGTTGTGTATATGTTGTGTATGTGTTGTGTATGTGTTGTGTATATGTTGTGTATGTGTTGTGTATATGTTGTGTATGTGTTGTGTATATGTTGTGTATGTATTGTGTATGTGTTGTGTATATGTTGTGTATGTGTTGTGTATGTGTTGTGTATATGTTGTGTATATGTTGTGTATGTGTTGTGTATATGTTGTGTATGTGTTGTGCATATGTTGTGTATATGTTGTGTATGTGTTGTGTATGTGTTGTGTATGTGTTGTGTATATGTTGTGTATGTGTTGTGTATGTGTTGTGTATGTGTTGTGCATATGTTGTGTATATGTTGTGTATGTGTTGTGTATATGTTGTGTATGTGTTGTGTATGTGTTGTGTATGTGTTGTGTATATGTTGTGTATGTGTTGTGTATGTGTTGTGTATATGTTGTGTATGTGTTGTGTATGTGTTGTGTATGTGTTGTGTATATGTTGTGTATGTGATCAGACTCAACAGAGTAGCTTTGTTTCTCACTGTGTGTGTGTGTGTGTGTGTGTTCATTGATGTAGAACACTCCTTAGTGAAGCTTCACTGATCTCATTAACTGAACACAGAACACTCTGTGAACCGAGCTGACGAGCCGGACTGGACTGACCAGAACAGACAGCACGTCTGACAGCTGTCTGTTTTGGTTCTGGTACCGTTCTGCTAACGGACGGCAGGTTAAGATCAATTATCAGTTACTGATCAGAGGTCAGACCAGGTCCAGTCAGGACGGGTCCAGGTTCTGGTTCTGGTCTCAGTGTTTATACGTGTTTTTCAGAGAACATCTTTTACTTGTACGTGTTGTGACGTAGCAGTCTGCAGGCGTGAGGTTCTTCCCCGGTTCTGACTGAACCGGACCGAACGTGGACTGACCTGAGAACCGGGTCGGCCTCCCTCCGAGGCCGCACTGCTTCACCCTCTGTCCGTGGAATAGCCCCAGCTTCAGCTCTCCCAGGAACAGGTCCAGTTCGGCACCGGTGGCGTTGACCAGCTCGGCTCCGGTTCGGCACAGCACGGTTCCGTTCAGCCAGAACGGTAGTCCGGTGGCGACTGCGGCGGTCAGGGCGCACGAGAACCCGAAAAGACCGGACACCGAGAACAGGACCTGCTTCTGTCGGTTCGGCATGGCGAGACGGACCGGAGCAAGACAGGAGGAGAGGAGCAGGACCGGAGCAGGACCGCAGGAGGAGCACTAGATCCGGCTGCAGCAGGGGGAGGAGGACCGGAGGAGGATCCTCCAGAACCCCCACAGATGATTAACAGACTCACCGAACCGACACAGAACACGATCTGAAGCAGGCTCGTTAGTGTTCAGGTCACCATGACAACAAGGGGTCAGGTTACAAGAGAAGGAGGGGGCGGGGTGAACAAACACCCGAACCGAGACGGAAAGTACCGGAAAATAACGAAGTAACGAGGTAGTTTTACTATCAGTTTAAAGTTTATGTGCATTATACATAATACATAATAAATAATATAATAATACATAAACGTGTTGTGAGTTTGTCAGAGATCAAATCTGAATAATTTAAATAAATTCATTTTATTGAATCAGCTGCGGGCTCTGACGTCACAGGAAGTGAAATACTTGATTACTGACCAGGTTCAATTAAACTGTTCATTAACATACAGCAGGCTGACTGACAGAACTGGGTCAGAACCAGAACTCAGTGTTAAAGGTGTTCTCTTCATTATACACCTTTAATAAATGAATGTTTCAAGTTAAATACTGCAATACTACACATACTGCAAATACTACTACATTAAAGTGCCACAGTGCAACAGGACTTCAGACTGCAGTAAAAGCACACAGTATTTATGTATTATTTGTAATTACCTGTAGTATATCTGTGTCCTGCAGTATCTGCAGTGTTTAAATAGTAAAAATATTCATAGTATTTGTAGTATTTGTATTCCTTTGGCGCCCCGCCCCTCGCTAAACCTTACGTAATGACGCAGAGCTCCTCACACACGTCAGGCTGAAGACTCCGGATCAGTGTGCTGCTCACCGCTCCGTCGGACAGTCCGTGAGCCCCGCAGAGCCCCGCAGAGTCCAGAGCTGCGTGACGAAGGACTTCCCGCCACAGGATGAGGTCAGTCAGTCAAAGAGTCGATTAATCGATCAGTTTGTATCAGAGTTTGATTATTGACTTAAGTTTGATCATCATTAGAGGAAACACGTGACCACAGGGCCGAGTCCCGCCTCCTGCTATCAGTCAACCAAAAAATCAATCAATCAATCAGTCTGTTCTGAGATCAGGTCTCTCCCCGTCTTGTCTTCCAGTCACCCTCTCCTCGTCTTTGTCATCATCGTCTTCACTTCCTGTCAGCTCTGTGCCGCTCAGGTGATGTACGGCAGCCTGCAGTCTCCAAACTTCCCGGACCCATACCCGAGAGAGACCCGGCTTCAGTGGAACCTCAGTGTCCCTGTCGGGTTCAGGATCAGACTCTACTTCAGCCACTTTGACCTGGAGCCATCCTACCTGTGCGAGTACGACTACGTCAGGGTGAGACAGCACAGCATCATGGGTAACACAGAGCGGAGGTCAGACTGTGACCAGACCGGTCTCAGACCAGGAGCTTCATCCAGGATCAGGGTCCAGAACCAAAGGGTCCACATTCATATTCAGATGATGTCATTGGGTGCTATGGTAACTGGCCCTCAGCGAGCAGCTGGAACAAGACCAGCCGACCCCCCACAATGCACTGCTCTGTGTTTGTCCTGCAGGTCGTCCTGCAGGTCGTTGACTGAACTGATAAACTTCAGACTCAGTTCAGTGACTCGTCGAGACCTCATCCAGAACCAGAACCACATGAAACACGAAGACTACATCATTAATAATGAATATAATAATCATTAATATTAATTCATCTGTTCATATCTATAAACTATAAATCTGTTATATGCTATAAATAAACATGTTTCTGCTGGGTCCAGGTGGAGGCAGAGGAGGACCAGGTTCTGGCTCTGTTCTGTGGTCAGGAGGACACAGACACGGAGGCGGTTCCGGATCAGCGGATCATTGAGTCGCCCAGAAACTCTCTGAAGGTCTCGTTCAGCTCCGACTTCTCCAACGAGGAGAGACACTCCGGGTTCAGGGCTCACTACAGCAGTGTGGGTAAGACCAGAACCAGACCCACTAGGTTTAGGTGGACTTGACATGTTCTTGGTGCTGTGGACCACATTTGTCACCTGATCACATGACTCTTCCTCCGTCCAGATGTTGACGAGTGCACCGAGCGGACCAATGACGACCTGATCTGTGATCACTTCTGTCACAACTTCATTGGAGGATACTACTGCTCCTGTCGCTATGGTTACCTCCTGCACTCTGACAACCACACCTGTACAGGTGAGCAAGTGCCACAAAACATGTTCTTGTGTTAGAGAGTAAACATACAGGAATATGTTCACACATGAACAAACATGGACACACAGTTACGTGAAAACAATGTGACATTGACAAAGTGCATTGTGGGTTTGTTTTCTCTGTGTGTTAAAGCTGCGTGTTAAACACACACACACACACACACACACACACACAAACACAGTAAACATGACTTATGGTCCAAAGCTAATAACCACTCAGGCACCTTCAGAAGGCCCCCTGCATTCATGTAGAAGAGTTTCCCTTCAGGAG
Source organism: Nibea coibor (assembly GCA_023373845.1). Taxonomy (NCBI): domain Eukaryota; kingdom Metazoa; phylum Chordata; class Actinopteri; family Sciaenidae; genus Nibea; species Nibea coibor. Next base: position 139,817 of record CM041716.1, on the reverse strand, counting down.
ACTTTGTTTTTTTTGTCCCCATAACCATACTACCACCAGTGCACACACACACACAGAAAAACACACACAATATTCGTGATGAGAAGTGTGTGTTTGTGTTTGTGTGTCTTGAGTATGTGTGTGTGGGCTGTAACCTCTGGTTGACTGATATCATGGCTGATTGGTTGTAAATGTTTACATGTTTGAGTGTGGAGGAATTTGAATGTTGACATGATCTGTTTCTGTTCACTGTTCACTGTGATCAACAGAAGCATGCTAGAAACATGTTAAAGGTATAAAACAGAAACACGTGAGAAACATAGAAATATGTCAGAAAAATGTTAGAAACCTTAAAACATGTTAAAAACAAAAATATGTTAGAAACATGTTAGAAACACAACACAAAATCATATTATGCCATCATGCCATAAATATACCATATCAGTGGCTCAGTGTTCAGCTGATGGTAGATAAGATCCAAACATTTCTCCACAGTGCTGTGAAGTCAAAAAATTTAAATGTTGGATGTATGTATGCTTTTATTCAGCTTCAGTCCAGATTAGTCGACCTTTATTCTCTTAAAAACAACATTTTCATTAACAAGGTGCAGAGATGTATTAATGATGCGGTCTGTATTACTACAGATGTATTACAGATCTTATTAAAGGTGAACTCTGATGTGTTTATTCATAAGTGCCGAGTGCCCATGACACACCCCAACAAAGTATATATCAAAATGTGTGTTTTCATTCCAAATCCTGTGCTATTACTTTTGTGAGAGATTCTTTTTGCAGTTTTTCACAAATTTATTCACGAAAAATTACGAAAAAGTTCTCATAGGAATGAATGGAAAACCCTGAAAAAAAATATTTCAACAGACATTTTCAACAATGAACTGCTCTGGCATACTTTCACCGAGAGACTTTATTTAAACTTTAAAATGTAGGTACTCTTACCTTCTCTTCAGCGATTCACTTCTCTTATCGACACCTTTTACTGTTTTTAAACTATCAAGTTGAACAGGTTTTTACTCAAATTATGTGTTTATAATGGGTGTGTATTGCGTCTGCTAGAGTGAGTGATGTCATTGCTAGAGTGGAGAAGGAGAAAAAAAATTGTTGAAAAAAAATTGTAAACTGCATTTAAGGCCGCAAATGTCAAGCTCCAGACATGATTTACCACTCAAAACGTAGGAAAATTTGTTGGGGTCGCAGTGATAACACTGATGAAGCTGTCAGTATTATAGTTCTGGTGTCAGACACAAAGATTCGGCAGCAATATGCATCTCCTGCCCAATATACTCCCATGTTAATTTGAGAGGAGAAATTTCCAAAAGCAGCAGGCAGCATCTGCTCTTTACCTGATGCTCCAGGCTAGAGTTTTTACATTTAGCTCTCAAATTTCACACAGAACTGGTTGACAAGAAGCCCCCACTCAGGGTTACTTCGGCTTTTGGATACAACACACCATTTGGCATTTTTTGCCACCTCTTCAAGGTTTCTCTCTCTCTCTCGCTCTCTCCCTCTCTGGGCATTTCCAACTAACAGTCTAACAGGTGCTCCTAACTGCTCTGCTGATTAGGGCCCAGCAGTTGGCCCTGGTTGCTTGGCAACCTCAAGCCTGCCTGAGGGAGGAGAGGGGGGACTACTTCCACAAATTTTGTACTACAGAAATATTTAGGGCATTACTACTAACCTTCTACAAACCTTTTACAAACCTTCTACACATGAACAGCTAGCACGTTAGCGCTAGCTGCTCATTGTAGTAAAGACATGATGATTGCTAACATTAGCGGCTAATGCTTTACTACCATGAGGTAGTCATGGTAGTGAAGACATGCTAATTGCCAACATTTGCGGCTAATGCTAGAATTAGTGGCTAGTGCATTAAAAATCTTAAAAATTACTATTTGAGGTGTGCTTTTTCAATACAGACCCCCAGCAACAGCCCACTTGGCACTCTCAAAATTTCTCTCAGAATTTTCTAGTATTATTATGTAGTATTATTGATGAGCCAGGTGTGATGTCATGCTAATTTGAACTAAATGTCTAATTGACCAATCAGATTGCTTGGTTGTAGTACTTCAGTTACTTCATGAATCTGATGTAATCAATTACTGCGTGTGTGTGTGTTTAGTGGAGTGCAGTGATGGTGTGTTCAGGGAACGCTCAGGTGTTTTCAGCAGCGTGGACTTCCCGTCTCCATACCCGAAGAGCTCCAACTGTTTGTACCGGATCGAGGTGGAGCCAGGCTTCAGGCTCCGCCTCCAGTTTGACCCCCAGTTTGATGTAGAGGATCACCCCGACGTCACCTGCCCCTACGACCATGTCAAGGTGAGGATGGTAAACACACACCTGTCCACACACAGACACACACATACACCTGATTATACTGTGTGTGTGTCAGATCAAAGCCGGTGGCTCAGACTTCGGTCCGTTCTGCGGTGGTCAACCTCCAGCTGAGATTCAGACTGACAGCAACACGGCTGCCATTTTCTTCTACAGCGACAACTCAGGAGAGAACCTGGGCTGGAGAATTACATACATGGCTACAGGTACACACACCTATGAGACTCACGGCTACAGGTACACACACCTGTGAGACAGACACCTATGAGACATAGCTCAACCTCAATGTAACATGTTGCATCCTGTAACACACACACTCTGCTCTAATTTTGTCCTGACAGGAAGTCAGTGTGCAGTACCTGAAGCTCCGCCCCACACCCTGCTGAACCCTCTCCAATCAGAATATGTCTTCAAAGACCACATCCTGGTCACCTGTGAGCCCGGATACAGACTGTTGAAGGTAAGACATGGACTGGACATGGACTGGTACTGTGGTTCTGAGTGTTGACCCTGTTTGGTGTGTCTGTGGTTCAGGATGGGCAGAATCTGGATCATTACCAGCTGGACTGTCAATCTGATGGCTTGTGGAGCAGCAGCCCTCCTCACTGTCACAGTAAGTAAACGGTCTCTAAACGCATCACATGAAGCTGATCATTGAATCAGAGAAACCTTCGGAACTTTCAGAAACTTTCAGCCTGAATGTTTCCGTGTCTTTCTTTTCTTTGATTTCACCGAAAAACATTCAGAACAGACACACTGAGTCTTTGAAAGTGTTCCAGTCTGTAAAATCTGTTTCCTCCCTCCCTGCCTCCCTTCCTTCCTTCCTTTCTTTCTTTGTAGAAACAGACTGGGAGGAGGAGGCCGACTCTGTCCAGCGTCTTAACCAATCACAGTAGAGATTAGTCGGAGGGTGATTTTTATTGGCTCACAGACAAACTGTGATTTCTAATAAACGAATCAAAAACAATCTGCTGTCGTGTTTCTGTGAAATCATGAAAATAATTTAAATAATTACAAAAATATAAAGACGAGGAAACAGAAGCTATTCAACATGAGGACAGGTACAACTTTATGTTAGTTTAACATTCATGTAACATTTCCTTCATGTTAACACATTAATCATCAGTTTGTTTATTAACGTTCTGACTAAATATTAATCTCTATAAATATACAGACCAAACACATTTAAATAAATACACAACATGTTCTGGTTCCGCACACACAACTTCCTGTTAAACGTCCAAAATAAAGCTACTCCCTGTGTCATCTTTGACACCTTCATATCCATCATCATCTTCTCTATTCACACCGACAGCTGATTGGTCTCTTCTGTGTCATAGTGGTGGATTGTGGGAGTCCAAAGGCGGTTGTCATGGCTGATGTGGTGTTTGGTAGTCATGACAACAGCACGATGTTTGGATCAACAGTTCACTATGTCTGCAGGGAGGATGCCTTCCAGCTGAACACCAGCAACAGTAAGAGTACACAGCTAGTACTGTTAGTATTGTTATACTGTTAGTACTGTTCTGGATATAACATGCTGTATGTTCTGTCTTTGTGGATTCCAGATCCAGAATCCTGGTCCAGAACCAGAATTTAGTTGATGCTCATGGGTTCTGGATCTGTAGGTTCTTACAGTCCAAACCTGAGGTGTGTGTTTAGGTTCTTACCTGAGGTGTGTGTTGTAGGTTCTTACAGCTGTGGACCGAGTGGAGACTGGATCAGTTCAGAATCAGGAAGCAGACTGCCAAGCTGTCTGCCAGGTAACACAGTCATACATCGTGGAGTACATTTACATGTGCTAACAGTACCTGTGGTACATGAAGTACCTGTTATGTCCCAATCCAGCCTGTGGCCGTCCATCCCGCTCTCTCCCTGCTCAGGTGAAGAGGATTGTGGGTGGTCGTAGTGCTGAGCCTGGCCTGTTCCCATGGCAGGTTCTGCTCAGTGTAGAGGATCTGTCCCGGGTCCCTGAGGACCGCTGGTTTGGCTCAGGGGCCCTGCTGTCTGACTCCTGGGTCCTGACGGCCGCCCATGTCCTGAGGTCCCAGAGGAGGGACACCAGTGTCGTCCCCGTGTCCCCTGAACACGTCAAGGTCTTTAATTTCACATTTCACGCGATCAGGAGCTCAGATACTGCAGTATAGTACATATATAGTATGTATATGTAGTATATATAGTACCTGTCTATATATATATATATATATATAACAGTACAGGGTTACTGCAGGTCTTCCTCGGCCTCCACGATGCTGCTGACAAGCGTTTGGCGATGAACCGTTCAGTGGAGGAGATCTTCCTCCATCCGGACTTCCAACCAAACAACTACAACAACGACATCGCCCTGCTGAAGCTGACGGAGCGGGTGGAGTTTAATGAGCTCATCCATCCAGTGTGTTTGCCTCCGCCTCACAATAAGGTGGGACAAATACTACTGCAGCTACCAATACTACAGTAATACTACAGTTATACTGCAGCTTTGTAAAACTAGGACCTATCTAACTTTTCATGTGACCTTTGACCCTCTCTCCTTCAGGACGCCCCTCCCACTCCTCTCCCTAACTCTCTGGGTGTAGTTGCTGGTTGGGGAATCTCCAACCTGAACTCCTCCTCCTCGTCCAGTGACCCGCTGACCTCTGACCCTGTGGCTGACCTCGGAATGACCTCTGACCTCCTGCAGTATGTCAAACTGCCAGTGGTTTCTCAGGACGAGTGTCAGGAGAGCTACACGTCGCGCTCCATAAGCTATAACATCACAGACAACATGTTCTGTGCTGGTTTCTTTGAGGGTGGGCGGGACACATGTCTTGGGGACAGCGGGGGGGCATTTGTGATGGAGGATGGTGTCAGCCGGAGGTGGTTGGTGTTTGGGTTGGTGTCATGGGGCGGGCCGGAGGAGTGTGGGAGTCAGAGAGTGTATGGAGTCTACACCCGAGTCCCCAAATATGTGGACTGGATCCAGAAACACATTCAAGCTGCCCCCTGGTAGTGATCACATGACTTCTGCCATGTAACTAAGTACATTTACTCTAGTACTGTAGTTTAAGGCAAATACTTATTTTATACTCCAAGTTATGAATATAGTTTTTAATGGTTTCACACTTGTACTCTGTACTCCGCACTCTGTTTACTTGTAGGGATACAGAGGTTTAACTGACGAGGCTTTAAAGTCTTGAGACTTTATACACCAAAGATCAATCCCAGAATGTTTTTCTACACTCATTCTGTGTCTTTACTGTTAATATTGTGTCTGTACTGTCCATACTGTGTGTACTGTACTGTACTGTGTCTGGCCTGCTGTACTGTACTGTAGTGTGTCAGTACCATGTCTGTACTATACTGTACTGTGTCTGGCCTGCTGTACTATACTGTACTGTGTCAGTACTGTGTGTACTGGCTGTACTGTACTGTAGTGTGTCAGTACCATGTCTGTACTATACTGTACTGTGTCTGGCCTGCTGTACTATACTGTACTGTGTCTGGCCTGTGCCTGTACTGTGTGTACTGGCTGTACTGTACTGTGTCTGCAGCATTTCGTTACTGTGTCTGTATTGAGCTCTGTAGAATGACTGCATGTTGTCTGCTGTGGTACTCCCTTCTGGACATTCTGTACCTGAATGTGTTGTTCAGGCTGTAATGACGTGTTCAGCCTGAGGGAAGCGCTGTCTGTTTACTATATGTGACTTTAACAACAGAAGAAGAGACGTGTCCAAACACTGAAGCCTTGTTAACAAACATTTTTTTATTTTTACTGAATTATTTGATTTTTCTGAAGTTTGATATGTTTTTATATTTTATGAATTTTATCAAATAAACTTTTTTTAAACTTGCAAAGAAATGTCAAAATTTCATGAAATCCTTTTAGTCACCATGTGTGACATGTATGATCACAACAACACGTGTTTCATAAAGAATGTAACAGAAATCAAGTACTCAGTTTGTGGTACTGTTCAGGTCCAATCTCTCCATGGTGCCTCTGATCCAGGTCAGGAAGTTCCCCAGTCGGCTGTAAACACCATACTTTCCCCGCGCGGCGCACTTCTCGCCCCAGCTAACCACACCGGTCAGAAACCAGGTCCCTCTGTAGTTCACCACAAAGGGTCCGCCGCTGTCCCCACTGCAGGCATCCATACTGACATCCAGGTAACCTGCACAGAACATGTTGTCTGTGATCACCTGCAGGATGGACATGCCAGATCAGAACCAGAACAATAAAAGAGGGAAAATGTTCTCAGGTGGATCTGGTCACCTGCTCAGTGGATTCGATGCAGTCTTTGTAGCTGACTACTGGCAGAGTCACCTTCCTGAGGAACCGGGAGGACTTCCCCAGGTAGTGCATGAGCCCCCAGCCCGTCACCATGCCCCGGTTACCCTCCTGAACACAAAGAGGCAGAGCTCAGACCTGATCTCAGACTGAAAACACCTCAGTCAAAAAGACAGTTACCTGCAACAGGTATTTGGACAGGTGGCGGTCGGGGAGGCAGGCAGGTATGGCAGTGGGGCCCCTAATGACGGGCTGGGCAAGGTACAGCAGAGCGACATCGCTGTCAAAGGTGTAGGAGTGAAAGTGAGGATGAATGAAGACCTTCTGCACCTTAATCTGCTGCTCACCTGAGTCAGGACGCTTCTTATCCAGATCACCTGCACACCGAGACATGACCCACCTGTTCAACACCTGACCTGCACCTGAGGAGACCACGCCCCCTCAACCACAGTTCAGGTAAACACACAGTGTATAGTCACCTATAGTCACATGATCTGTACTGTCTTCAACGCAGTGAGCAGCAGTGACCACCCACCGATCAGAGACCAGAGTCCCTCCACAGAAACCGTAACCATCTGATCTGCGGAGAAGAACCTGAACACAACAACAGTTTGTGTGTTTTGGGGGTTTATATGTATCTATAAGTAGTTTCTTTGAATTCAAGATGTCTTCTCACCTGCCATGGACTCCCTCCTCGTCTCACTAGGACTCCGCCCACAATACGAGTGAGCTCCATCAGCTCTGTCTCATTGGCCCCTCTCGGTTCAGATGTAGCATTCACTGTTGTCCACTCGTCCAGCATTTCTGTTGAGTTCAGTGTCGGCAGCCAGCTGTCCGTGCTGTTGTCGTCCATCTCCATGGGGATGTCACTCAACAGAGATCGACCTCCGGACAACATATGAAGGCTCTGCTGACCGCAGGGGAACGACACTGGTCAGGAAGGAGAGGAGATATCCTGAGGACAGTCCAGACCTCCAGTAGTCATCTGACTGACTTTCTGTCTAAGGTGCACATGGTTCACGTGGTTAAATGACCATAGTTTGGTTGTTAGATGTCAAAACACAGATGAACGTCAAACGTCAGAAGGTCCAGACCTCTGGGCTAGAAGGACCCTATTTGTGTCCTGTCCTAAACCCAAACTGAAACTATTGACCTTCTCCCTACACAGATTCAGAAGATCCTCCATCACCTGAAGGGAAACTCTGGAGAGAAACGCTCTCAGGGGTCTCCTACCAGCATTGGTGGAACACAGACAGTGGAGGGCACCTAGGAGGATCCAAAGATGTGGACTGAAACTGAGATAGACCTGAAGATTGAGAGCTTTTCTTTCAGCCTCAGCTCCCTCTGAACCACAACAGTGCAATGTGCAATGTCTGCACTACTGCTGACACTGTATCAATCCACCAGTCTGATGCTCAGAGGGAGTATTCGACCTCAGACCGGCTGTAAACCACCCCAGAGTGTGCCTCAATTCTACAGTTCCTAAACAAGAGGCACTCCTCACCATGGCTGCACCTATAGATCCGGAATGAATGAATGTCATGGATGGGATCTGTGACAAGGTTCAACCTTGTCAGCAACACACACTGAGGATGTGTTTGACTTTGTGCCGAGTATACGGACACAGCTCGTACTTTGGTTAAAGAGGACCGGATGGCTCGTAACAACAGACACAGTATCCCATACTCCTTCAGTGCCCTCCACAGGATCTCCAAGGGAACCTGGTCATAGGCCACATGTAGACTGGCTGGTCGAATGTCCATGACCCTCCAGCAGCTCCACAGGAGCTGGTCCATTGTTCCACTGACAGGACAGAATCCACACTCGTACCCCTAAATCTGGGATTCGACAATCAGTCTGCACCTCCTTTTCAGGCACCCTGGCAATATTTTTCCTAAGGAGGCTGAGCAATGTGATACCCTGATAATTGGATCACATCCCCCAGTCTCCCTTTTTGAAAAGGTGAACCATCACCTGGTCTGCCATTCAACAGATAGTGTTACTGTCTTCCGTGTGACACTGAAAAGGAGTGTCAGCCAAGACAGCCAAATGTCCAAAGCCTTCTCAAGGTAAACCCCATCCACACCTAGCGCTTTGCTGTCAAAGAGCTTTCTGACTACCTTGGTGACCCCTCTCAAGTAAAACCACACCACAGTAAGATGGTGATTGTGGCACCTAGGAGGACCTCTAGTGGTGGGTCCAGCTGTACTATCAGCAGCTGTAAATAGTGAATGGACTTCAGGTGCTTCTTTGGGGTTCAGTAACTCAAGCTTAAGGACATTTCAACTGGACCAAGGAATGGAACTGATGACCCTCTGATTACTGGACAAGCTGCTCTACAACCTAAACCACACCCTTATAGTTATAGTATCAGGAGTACTGTAGTATCTGTAGTGTCAGCAGCATTGTAGTATTGTGGTATTGTAGTATTGTTGTATTGTATTATCATAGTATTGTAGTATTGTAGTACCGGTCCTGGAGCAGCTCTGTCCATCTGCTTCCAGTCTGAACCCGTCTGCGCAGCCGCACTGGACTCCAGCTCCGCCCAGCAGGTCTCTGCAGTACTGAATACAGCCTCCATTTCTATAGCGACACTCTGACACCACTACACACAGTACACACAATTAGTACACAAGTATACAGTCAGTACATACTCACTATACGGGTACACAGTTAGTACACAGTTAGTCAGTCTCAGGTGTTGGTGACCTGATCTAAGGTATTGGTTATCTAAGTCCCAGGTCTCAATAACCTGAGTCTCAGGTGTTGGTTACTTGATTTGCAGGTGTTGGTTACTGTTATGGAATTTTCTATTCTTGTAGTGTTCTGAGTGACACATACATACTTTTAAATGGAATATAATAAAAGCATAAACACACAGACATTATACAAGGTTACATGAAGTCACATGTGGCCTTGAGGTCCTCAGCAGTATTAGCTGTTTGTCTTTGGCTGGCAGTAGCAGGTGTCATCCTATCTCAACACTGTTGTGGCCAGGGTCGAAGGACTCTGGTGATTCCACTGCTACTGCAATCACTTTACCATTTATTGTAATTCATTGTAATTGTACAATATGTTTGTGTTGATTATTCTCTACACGTGACATCCATTGCACGTCTGTCCGTCCTGGGAGAGGGATCCCTCCTCTGTGGCTCTTCCTGAGGTTTCTTCCACATGTTTTCCCTGTTAAAGGTTTTTTTGTGGGCAAGTTTTTCCTCACTGGAACCGAGGGTCTAAGGACAGAGGGTGTCACTCCCTGTACAGACTGTAAAGCCTCTAAGGATAAATGTGTCTGTGACTTTGGGCTGTACAAATAAAAACTGATTTGCATTTGCATGCTTAGACATAATAGACAGCTCGCCACTGATATTCCAATCTGCGTAAACAGACATCTGTGTCTCCAGACTTCATCATGCTGACGAAGACACCGTCCTTGGTAAAAGCATTCTCTTTACCTGATTCTGGGCGTATAGTGTTTGTGGTGTTATCTCAGGGTTTAAAGTCTGTCCACCAGCATGAGTTGGGCAGAATGTGAGACCGACTCAGGCACTTCTGATGCTTTATGAGAGTGTCTCTAATTCTCCTTGATCAAGTGTCAATAAATAATACAGCATAAGACATCAGAGGCTCCTGAACACTTTCTTTCTTCCTGACCTCACCACTGACCTTTGGCTTCAGCGATTTCTCCACAACAGTTACCTGACTCGCAGGTCTTTCCATGGTACTGAGGAGGACACAGACACATGAAGTCTCCCCGGTCAAGAGTACACATCCCTCCGTTCAGACAGGGGTTGGTCCGACAAGGGTTCAGATCTATGACACACAGGAGACACTTAATCAGCTCAGGTGAATCCAAACGAGGCTACATCTGGACCAGAATCTTCACAGAGCAGGTCTGGTTCTGATCATTGGATGATGAAATACTCACTGATATATTTGTACCAAAACTCCAGCTGTGAAAACAGAAACGAAAAAATATGAAGAAATGCAACTTAAAAGAAAACACACCACTAGACAGGAAGTCACACATATTTATTGGTAGCCAATGGCGGGTCTGCATTACACCCCTACCACTATGTATTGCAGCTGGCACTATGAGCTAGCAACAGTGTCTACCTTTCAGTTATTCCCTGTTGGTCTCAGAGGCTGTACTCCAATCTGGTCCATTTGAGCTGCTGAGCCCGGTTCTGTTATCGTGCTAATGGCAGATTTAGTTGACTAGTGATGCTACTTTAGCAAATGGTTAGGCTAAATCTGTCCATCATAAACTGTGTGAATCACAGAGGATACATGACTTTTTTTCATTGTTGGTCCAGATTGTGGAGTACATATGACAGTGTTCCTAGTGAGCGCTATTGGGGCCCAGACCCTCAATTTGGACCCCAGTGGTCCTCCTTACTGTCTTCTCTTGGGTCTGGAAGATCTCTGCAGCCTCCTCCTGTGAGCAGCTCTCCTCATAGCACTCCCTCTCCAGGTTTCCAGGTAACATCTCCTCCAGGAGGTTGGAGTTGGCTCGACGCCTCCTGGTGGACAAGCGGAGGATCTGACCGGCTGACGACTGATCCAGAAACACTGAGGGGTGGACAAAATAATGGAAACAATACAATAAATCAGACTCATTGATATATTATGTTTGATTAATGGCTGTGTGGATACATGTTGATTCATCTGACAGCCTCACCTGTACACTGGATCAGTGCAGAGCAGGTGAGCAGAGCATAGAGGGCCGTGATCAGACGTGTAGATGGCAACATGTCTGCCTGCCTGTATCTGTCTGTGCATGTCACACAGTTCAGATCCCTATGTTCAATCATGTCTTGTCACTTCACATAGCTCATGTTACATAGCTTTTCATGTTATGTAGCAACACATTATACATCTTCTCATGTAGTGTATTTTGTGAACATGATGATGTAAACCTCATCATGTTCTCGATATCTCAACACATTACATATGTCTTTACACATCACATCCATATATCTATACGTTATGTCTATACATGTTCACCTTAAGTCTACACATCTGTTAGTTTACTTTTTCTGTTTTTTGGTATTAGGAAGACAAAAATCTGAATTTTTTTTCTGTTTGTGTTCTAGCTCCAACATTACTAATATCCAATTGTTTCTTTCTGTGAACTATATGTTGAGACACTGTTGTTGACACTGTGAGCTGAAGAATGAGAACCGGTTCTCCTGTCTATGGACAGGCCTACCTGTTAACTCCTGACGTCTATTGCTGTCTCCTGTGAAAGCAGATGCTCAGTGTCTGTCTAAAATAAAATGGAGGACGGAGATCCAGCTGATTGATTGATCATTAACCACAATTCAAATATTCACTTTACAGGAAGTGATGAGACCATGGAGAGGTCAAAGGTCACAGCAGCCTGATCATCCTGTACGACAAATCTGTGGGCAAATATGTCCAAACACCTGACATCAGCTGACTGGCTAACCTTTAGCTTAGCTTCAGTTAGTGCTATACTCCACCTTTGTACATTACATCATTTATGTTAGCTAAAATCAAGTTTATCTTCATGCTGCTGTTAGCATCATAGATCCTGTTAGCTGAAAGCTACAATAATATTCACACTCAGTGTTTAGGTAGTGCTAACATTAGAAAAACAAAACAAGGAGCTAAAAGTGGCAAAAAGACTGAATGGAGACATCGACTTTATTACAGATGTTTCTCTGTACACAACACAATGTATTTACACTGACAGCCCTGCAGGGGGCATATGTACAAACAGAGGTATGACAGCGTACAGTATCAGGATTAATGCATAAATTAAATATTAAATACACAGATTGGATCAGACAACCACATCAGGACAAACAAACAGCTGAAGGCACACCGAGTCTGCACAGGATGTTTTATTTTGAAAACTGACTGGAGTCTGCACAGGATGTTTTATTTTGACAAGAATGCATTGAGTGGAGTTCAGGCAATTTAAAATGATGATGATCAAAAGATTGATCAGGTGACGTCCTTGTGATGTCACACATGATCAAACAATAGGACATGGATCAGGACATGTATTTGTTAATCCTGAGCTGATGAGATTATCTGAACGCGTGACGACGCGTTTCGTCTTGCTTTAATGTTTCCTTCTTTGATTGTCTTTGTTGATAGAAACTCGCCTGAAACATTTAAAGGCATCTGAACTCAAACTGACGACATGAGAGATGACACACGCTGAAACAAACAAACTGAAGGCATTGACCTGAAAACTGGAACATTTTTTTAAACTTTAGATGAATCGATAATCAATCAAAGACGATCATTTTGTGGTTTGACAGCGGTGTGTTGAAGGATGCTCTGATGTCAGATACTTCAAAGGTTGACTCTCTTAAAAACGTCTTCAGTTCATGATGTTTGATAAAATCTGTTTTTCTTTCAGATCTACTTAAGGCTGCACGTGTAAGATGAGGTCCAGGTCTGAACCAAGTCCAGGTCTGATATAAAAAAAATCTGAATATTTTGTATACTTTTATTGTGATTCTTTGTCATTGTTGACTGATCCGGTTGTCACTGAAGCCTCTGTCAGACCACCTGATCTGGATCAGGTTCTGGTTCTGGTTCTTTCCAGTGTCCCGTCGTCTCTAAGTTTAGTTAATAGAATAAATATGGACTTTAGTACAAAACCTGATCCGGACCTGATCGGGAGTGTCCGTCCCCTCTTTGGCAGATTGGGGACAAGATGCTGACACCATGTCTGGTTTTAAAGGGTTCTGCTGTGTGCTGGTCTGACAGGACCAGAGGAGGTTCTGATTGGTTAGCTGGTCTGGCAGTTAGATCACAGGAACAAAACTCAGGCCCAACTCAGCGAAGTGACTTGAGTTGTACTGGAACCGGCTCTCCAACAAACCCCGGGTTGGATCTTGGATCTCAGGTTTGGAATCCCAACACTGCAAAAAATCTGGGGATCATCTGATTGGTCAGTGGGTGACATGACAAGGCACTAGTGGATCATCTGACTGGTTCCTTTTCCATGTGGTCTGTGTGAATGAGTCCTTGTCTAATCACAGTGAGCTGCAGATATGATGTCATAGGCTGGGTCAGAGGTCAGGTCGGGTGGTTGAGGTGGTTGATTGCAGTAGAGGTAGGAGGAAAGCAGGCAGCTAAGAGGACAACAACACAACCAACATCAGCTGATTAACATGTAAACAATCAGCTCAGCACCTTACAGCACCTTAACCTGGTTCTGTGCTCCTGGGCAGTGTTACTTTCGTCAACAAAAATTATGACTAAATATTGTTGTCATGCCTCGTTGTTGTTGATTACCGGCATCATAGACTGGTCAGAGACGTGGAACGTCACCTCAATGACATGGAAGGAACCAGAACTGATGGTGGAGGTGAACAATACCAACTAGATACAGTCAGGCTCACCCCTACACATGGTTCTGGTTCTGGTACTCAAGGAGCTGGACTTTGGGCATTGGGCAGATTTGAGGACACTCCCAAGCCTGTAGGTTAGCTTAGGTATCTAAGGGCAGCAGGTGTTGGAGGAGTTCAGGGTGACCAAGGAGAAGAACCTTCACCTTCAGGAAGTTCTGGCAAACGGTTTGACGACTTAGAAAAGGGGAAGCACAGGTTGAGGGTACTGGAGCTCAGACTATTGTTGAAGCTCAGATTCAGGAAGGACACCGTGGACCACAGACCACAACTTGACCATCACAGGAGGTCTGACCATGATCATCCAGTCTGCAAGTGCTTTGGTCCACTGGTCCACTGGTCATTGTAACCCATCCGATCAGGATCAGGACCAGGATCACTACTGAACGACTCAATGTTGTTGACTCACCTGGCTGCAGTCAGGCCTCGCTGGCGCTGCTGTTCCTGTTCAGTTCTCTGATGCCCTGAAGGATCCTCTTCATGTGACCCACCTTCGTCACGCCAAGATCCTGAACACCCACACAGATACACATACAAACATGTTACTAACAAGTAACGTAGAAATAATCATCCCGACCATGGTCAGTCCTCTGAGCAGCAACCCCACACACTGAGTTAGTACTTAGCAGTTAGCGATATGCAGTTAGTGGTCAGTGATCAGAGCTAGCGGTGGTACCTTCAGGTCCCTCCTCTCCAGATGGATGAGCTCGGCTCCACGGACGTCGTGTCTGATAAAGATGTCCTTGTACTCAGTGAGACAAAGAAAGTCCAGCCAGGCCCCCACCTCGTCCGTCCCCCACTGATGAACTGAGACACCAACAGGAAGAGACAGACAGACAGAAAGTGAGACAGAGAGAGACAAGAAGCGACACACGGAGAGACAGGAAGTGAGACAGAGAGACAGGAAGTGAGAGAGCTCACCTGGCAGTGACAAAGTTGCACATGTCTCCTTGTTCTTGTTGTTTTTGTCTTTCTTGAACTTCGGGACCAGACGAAACTTCGCACTCCGACTTCTCTTTGAGAAATCTGTCAGAGGACCCTGAAAACAGACAGACAGATGAAAGACCATTTCAGAATGTTTCCATGATGAGAATGCTGAATCAGTATTTTTTAACCAGTACTTCTGAACCAGTACTTTGGAATCAGTACCTCGTGGTCTGACGGATCGATGACAGGACATAACCAGGACACATCAGCAAGCCGACGGAGCTGCTGAGCTACAGAACTCAGAGCCACATTCAACTGTTCCTGCTGAGGTGGGTCCAACTGCTACAGAAACACAAGCAGAACCATCAGAAACAGCTGTAACATGAGAGACCAAAAGAGACCAGTAGAGACCAGTAGAGAACAGATGAGAATAGTAGAGCAGAGAATAGCAGAGAAGAGAAGAGAACAGTAGAGAACAGCAGAGACCAGAAGAGAATAGAAGATAACAATAGAGAACAACAGAGGACAGTAGAGATTAGTAGAACAGTAGAGAACAGTAGAGATCAGTAGAACAGTAGAGAACAGTGGAGATCAGTAGAGAACAGAAGAGAACAGCAGAGACCAGTAGAGATCAGTAGAGACCAGTAGCAAACAGCAGAGATTGTTACCATAGACATTTTTCCAGCCAGCAGCAGTTCAGTCTCACTAAATAAAACTTTGACGTTGCTGACCATCTGAAGCACAACGCTGCAGCTCAGAGCCTGGAGAGACAGACAGGAAGAGAGAGAGACAGGTTAGTGAAAGAGACAGACAGACAGTGAGACAGACAGACAGATATGTCTTGTACCCCAGAGCTCTTGGAGTTGGCGTAGACAACGTCCATGGCCTTTGAGCTGGCATTAACGGCGTGAGCCAGTTCCTGTTCCAGACTGTGGTGAGACTGAGCAACCTCCCGGATACTGAGACAGACAGGCAGACAAAGGGACAGGTTATTGATGAGTTGTTGATCAGGTTATGGATCATTAATGAGTCACTGTCGAGTCGATCAGGTGATCATGTTACGGATCATCACCTGTGTATCAGAGCTCCGGCTGCCTGACCAAACTCCCTGACGAGCATGGCCTCGTCCTCAGCGACGATCTCTGGCTGAGACGTCAGAGCAGCCTGAGGAGGAGGAGACCGAGGAAACTCACACTTCTGTTTGTCCTCCCATGACTTCAGGGTGCTCTCAAAGGCCTGCAAGAAACACACACACAGTGAAACACAATGTGAAACATACACTGGGTCAGACTGGGTCAGACTGGTCTGCAGGACTCACTCTGTCCCTGGTGAGGGTCTGCGTTCGGTTTTTGTGGATGATCTTGATGTAACCTGGAGGCTGGACCCATGCCTCCCCATCTACCTGAACTGGCACACCTTCATCACCGAGGATGGTGATCTTCACTGTCCGGCACTGAAGCAGAGAGACAGACAGGTCAAAGAGAGACAGATGGGTCAGACAAGTTAGACAGACAGACAGATAAACAGACGTACCTGAGCGATGCGGTGGTGCTGCAGGTTGATGACTCGTGAAACGGCCATCTGCATGCTGCCGAACACTGCCACCACCTCCAGGATCTTATCATCGAAGGATGGAGCCGTGAACGTCTGAGAGACAGACAGGAAGGTAGACAAACAGTTAGAATGACAGACAGAGAGACAGACAGGTAGACAGACAGGTTGAGTTCTCACGTCATCCTCTTTGGTTCCTCCCCAGAAGTTGGTTCCTCCGGCATAGCTCGGGATGTTCAACACAGCGATGCCTTGCAGACTAGGCAGAGGGATTGGCCTCCCATCACACTGCAGTGACAACAAAATAAATCAGCTGTACAGATAGGAAGTGATGTCACCAGCCCTATCAATGTAAACCCAGCATAACCATGCGCCTGGGATATCCCATGCTGCCTTGCATGATCGTTCCGATCCGAAAGACAGCATGGAAACACGGGCCAAAACACTCGCCTGAGGTAGGGAGCCAATCAGAGAGCGGGGAGAGGTGGAAAGACAATGATGTGTACAACTCGACAAACAGAAGCTCGTAGTTTGTTGGAGACTGTTTACGGATCCAATTCAACATGGCGGCAGCAGATGTGAACCAATCTTTCAATCAATTGTCCGGTGCCATTGTTTAATCATATTTTTGTTTTGCCTTCTGTTTTCACAGAGATTGGGAAATATGACAGCTCTTCCTTCTCGTTAAATTTCCAACGCTCTAAATACGCATAGGGTACAAGTGACACAATTGGCTATGGGCTACATATATGCCAAATGATAGACCTTCGTAACGCCCATTAAACGGCCATGGGCAGTCGTTAACTACACCTCCCCTACAAGAAATTAAGTAGGTGGTTCACAGAGTATATCTCACTTGTGATATAGTCTGGCAAGAGCCAGGCTACATAACCATCAGACCCAGCTCCAGTTTGTCTAATAATCTCACCTCCAGCAGAACCCTCTGTTCCAGGTTCTTGTAGGTTCTGTGCAGCAGCTCTTTGGTTCCCAGAACACCGTACCACATCATGTTCTTGGTGCGGCTCCTGAGCACAGACAGAGAACAGGTTTGGAATCAACCCAAGGTTTGAGATTCAAAGTTTTAAATTCAAGGATCAATCAAGGTTCTTTTGTACCTGCACTTCTCTGGATGTTCATCTCTCTTGTTGTTGAAGTCCAGAGAGATTTTAGCATCCAGTCCGATTCCAAAGTAATTATTCATCACACATTTCTCAGTGTAGCAGTCCCTGGAGATGCAGATAGCAGCACATATTATGTGAACCTCAGTATAAGCAAAGCGTATACGCATTATAAATGTGTGTATATATATGTGTGTGTGTGTGTGTGTGTATGTATATTATATATATATATATATATATATATATATATATAGACAGACTTACATGTTGTCAGGGTCGCAGCTGAACGGGTCGGCGTTGACCAACAGTCGACTGATCACAGAGCTGCTGGACAGAGAACCTGAGATACCTCTGAAACCTGCACACACATTCAGGTGAACATCAGACTGATGATGTCACAATGACCTCATAACTACTCCCTGATTTTGCCTCAGATTCTTACCTGGATAGAGAATCTTTGTGTTCAACATCGGCATGTTCTCCCTACTTCCTGTGTGGACAGGAAGTGATGCAGAACTGCCCAGCGACAGGCTGCCTTTACTGATCAACTTCTCACAGGGCGTCTTACTGACTGAAGACAGACAGGTAGAGGTTTTGATATCAAGGATGTACAGCAATGAGGTGTTAAAGTCAACCAAAAGTAGGTTTTACATCAACCCAAGGTTTTAAAAGCCATATTAATAGAAGCAGTATCAGTATTGTTTACAGTAGTAGTACCAGTATTTGCAGTAGTTGTAGTATTATCAGTATGACTGACCTCTGCGAGAGTTGCGGTGTTTGGTGCTGTAGGTTGACTGCAGAGACATCTTATCCTCCTCCACATCGTCCTCCTCTTCCTCCTCCACCAGTCCTTCATCTTCCTCAGTCCGGCTCATAGAGAAAAGGTTCTGTTGGGTCTGAGCGTTCTGCTCGTCCACAGCTGACAGCGAACACATTAACACACAAATACACATATTAACACACACACATATTAAAACATTAACACACATATTAATACGTTAACCCACGCATTAACACACACACAGACACACAAATACACACATCACTGTTCAGTCAGTATCACTACACTTTTTCCATAAATGGTCATTAGTCTAGAAACAATCATTTAGTGTTATCAGATTGTGACCTGTCTCTCTGCCTGTCTCACCTTTGTCTGTGTGCTCGATGATCTGTCTGTCTCTCTGCCTGTCTCACCTTTGTCTGTGTGCTCGATGATCTGTCTGTCTCTCTGCCTGTCTCACCTTTGTCTGTGTGCTCGATGATCTGTCTGTCTCTCTGCCTGTCTCACCTTTCTCTGTGTGCTCGATGATCTGTCTGTCTCTCTGCCTGTCTCACCTTTGTCTGTGTGCTCGATGATCTGTCTGTCTCTCTGCCTGTCTCACCTTTCTCTGTGTGCTCCATGATCTGTCTGTCTCTCTGCCTGTCTCACCTTTGTCTGTGTGCTCGATGATCTGTCTGTCTCTCTGCCTGTCTCACCTTTCTCTGTGTGCTCGATGATCTGTCTGTCTCTCTGCCTGTCTCACCTTTGTCTGTGTGCTCGATGATCTGTCTGTCTCTCTGCCTGTCTCACCTTTCTCTGTGTGCTCGATGATCTGTCTCTCTGCCTGTCTCACCTTTCTCTGTGTGCTCGATGATCTGTCTGTCTCTCTGCCTGTCTCACCTTTCTCTGTGTGCTTGATGATCTGTCTGTCTCTCTGCCTGTCTCACCTTTGTCTGTGTGCTCGATGATCTGTCTGTCTCTCTGCCTGTCTCACCTTTGTCTGTGTGCTCGATGATCTGTCTGTCTCTCTGCCTGTCTCACCTTTCTCTGTGTGCTCGATGATCTGTCTCTCTGCCTGTCTCACCTTTGTCTGTGTGCTCGATGATCTGTCTGTCTCTCTGCCTGTCTCACCTTTCTCTGTGTGCTCCATGATCTGTCTGTCTCTCTGCCTGTCTCACCTTTGTCTGTGTGCTCGATGATCTGTCTGTCTCTCTGCCTGTCTCACCTTTGTCTGTGTGCTCGATGATCTGTCTGTCTCTCTGCCTGTCTCACCTTTGTCTGTGTGCTCGATGATCTGTCTGTCTCTCTGCCTGTCTCACCTTTGTCTGTGTGCTCCATGATCTGTCTGTCTCTCTGCCTGTCTCACCTTTGTCTGTGTGCTCGATGATCTGTCTGTCTCTCTGCCTGTCTCACCTTTGTCTGTGTGCTCGATGATCTGTCTGTCTCTCTGCCTGTCTCACCTTTCTCTGTGTGCTCGATGATCTGTCTCTCTGCCTGTCTCACCTTTGTCTGTGTGCTCGATGATCTGTCTGTCTCTCTGCCTGTCTCACCTTTCTCTGTGTGCTCGATGATCTGTCTGTCTCTCTGCCTGTCTCACCTTTGTCTGTGTGCTCGATGATCTGTCTGTCTCTCTGCCTGTCTCACCTTTGTCTGTGTGCTCCATGATCTGTCTGTCTCTCTGCCTGTCTCACCTTTGTCTGTGTGCTCGATGATCTGTCTGTCTCTCTGCCTGTCTCACCTTTGTCTGTGTGCTCGATGATCTGTCTGTCTCTCTGCCTGTCTCACCTTTCTCTGTGTGCTCCATGATCTGTCTGTCTCTCTGCCTGTCTCACCTTTGTCTGTGTGCTCGATGATCTGTCTGTCTCTCTGCCTGTCTCACCTTTGTCTGTGTGCTCGATGATCTGTCTGTCTCTCTGCCTGTCTCACCTTTCTCTGTGTGCTCGATGATCTGTCTGTCTCTCTGCCTGTCTCACCTTTCTCTGTGTGCTCGATGATCTGTCTGTCTCTCTGCCTGTCTCACCTTTCTCTGTGTGCTCGATGATCTGTCTGTCTCTCTGCCTGTCTCACCTTTCTCTGTGTGCTCGATGATCTGTCTGTCTCTCTGCCTGTCTCACCTTTGTCTGTGTGCTCGATGATCTGTCTGTCTCTCTGCCTGTCTCACCTTTGTCTGTGTGCTCGATGATCTGTCTGTCTCTCTGCCTGTCTCACCTTTCTCTGTGTGCTCGATGATCTGTCTGTCTCTCTGCCTGTCTCACCTTTGTCTGTGTGCTCGATGATCTGTCTGTCTCTCTGCCTGTCTCACCTTTGTCTGTGTGCTCGATGATCTGTCTGTCTCTCTGCCTGTCTCACCTTTGTCTGTGTGCTCGATGATCTGTCTGTCTCTCTGCCTGTCTCACCTTTGTCTGTGTGCTCGATGATCTGTCTGTCTCTCTGCCTGTCTCACCTTTCTCTGTGTGCTCGATGATCTGTCTGTCTCTCTGCCTGTCTCACCTTTGTCTGTGTGCTCGATGATCTGTCTGTCTCTCTGCCTGTCTCACCTTTGTCTGTGTGCTCGATGATCTGTCTGTCTCTCTGCCTGTCTCACCTTTGTCTGTGTGCTCGATGATCTGTCTGTCTCTCTGCCTGTCTCACCTTTCTCTGTGTGCTCGATGATCTGTCTGTCTCTCTGCCTGTCTCACCTTTCTCTGTGTGCTCGATGATCTGTCTGTCTCTCTGCCTGTCTCACCTTTGTCTGTGTGCTCGATGATCTGTCTGTCTCTCTGCCTGTCTCACCTTTGTCTGTGTGCTCGATGATCTGTCTGTCTCTCTGCCTGTCTCACCTTTCTCTGTGTGCTCGATGATCTGTCTGTCTCTCTGCCTGTCTCACCTTTCTCTGTGTGCTCGATGATCTGTCTGATGGCCTTCTTTAGACTGTTGGCTCGCAACATCAGCTGCTCTCGAGGTTTAAAGATGGCGGCGGCAGATGAGGGGGAGGAAGAAGAGGTGGTGCTGGGCCGTGGAGAGCAGGAGGTGTGAAGAGGAGGAGGAGGATGATGGTGAAGGTGATGATGAAGAGCAGGAGGCAGGACGTCTCCCTCCACCTCCTCCTGCTCCTCAGCGATGGTGGGAGGAGGAGCAGGAAGAGGAACAGTGGACGCTTGAGACTCCTCGTTCAGAGTCTTTAAGAGGGAGTCGAGTTTCTCCTTCAACACACCACACTGATGGAGAGAGAGAGAGACGGGTTAGGAGAACTGACAGAGAAAGACGGGTTAGAAGAACTGACACTTTGTCTTGTTGATATCAATGGTGGGTTGTCTAACACATCTGTCATCTATCCTTCATGATTACCTTCTTGGCCATCGCATCAGACTCCTCTGAACTCTCTGTGTTCTTCTCGTAGGCTTTACCAACACGAGCCACAAAGTCCTTCACTGTCTCACAGAGAACCCTGAAAATGTATAACAAAAACAGAACCATGAATATATACGACACCTCTCATTCAGTGTCACCGTCTTCTTACGAACTACTGATCACACAACACCATCTGTCCCCTTATTTCAGCCTCCATATGACTTCAGACAGACAGGCAGGCAGACAGACAGACTTACTTGGCGGAGGAGATGACAACAGAGTGCTGGTCTGAGGTGAGGATCTTGGACAGGTGGGCAGCCACTGAGTCCTCATAGGTCAAAATCTGCTGAACCTGGATCACACAAACACCGAGGTCAGCACAGGTGTGAACTGTCAGCACAGGTGTGAACTGTCAGCACAGGTGTGACAACATACTAAAATGTTAGGCAACAGCCAGAAGTGATGTCATTTCCTGTTACCTCAGAATCGTCACTGCAGTCCTCTGTGACAGTGGAGGCAGAGTGTTGCCGTGGAAATTTGGTCTCATAGACCATGATGCTCCACCTGCAGCAGAAGGACAGAGAGGCTACCAGTCTAACATCACTCACCTGTCTAACATCACTTTACCAGTCTAACATCATTCACCTGTCTAACATCACTTTACCAGTCTAACATCACTCACCTGTCTAACATCTTGGTGCTGGCTCTCTCCAGTTTCTCCAGGATCTGGGGCAGCTGAGTGTCGTCATCACAGGCCGAACCCCAGCCCAAAACTCGGGCCAGATCGTTCCCAGTTCCCAGAGGAAGAACTCCCAGCTGACACTAAACAACACAACAACACGTTACCTGCTGCAAGCACAGCCTACTGATGTGTGTGTTACCTGTGTGTGTATTACCTGTTTGTGCAGTGTGAGGGCATCGATCTCAGAAAGAACCCAGCCAACGCTGCCGTCTCCTCCACAGACCAAGATCCTGAACGTGTCGAACTTCTGAAACAAACGAAGACTGAAGGAGAGACAGACAGGTCAGAGAGAGACAGACAGGCTGAATGTTTTCAACATTAAGTAGATTTTCTCCCCTCCTGTCTCACCCCAGGTGTGGTCCTCCATTCATCAAGTCGAACACCTGAGCCGGGTTCAGCAGTTGTTTGAAGCGTCTAAGGAACTTCACGCCTTGATTGTCTCCACTCTTTGAGTTCACGAAGACGAGGAGAGGACTGGTGCAGGACGGAGGACAGGATGCCTTCCAGAAACCTGTCCACAAACAACACGCAACCAACATGTGATCAACATGCAATCACATAGGCGTGATCGGGTGTATAAGATCAGATGTGATCAGGTGAGATTAGGTGCAGGTTGAACCTCACCATCAGAGTCGATGCTGTTGAGTGCTGTTGGCGGGATGACGGACACCTTACACTGTCCAAGAGGACACTTGGAGGACAGCTGGTCCTTACAGCCTGAGTGCACCTGCAGGATAGAAAGACAACAGCACACCTGAGTCTTGACACGCCTGCCTCTGTGACTCCATGGTCACCGTGGTAACAGGACCCACCATGGCTTTACACCAGAGACACCTCCAGTCTTGCAGACGGAGGACACTGCCGCACGTCTTATCACAGACGTTACATTTAGCCGAGACTGGCAGGTTCCCCTCTAACCACTGATGAGGCATGGACACCTGAGGACAGAGGTCAGAGATCACCTGAGAGCTGCACACAAGGCATTCACTGTCATCAGGAAAGGTCAGGAATATTCAGGTGTCTCACCCCGTCCTCATCTTCGATGATGTCCTTCCCGATAGACGCTAGTGTTGTCCACTTACAGTTATTGGTCGCTCGGATGGCACAGCGCTTATGAGCCTTAAACTTACACACTGATACGCATGCATGCCCGCACGCACGCACACACACGCACACACACACACACAGTCACTGTAACTTTCATGTTTGTTAGCTAAGGTTAGCTAAGGTTAGCTCAGTTTATGATGTTATTTGTCACTGTGAGCCGTGTGATGTCACTACCTTCACAGGACAGGCCATGTGATGTCACTCCTGACAGCGCCTCCCTGCAGACATTACAGTAGGTCGGTCTGGCGTGAGAGCAGGCATACCAGTTATGCATACCACTGAAGTGATCCATGCTGTACTGGGTGGACTGGGAGAGACAGACAGTCAGTGAGACAGACAGAAACTTTAACTGTGGTAATGTTTCTTCTTCGCTCTTAATAAAGAGGTCTTACTGGTCTTACTAGTCTTTCTGATCTCAGTGGTCTTACTGGTCTCAGTCTTACCTCATAGTTGTGTCTGTTCTGGACGCTCCTCAAAGCTGCCATCCACTCCTCCATCTCCTTCCTGTTGTCAGCACACAGTATGAGACGTCTGCACGGCGTGATCACCTACACACACACAGGCAGACAGACACACACACACAGAACAAAAGTTTGTAATCTGCAGCATCAAAACAACCAAGTTAACCTGTGTGTGTGTGTGCAGAAAGTGGTTTCCTGTGAAATGAGTTGTTGTAATTTCCAGAGAAACATACGTCAACTTCCACTTCCTTTCCAGACGGCCTGGTTCTGAAGAAATAACACATTTATAATCGACTGTGCAGAACCTTTGTCAGAGAGAGGGAGTGGTGTCAGGTTCTAAAGGTGTACTCGGACCTCCTGGTCAGATCCAGGTCGACCTTTGACCTCCTGCCTCTGCTGATGTCACAGGTATGTGTCCACAGGAAGCTCTTCACAATAAAAGTACAACTGAAAAGTTTGTTAACTGTTGAACAGTTTGTTACGCTTGAATGAAGTGTTAACGTGTGCGAACACGTCTCAGTCCTGGTTTGGGGTAAACCGGAGGTCCCCCTTCAACACGCTGACCAGGACTGAGGTCCGAGCGACTCACCGTGAAGCTGTTGTTGACATTCTTGGTGCTCGACTCGGCCACACTGGCGTCGGTCAGGTCAACTTCGTCAAAAATTATGGACTGCAGACCATAAAACAGACAGAAAGAGCTGTGACATCATCACCTATGATGTCATAGTGATGTCACATTGTGAGACAGGTCTGAGGTCAGTGAGTCACCTTAGCAGTCTGAGCGTAGTACAGTGTCCGTCCTCTGAGTTTGAAGTATCGTCTCTTCCAGCGCTGAAAAGAGTTTGTCTGTTTCAAGAGATTCCCCTCCTTCAACACGGTCTGCAACATACAACACAGAACATGTTACATACAACATACAACATAGAACATGTTACACGCAACATGCAACATAGAACATGTTACATGCAACATGCAACATAGAACATGTTACATGCAACATAGACATGTTACATACAACATACATAGAACATGTTACATACAACATGCAACATAGAACATGTTACATACAACATACAACATGTTACATACAACATAGACATGTTACATACAACATAGAACATGTTACATACAACATACAACATAGAACATGTTACATACAACATGCAACATAGAACATGTTACATACAACATAGACATGTTACATACAACATAGACATGTTACATACAACATAGAACATGTTACATACAACATAGACATGTTACATACAACATAGACATGTTACATACAACATACAACATAGAACATGTTACATACAACATGCAACATAGAACATGTTACATACAACATGCAACATAGAACATGTTACATACAACATAGAACATGTTACATACAACATGCAACATAGAACATGTTACATACAACATAGAACATGTTACATACAACATACAACATAGAACATGTTACATACAACATGTTACATACAACATAGAACATGTTACATACAACATAGAACATGTTACATACAACATAGACATGTTACATACAACATACAACATAGAACATGTTACATACAACATGCAACATAGAACATGTTACATACAACATAGAACATGTTACATACAACATGCAACATAGAACATGTTACATACAACATAGAACATGTTACATACAACATACAACATAGAACATGTTACATACAACATGTTACATACAACATAGAACATGTTACATACAACATAGAACATGTTACATACAACATAGAACATGTTACATACAACATGCAACATAGAACATGTTACATACAACATACAACATGTTACATACAAGATACAACATAGAACATGTTACATACAACATAGAACATGTTACATACAACATACAACATAGAACATGTTACATACAACATGCAACATAGAACATGTTACATACAACATGCAACATAGAACATGTTACATACAACATAGAACATGTTACATACAACATGCAACATAGAACATGTTACATACAACATGCAACATAGAACATGTTACATACAACATACAACATAGAACATGTTACATACAACATAGAACATGTTACATATAACATGCAACATAGAACATGTTACATACAACATGCAACATACATGTTACATACAAGTTCCACACATCTGAATCATTGAAGAGAGTCAGTATGTTCACACGTCTCATGGTTTAAAGGATCCATTCACAGTTCACAGATCAATCAATAAACTCACTGATACATCCAACAGCTGATCAGTCAGCTGACCAATAACAACAGGACATCATCACTCTAAATGAAGTTCTGACCAATCACAGAACAGACAGACTGAGTGTTTATGTTCATGTTTATTTCTGCTGTCTAACATGGGGACTTATGGAGACTGACTCACTTCTGGAGCCAGCCTCAGGTGGACGTTAGAGGAACTGCAGTTTGTGGCTTCACTTCACAGTCACAAAATGATGTTTGGTCTGAATGAGTGACATCTGAAACAAGCTGCTGTTAGTGTTTAGTTTATAAGTGACTGACAGAACCAGAACCCTGTGAACAGAACCGTCCTGGGCCTGGACCCGCTGTGGTTCCCACATGACTCATTCTGCAGATTTAAATAGGAACTGTGCGGCTTCCTGCCAAACTCACTTCCTGTGACTCAAACATCCACGTCAGAGAACACAGACGCTCAAAATGCCTTCAGGGACCGTCAGACAGGACAAGAGCGGCCCAAGACTACAGATTGGACCGAGCCTGTGTGTTTCACTGTGATTATTACAGTTATTTGAGCTTTATTAAACGGAGGGCAGCACAGAATCAGTCTGACTCATTTCATAAATAAGAAAGTCTGTAGTCTGCGTTAAAGTTCATGATATTAGACCACGTAAACAGAACAGAACCAGAGCCAGGACCAGGGCAAACACCAAAACCGGGGTCCGGTTCCTGACTTAACCTTATTATATTTTATTCCATCAGAACCTGTCGGAGCACTGACATCGAGCTTTCCCATCTCCCACCCTTTTCGCGTGCACCTGAAGGCAGCATGCAGTGTTAAAACAAAAGTTTTTAAAAGTTTTATTTGTTGATTAAAGTTTAGTTTCATTAAAACAACGAACCGACCCGGTTCTGCACAGGTTCGGTGTGTACGGCTGTTCCCGGGATGAAGCGGCGGTCCGTGTGATCTCTGCGGACCGTTATGTCTCATCAAACGGACTCTATCTTCCCCCGAACTGTCGCCAACAGCCGCCGGGCTGCGGGCCACCTCTCACGGGTGGGCAGCAACGGAAACTGCGCGGCTTCCCGCCGGGCCTGAGACCCTCCGGCTAGCAGCAGTTAGCCGCGTTAGCATTAAGCTTCTGGTAGAACGGTTCAAAGACGCATTTCCCGGTGACACCGGAGGTCTTTACACGTTTAACCGAGTCTCGGTACATTTCCTCCCAGAATCTGAACTTTACACCCAGGCTTCTGATTTTAAGAAGTTAGCTCTTCGCGGTTCTTCGCGGCTAAGCAAACCGTGATTAAACCCGGGTCCTCCCAGGGTGCTGTGTCGTTTGAACCGGGACAATTATAACGTTTAATTATATTTCACCCGGTGTCCGTTAACCGGAGCGTTACCGTAGCAGCTGTGGCCCTTGGCCTGACATGTACCGCTCGGTGTCCGGGTCCAGACTCGGTTTAAAGCCCGTCACAGTTTATTAGACATCCGTCATTAAAGCACGAAGCGGAGGCCAAACACAGGAAATAACCCGGGTTAACGGTAAATCTTACCCGCTCTTTGAGTCGGCACGGGTTAAATCCTCCGTCAGGTGGTGACTCCGGAGATCTGGCCGTTTGCTCCCCGGTGTCTCTCGCAGAGCTGATCGCCGTGATTCAGAGCTCCGAGGCTCCGTGATAAAAACCGTCAAACGGATGATAAAAGATGACGTATGATAAACACGAGCGGTGTCCGGTGTGCGCGGTGTGCCGTACTCCGCGGGGCGCCCTGTGCGTCCTCTCACGTCTGCTCTCTATTCAACTTAATATTTTGATCAACCATCCACGGAGATAACTTTAAACTGGAGGTTTCAGCACGGAGCTCTGCTCTCTCCCCCGAGCAGGACGCCGTGCCTCCGGGCTGTGTGTGGCCCACCCCCGCTGAATGAAAACAGACACTGACCGCAGATCAGACCCTAATAACCGCCAGCTCCCGGACCCTGCTCACCTTGCTGCGGATCTGTCCGGACGTCGAAACTTTTCGGATGAGTTTCTGCGGGCTTCCGGGCTCCTGCTCCGGCTCACTGTCCGACGACTCGTCCGGGCACCGGGCCGCGGTTGACTCCGGTCCCCCTGCCTCCGCCATCCTGCCATCAGACCCCCGGGGAGGACCAGGGGAGGCAGCGCCCCCCAGCGGCGGAGATCCGGCAGCAGCAGGGGGGGGGGCGTGTGGGGGCGCTTAGTGACATCTGGTGGTCAAAGTGTGATATTACAAGAACCCAGAGGGTCTGACAGGTCCAGAGGATGTTTAGAGGAGATTCAGAGGAGGTCCAGAAGAGGTTCAGAGGGGGTCCAGAAGTTCAGTGCCCAGAAGTTCATAGGAGGTCCAGAGAAGGTCTAGAAGTCCAGAGGAGGTTCAGAAGTTAAGACGAGGTCCAGAAGAGGTTCAGTGAAGGCCCAGAGATGGTTCAGTGGCGATCCAGAGAAGGCCCAGAGATTCAGAGGAGGCTCATAAGAGGTTCAGATCAGGTTTAGAAGTTCAGAGGAGGTTCATAAAAGGTTCAGGAGCCTGAACCCGAACCCATCTTCAGGTGTGTTCGCGATCCTATGACATGACCACAGTGGCTTCAAACAGTAGCAAACCACTTTGCCATCTTCTCGGACACGTGAGGAGGAAGCTGAACTCTCAAACTGAACTCAGGATGTCCGTCAACAAGTTTGAGAACATAATGATTTTGATCATCCTGAGGCCCCTTAGAGGATTACATTTTATTCCATGATGATCAGATCGACATTTAACCATCCACAGGTTCGTCCTCACATTGTGATGTAATTTTAGCATAGACATGAACTCACCACAATCGGGTACTTTTCATGTTAAATGTCAAGTTCAGCTGTTTGAGTCACTGAATAGTAATCGTCAGTAATCTGTCGGTCATTCATAAGTTTCATAACTCTCACCACGACCACAATCATCAACAATAGATAATAAAATCTAATAAAATATTATATTAATATCATTTTCAATAAATAAACATGTTTTTCTTTGTATTGTTTAGAGTAGATTTTTACATTAGTGAAGCAGATTCATACAGACATACACACATTATATATGTATACAGACACAGTTTATTTAAATCAGACTAAATCACATTATGATGCTTCATATCATCAGATTAATCTACAAGCTAACAAAATTATAAAAAGATGTAAATAATTGTAATTTTTAACTACATCTTAAATTTATGTCTAAAGTTTTTTTTTTTACTTAAACTGACATTTTTAAATTAACATTCAAATATTTAAATGATTACTAATGTCCTGATTTATAAGAGATTATTATTAATTATTAAAAAACATCTGATCTGATTTTAATCAAATTTAATCATCGTTAGCAGATTGTTATCAAATTGTTGTCATTACAGCTGATGTTTTCACAGTGTGATCAGGGGCAGAATGACTCAATCTATCAGGAAGCATCAACGGCCATCTTTGTCATTTATGCCTCTGTGGGAGACTCATCATCGTCCCCGTAAACCACGCCCTTCAGGTAGGCTCGTTTAAACTCCTCAAAGACCATGTCATCTGAATCGCTGCCAACAGACAGATAGAAAGTAAGGTTAGTGACCCCACCCACACCCGATACTTGCTGACATCACCAGACAACACGCTATGCTGAAGTGAACTTACCTGGGTTTGGCTGAAGTGAGACAGACGTAACAAAAGGAAAGAGAAGGCACATTGTTAATGTTCAGCTCGGGAAGTAGGAGGAGGACAAGGAGGAGGAACTGTGGTCTTTACCTGGTTCAGGTTTTGGATGCATCAATTTGAAAGGAAGTTCCAGAGACAGCTCACTGTGAAACAAATATTCAGATTTTTATTGACCTTTATCACTGTTATTCTACTTGTTGATCTTTGATCGGTTGTTTCTGTCGTCTCTCCTCTCCTTCAGGAGGGTCAATCCCCTTTCACGGTACTTTGGGTATGCGGACGTCTTTAAGACTCAAAACATTTCTTCACCCTGAGTCTTGATGGTTCCCATGGTTGGGACAGCCTGGTGTTGTAGTTCTTATGGTTGGTGCTGGTCTTGATGACTGAGAGCACTGACAAAGAGTTCTGGTGAATATTATTTATGTAATTAGGATATATACTGTCTGGTCTTGGTCTTGACTCCAACTTGATACACTTTGGTCTTGGTCATGGTTTGTTTTCAGTTTAGGTGGTCTTGACCTGGCAAGCCATCACGGCAAGAGACTGGTTTGCGACCATCGTCCTTGAGGACAAATGCAGATCCCCATTTGCAAAGGGGCATTGGGGTTCCCTGAGGTCGGCCTTGAAGGTAGATTCTCTGAGTTTCAGGTCTTGCCTGATTGCTTTGCCTTCGTCTCATAGGCCTAACACCAGCTATGATTCAGGTCTTTCCTCTGTGACCAGTCCAAAGGTGCCTACTGAGCATGGTGTCCACAGGGCTCAGTACAAGGTGGAGAAAATGATGGCAAGGTTCATCTAACATAGAGAATAGGATTGCTTTTTGGCTGGTGGTGTCCTCAGTAGCCTGGGCTGTTGAGTTGTTGAGTTGAGTTGTGGTCACTGTCCTCTTCTGGTGGGGACAATCAGCTCATGGTGTGGATACCTCAGAGGTGGTGGTAGAGAGCTTCTCTTTGTACATGCAACAGCCACATGGTCGTCTCAGTTCATGTTTTGTTCATGTTAGATTTTATCATCTAAATATAGCAGTCAACCCGCCCTTCAGGGAGTAGTGCTCATTTATTGTCCCTTGATCATCTTGCTGTCTTTGATCTGTTTCTTGTGATCAGTCTTCAATTCTGTGTACTAATATGAAACTTTCCGACTCACAGGATCCACCAGTAAATACACATTTACATCATTGCTCCATGCAGGACATGGCTTAAAGATGTCTACATACCCGAACATGAAGGGGGGTCATTGAACATACAGTAGTATGTGTTGTATGTGACAGAGTGGACAGAGAACCAAGATTACAACATGACTGTAAGTGTCAAAGAAAATATGAAAATACTAAAATATTAAAACGTTTAAATGTTAAAATATATTACCTGGATCCGATCGTCCTGACAGCACAGACAACAGAGACACACGTGAGTTCAAACGACAACAATCAACATAAAACTCATTTTGACTACAAACATGGCTAACGCCTGTGACCTTTTTTTTATAACATTTAAAGTAACGTACGTTATAGAAACACTGGTCATCTGTCACTAATATTGTGAACTTATACTGAGCGGTTCACACTCACCCAGAAGCGATCATCTTCAGCACGACCCTGTAGGAGACAAGCATTCCCTGGACTTCCCTCAAAACCTCCTGCTTCACTCTGAGACAAAGACACAAAGAGACATTTGTCTTTATTAGACTTTTAAAATAATTATGACACTCTCTGTCTGAAAAAATCTACTGATATTAGAGAACTACACCATAAAGTACACAGAGTACTAGAGAAATATCTAAATTAAGACACAGAAATGTGTGTGTGTGTTTCAGTGTCTTACATGCTCGATGAAGCCAAATTAGTGTCCTCGTGTTTGATTCGTCCGTCCAGTGCGAGTCCTCGTCTCTCCTTGTTGTGAGCCAGAAGAGGATACAGGGTGTAGTTGGTCTTTAGACTGGTACCAGAGGGAACTGAGTCACTGCAAACAAACATGCACAGATAAACATAAAACACATAAAAATCTATATGTGTCTTTGAACCTCTGGTTCCAAAGATAATTCTGAGGATCTATTCACCCCAGTAACACCAGGAGATTAAACCAGGTACCCCAAACTCCCTCAGTATCCCCCACAGTTATAACCCCCTTTGAAGTCCACAAAACACAATTAGTCAGAGCCTCCAGCACCACAGAATAAACTTTCCTGCGAATACTGTGATACCCCGATAATTCAATCACACCCTCCATCCTTGATGTGAACCACCAACCCAGTCTGCAGCTCCACAGGTACTGTTTCAGTCCTCCATGCAACACTGAAATGGTGTGTTAACCAAGACAGTCCAACAATGTCCAAAGCCACAAGAAGAACTATCTTGGTGACCTATGACAAAGACACGAACAAGGCCCCAAGCCAAACCATGCTTCCTCTTTCTTTTTTTTCCTTTTCTGAGCACAACTCCTATGTCAAAACGAGGCTTTAAACACAGTCCACTCCCCACCCTCCCCATGTTTAAACAATACAGAGAGCTTAAGAAGTATAAAGAGGTATATGAAGGTGGACTCACGTCGTCTCTTCTTTAGCCACTGATTTGACATACTTGTCATTGGCATACAGAATAATGTTGGTCACCTGTTCGACTGAACACACACAAACATTTAATTATATCATATTTGTACTTGACACACTTATGTTACAAAGAATGTGTGTTAGAAAAAACACGTATGATTGAAGTCACCTGACACACTGATGTCTTTGATGTTCCTGTTGGAGGAGTTTGTGATCTCTACGGTCACTGGGATGGGTTCCCCATGGTAAAAGGTCTGCATACAAACAGGAAGAGAGAGACAGAGAGACAGATCAGAGACAGACAGACAGTCTGAACACATCAAAACTTTTAATGGACATTATATGTGGTGGCTGAGACTTGTCTGTTTGTCTGTCTCTCTGCCTCACTTTGTCTCACCTCTTTGGGCAAACTCAGTTTTACATTCAGAGGTTTCTCAGACATTAGGAACTCAAACGTGGTTTCTGCTACAGGAGTCACTTTAGTGTCGTCTGAACTGAACTGGATCTTACGGATGGTGAGACTGACCGAACTCCTGCACAGACAGAACAAACATTCACCAAACATTTAAAAAACATCTGACAAACATTTAAGGATGAGTTCAAACAATGTCAGACTCACTGTTTGTTGATGTCATCTTGACTGTCACCACAGAAAGCTTTGACCTCAAACTCCACCGCACATTTCTGTCAGAGACACAGACCAGATCCACATCTACACGGTCATGTATGAACAGACAGACCTGATCTAGGACTGTTATTCTTCTACCCACCATGTGGTCTTTGTAAACCAGGACCTGACCGTCTCTGTGTTACTAAAGCTACTGATGTGGACGTCATAATGGTCTTACCTTTCCCTCATCCGAGGGTCCAGGCTGCAGAGCCACCGAACACGGCAAGTTGTCTGGAAACTGAAACACAAACTTCTTTAATCCAAACCTGAAATCAGCATGTCATCGATAGTTCATCAGTTTTATTCAGGACCTGTTCAGGAGTTTATTCATTTTTAGCATACATCAGCAAACCAAGAACCTAAAGGAGGGAATGGATGGAACCACCTCTGGAGGTGGATGTGGCTCTGAAAATGCATGCTGGGCCATTTGACCTACTGAGATGATTTTGTTTCTGCCTCGTGATCTCACCTCAAAGAAGAAGGGGTAGGCGTTGTCTCCCAGCTTTCGGAGCAGTTTCTGCTGAATCTTGGTGTGAGTCAGCCTGTCTTTGTCCTGCAGCTCAGGGTAAACCTGCCGGATGACCAGGAACAGGTCCCTCCTGAAGGCCACGCCCATCACATCCATGTCCTGACGGCCGTACCGGAAGGTGCAGGACAGCATCACATACACTGAGGACACATCAAGACATTGTGGTAACAGTGATGTCAGGTTTAAACAGTCAATAATGTTTCCAGGAGTTCATATGGAAAGTCAACAGTCACTAAACTGACCTTTTTTTCCTTTGACCTGCACTGGATCAATCAAAACAATTCCATCTGAAAGAGACAAACAGTCCACATCTTGTCTGTTCAGGTGAAACACATGACAAGAAGAGCATCATTCATTCATCACAATTAACCTTCTACTGACAGACGAGGGTCAGTCATTCATTATGGTTCAAGAAGGACTAGATGGAAACTCCAGGACCTGTTTAGTCTCGTTTAGCACCGACTGAGACTGACACCAGGTATATTCTGTACTCTGTATACTTCATGGTGTAGTAATTTGTGGTGTACTCTCAGCAGAGTCGTATAGTCTTGGCCATGGTGAATCCATGAATGGGACGATTGTCCATATAAACCTCTGCTCTCTGTTTCAACTCACCAACTGGATCCACAAAGTCACAGTGATCCACAAAGTCTCTCTTGGCCATGTAGACGGTCACCTGGAACATAGAGGTTCAGAGGAGATTCAGTGGTGGTTCAGAGGAGGTTTAGAGGTTCAGAGAAGGTCCAGAGCCTTGCTCAAAGGTACTTCAGTGAATATCCAACACGGACAAGAAACAGGACTTACCGACTTGTCGCGGGAGACTTTCTTAAAGACGACATGTTTTGGACTCATGGTGACTACCTGTAACATGACAACAGATCTTATTATAACTTCATGTCCTTGTTTAAACTTTAATTAAATAATGGAATCAGCAGTGTGTTCATAGTCCATCAGTTCAGTTTACTGTTTTTAAAAGTGACTAATGAACCTTTAACAATGAAAACAGACTGACCTGAGAGCAGCACTGATGGGTGTTGAGAGGACGGCAGGTTTCAAACAGCTGATCACCGTCATGGATTGACTGATTTATACTGACACACACACACAGCGTGGTCAGCATGCTGATCATTATACACACAGATAATCCTGAACAAACAAACAGGAAGATCTGCAGCTTGACCAACTGTTGTTTATGTAACGTGTTTATCATTATCATCGTTACTGTGAGGCGTCTATCATTAAGATAAGATGTTTATTAATGATAAACTGAAACAATAACTCACACCGCAGATCCCAGATCATGCCTTCATCAGTACCATTCCTCCGGATGGATGAAGGATGTTCTACAATGGAAAATCAAATGATGGTCCCACCGAGTCAAACCAGATGCACAGCATGTCTCTGCAGGATGATGTGGTAGCCATGTTGGTTCACCAGCAAAGAACCTCCACCACATCACACCTCCTCCGTGCTTCACAGTGGGAACCATACATCCATTCACAAAGATGCAGCAGTCTGAACTAGAACTCTCAGATTTGGAGTTATAAGCCCAGATTTTCTCTGGTCTAATGTCCATTTGTGTTTGTTGGTCTCGTTCAGTTGTGGTTTGTTTGCGGTCATTCAGACCATGAAGGTGTGATTCGCATGGTCTCCTCTGAACACTTGATGTTGATGTGTCTGCTACTTGAACTCTGTGAAGCATTTCTGTGAACTCTAATCTGATTTGCTGCACAAATCAACAACACACACAGATCTTCATCACAGATCCATCTATACATATAGATACACACACAGAGTTTGTAGTGTTTGTTTTGGCCCTGTTTGTGTAAAACTATTCAAATGTTTCTTTAAACCTTCTTGTTCTTGACTCGTTTACATAACAACCACTCATAGTTAATAATTACATCATCCTGACATCATACAACCTGCTAAGCCGATAAGTAGCCGTCAGTCAGACTCAGCAGTCTGTCTGCTGACATCAGCTGCTCCGGCACAGAGAGAAACAGGCTATGTCTGAGCACACGTATGTAACTGCATCTGAGAACACCTAACACTATGTCTAAGCACGTGTATGTAACAGTTATCCGAGGACACGTATGTAACAGTAATTGAGTCGTGTTCAATGTTAGAGGACTGATTGACATAAAAAAAAACAAACGTTCATCATTCAGCTGCAGGAGAAACATGTTTATGTAAGCTGGAAGAACAAGATGCTCCTGGAGTGTAAACCATCAGAATAGTCAACACCTGATGACCCCTGCTGACCTGATATCTACAAACCTCACCTGACCCCTGTTGACCTATGACCCATGCTAGAAGAATCTATACAGAAACACTGTGACTCCTGGACAGGAGAACAGGAGGTGAACTCTTCGTGTGGATGAAGTCAAACAGTTTGTTGCATATCGTGATTTTAATTCTGGTTGCGCGCGGACACAGACACACACCCACACGCACGCACACACACATTAGTGAGGACAGTGGAGTTGTGAAGTGTTCTCATTCTTGTGTTCCTCGTTCAGCTGTTAAAAGATTATATGTTCAATCGTTGACTTCCAGCTGATAGAATTTTGTTTTCTGAACATTAAAAGCTTTGAAGATAAAACGTAAACATGAAGTGAAACAGTTTTTATGTCCGCAAGGAGCCACAAGCAGCTGGTCTGATTCAGTGCAGCTGACCACTCCTCCAAAAGAGTCCTCCTCAGGCTCTGTGGCCCTGCCTCCTACAGTCCACATCATCAGGCTTCAGCCAATCACATGTCAGACCACAGGATGGCCTTGCTGCCTTTCTCCACGCTGGCAACGTACGCTCCTGACGGAGACCAGGACACCGAGTTGATGGCAGAGCTGCAGATCACAAACATGGACAGGTTCAATGATCCAGACAGCAGGACACATATGACCATCTGTTATATGTTTAACTGTCACACTGACGTCAGTCTTTATCATCGAACACAACACTGATCTGGGATCAGTCCAGTTCTTACTTGTGGTTTCGGTCCAGAGTCCGGTCCACCTTCCCTGTCAGGACATTCCAGACGTACAGAGCACCATCAGCTGATCCTCCGGCCACATAGCTGCCATCAGGACTGAACACAGACAAACAAACGTGTCACTTCCTGTCTTAAAAGTTCTGTCAGGTCTGTCAGGTGTGCTGGACTCACCTGAAGGTGACTCTGGTCCAGTCCGCTCCACACTTGAAGCCCTGAGCACTGAACAGACAGAAACAGGATCAGTCGTAACTGTAGCTCACTTAAACTTCTGTTCAAGTGTACAGATGTGGTCCTGATCCACAACTAAACTCTGGACCGGGTCTGAGGACCAGGTCTGAAGATGAACTCACCTGAAGGTCTGTCTGACAGTGTTGGTGCGCAGGTCGATGATCTTCACCAGGTCGTCTCTGGAGCAGGTGAGCAGCTCGGTCCGGTCGTGATTCAGGTCCAGAGACGTGACTCGGCCCAGCAGCTCCAGCTCCTGAACTATACTCTCAGCTCTGACACAAACAGAACAACAGAACCTAGTTGGGTCAGAACTACCCGAGGACCAAGTCCAACATGAAGAGGTGTGACTTCAGACTGACCTGATGTCCCAGAACCGAACCTTCTTGTCAAAGTGTCCGCTCATGACG
Source organism: Nibea coibor (assembly GCA_023373845.1). NCBI lineage: Eukaryota > Metazoa > Chordata > Actinopteri > Sciaenidae > Nibea > Nibea coibor. The sequence continues at coordinate 102,566 of CM041716.1, read as the reverse complement.
CACTGCTCCGTGCACACAATGTCATTACAGCTGGAGCCAGCAAATACTGTCTTCATACCTGCACAGGTGAGAGCAAGAGAGACAGGTAAGAGGGGGGAGAAAGCAGGTAAGACAGGTAACCCTAACCCTAACCCCTAACCCTGGTTGCCATGGTAAACCTGTCCAAAGTGTCCAATCACGTACAGACTTTGCTGCGGAGGTCCCACAGTTTGAGCGTTCGGTCGTAGCTCCCAGAGACGATACGAGCGTTGTCCAATAGGAAGCGAGCTGACAGCACCTTCCCACTGTGACCAGTTAAGGTGTGCTGGAGACACACAGACACACACACACAGTTATACACCTGGTAATCTGGTAAAAAGGACCAAAACAGACATGACTGTAACTAGCAGGTGATGCTGCAGTCAGCTGATTTGACCAAACAGTGTCACATGATTGTGGTCTCAGTACAAGAGTGAGATCAGCACTCAGGCCCCACCCCCTCAGCCCGACACTCCATGCCAATTGTTTCTGTTGGATGACATCATCACACAGAGCCTGTAGGATCTCTGTACAAACTCCCTGTGATGTCACATCCTGTCTGTCAGCAGCTCCTGGGACCACCACTGCACCACTACTGCATGATGGGAGTACAGAGCAGGGGCTGCTGGGAGCCAAGATGGCCGACGGGGAGAATCTGAGGTTCAGACCTTTTACATGACATCACAGACCAGATGGAAACGGGCAGTAACAGGCTTGTTAAGTCAGTGCTCTGACTTCCCAGACAAGCTGATCGTTAACAAGCCGACTTCAAAAATCAATAATTCCACTCATTGATCTCAGAAGTCAGTTAAGTCTTTATCAGTGAAATATTCAGTTAATTCATTCAAACTTTTAATTCATTCAAACTTTACTTTCAGAACATGACCCAGGTGAGACTCACCCTCAGTCTGTAGTCATCCACAGTCCAGATCCGACTGGCAAAGTCATTTGAGGCCGCCAAGAGGTAGGATCCCTGAAAACAAGACAAAGTCTGAAACGAGCAGGTATGACCCCTGAAAACAGGGATCAGTTTACATGCAGCAAGAAATTTTAATTTCTGATCGTATCAGATAATGACATGCAGACCGGATCACTTGTCCGAGTATACATGCTGTTCAGAGAATCGGAAAAACGGCCGGAGCATGGCTGACTCCGTTACGCTAGCTGGTGCTGTAGCCCTCTCAACAAAGAGCCACTTTCGGTCGACCTCTACTTGTCTGCAATGGATCTTTTGGCTTCCGGGTGAAAGCCCCAGCAGAAAATGTCGCGCATGCGCAGAATGCAAATTCCGCTTCACATCCGATTGCTGAGTAAACATGGTGTTAAATATCCGACTATGAACGAATTATCTAGGTGTTCTTATCTGATTTTGAAATGTCCGATGTGGTCTGAAATAGGTCTAAAGTAGATCTGACTAAGGTGTTTACAAGCACTTTAAAACTGAGTCTGATACGATCAGAAATTCGAATGTATGCATGTAAACATACTGAAAGTTTTAAACCAGCAGGTACGATCCCTGTACACAAAGTCTGAAATCAGCAGATACTATCAAAGTTCATCAGCGTGGCTCCATAAAATAAGAAAACAGTCTTCAGACTTACGGCGCTGTCGAATTCGATGCTGGTGATTCCAGCGTTGCTGCCGGTCAGAGCTCCCTTTGGTTCACAGCGACCTGAACAAAACAACAAAACTGCTCATCCTGAGAACAGCTGACTCGTTTACATGTAGAGCTTTACTTCCTGTTTCCATCCTGAACTTACCAGCGACAACCTCCCACAGCTTCACCCGCCGGTCCATCCCTCCTGTTGCTAGGAGGCGAGAGCCAGGGCTGAACCTCACAGCATTCACCTCGCCATCGTGGGCTTCCTGAACATAAACACAGTTTAAAGAGGCACCGGTACAGACGATGACTAGAAACATTTTAAAACTCCAGAGGACATAGTGACGCTCATGGCGTTGGTGTTCAGAGTGACACTGTGAGCGTGAGCTTTGAACCAATCAAATCTGTGCTTGTTGGTCTCAGGTTGAAAACTTGAGATCAGCTCCCTCCTCCTCCTCCTCAGCCTGACGCTCCATGATGATTGGTTCTGTGGGATGACATCATCACACAGAGCCTGTAGGATCTCTGCACAAACTCCCTGTGATGTCACATCCTGTCTGTCAGCAGCTCCTGGGACCACCACTGCACCACTAGTGCATGATGGGAGTACAGAGCAGAGGATGCTGGGAGCCAGAGGACAACAGGAGGGGATTGTGGGTATTCAGACCTTTTACTGTTCATCATTGACCAATGAGGCTTCATTAAACTGTGTATAAAACCAGGAATTAAGGAATCTATCATGTTGATCAGCTGGTGATGCCATGTGACTCAGAACAACAAAATAAGGTCAATGTCTACGACTTTCTGCTGCTTTGACCTCCATTAATGAGCTCTTCATGATCAATTAATGTTGTTAACAGAAGTCCAACATCTGTGAGCCAAACAGAAAGTCTGTCAGAGGAGACAGTGAGAGAGTCAAGTAGTGTTTCCCAGCTGATCATGAAGAGTTGGCGATACTTACAAAGACGTGCAGAGCTGTTGACGGGACTCGAACCTCAGCACAGACTCCTGAAGGTGCTTCAGTGTTTTCAGGTGAAGTGCTGAAAGAGTTGGCAGTTCGACGCCTGCTGAGGAAGAGAAGCATCGTCACAAACAAACAGTCTGATGACATCCTAACACACTGAGGATGCCCCAACATAAATTCTCCAGTTAATTTGAGTGGGAGTGGATGGTTTAAATGGGGCAGTTGGGAAAAAATAAACAAAACGGACGCCTGAAATATCACAGAGGACGCTGATGAGAATTCATGGACTGGTTAATCTGATACAGTTAGGGTTGTCAAAAATATCAATACTCTGGAGAAAAAAAAAAAAAAACGATACTCAAACGGCGTATCCGGATACAATACTAATTTGCGAAGGTATCGATACAGTGATACAGTTCGATAGGCAGCCAGAGACACATTTCTGTTGACAGTATGGCCAGTGGGACTGCAGGACTGACCAGCCAGTCTTGGTTGAAATTAAAAAAGGCAAATGCCTTGTTTGGAAATATTTTTCATACGAGGCAAACAAAGAAACTGAAAGATCTCGACAAGCCTATGTGCAAACAGTGCTTTAAAGCAGTGGCAACAAAATTGATCTGCACAACTAACTTGGCCGAACATCTGAAGGAGCGACACCTTGGCATTTATGATGAATTCCAACAAATTAGTAGAGCTCCCATTCATCATTTTACTGAATGTATTAAACTTATTACTGATGTCATATATTAGCCATTAGCCGCGGTTAGCAGCCTTTAGATAGCTAGCGTTACTCAAACGTGTTGTTTTCTCTTAAAGTTGCAGAGTGAAGCAGAGAAAACTAAACTTTGAACTAAACAGAAGCACAGCCAACTCTACGAGTTCTGTTTGATAAGCAATGAAAATACGACCCCAAGTCACCAGAAGCTGTGAAACTAAATAGAGCTGTGACCAAATTGTGTTATATTTAGGAATTAATTTTGCTTTTATTTGCACTAAGTGAAAACAAATTGTGATTGTCTTGTGTTTTTTTTTTAATTTTCTGATAGAGGCTGGCATGTCAAGAGATGTGAGAGATAATTAAATCAAAGAAATAACAAGTTTTTTGTAACTGTGTTTATAAACAGCGCTGCAACACCTGATATGGTCTGAAGGATCTGGAGGAAACATGACGAGGCTGCAGGTTAATGACAAAGTTAAAGTTCATGTTAGTGTGTGATGTTAACAGGATTATCACATGCCTCATCAACAGTACAGATGCCCTGAAGTGACACACAAGAGGGATTGGTTATACGAAAGAAGACCTGGACTGTGATGAGTTCATGTCTGCCAACATTAAATTATTCAGAATTGACTTCATTAACATGAAAATGTCTCTTTAACGTCTAAAGATCAAACTACAAACTGAAACTCATGTGGATCGTCACAGCAGCGTGAACCGAACGGCTTGCTGTACAGCAGTGATGTACAGGTGCACTCCAGAACAATGTGACATCAATGCAGCCTGCGACTGATTATTGATTTAGTGTTCATTCTGTCAATAATCAATTCACTGCAAACAAACTGTGTTCACACCGCCAGCAGGAAGCTCAACACCTCAACCAACGAGGATGACCGCGACCTGAACTGACCACGACCGGAATAGAACGCAACTCGAACTAACTGCGACCTGAACCTATTGAGGATGAGTGAATCAGCGAGCAGCTGACGGTGTGAACAGGTGAACACACACAGTCCTTCACCTGGAGAGTGGTGGGACGAGTCCAGGCTGAACACACTCAGACACGCTGCAGACAGACAGGTAGACAGGTAGATGGACAGGTGGTCAATCACAATATGGACAGTCCAGACCCCCAGAGACCAACACAGGTGATCTGACAGCTACATACCCAAAGATGCTGGAGATGGAGTCCAGCAGACCACCAGGGGGAGGCTGCGAGATCTTCTTACTGCAGATGAGAGACAGATGAAAGAAGGATGAGATTACTGACCGCCTGACATCCACTGCCATCTTTACCCCCATGAAAGAAATACAATATGTACCGTATTTACACATGCAGAAGCATATTTAGAAGAACAGAAAATGACTAAATCTGAGCAAGTAAACAAAGTCTGGCGCGATAAACGCTTCTGAAACACTCCTGGTGGGTTTGAAGTTGATGTAGCATGGAACAAAAGTCGCATATGCAGCGTGACAACGACGTGTCCGGTGGATTTTCAGGGTTAGTCTGCTTTAGTCGTCTAGTATTTTAGAGTCTGGTCTCACCTTGGAGTCCTGCTGAGCGGCCTGTTGGGGGAAGTCTCTCCACCTCCCTTCCCTCCATCCTCAGCCAGGACCTCGATGTCGTCATCCCTGAAGACACAAAGACGGAGTCAGAGTGATGTTTGTCCTCAGTCACATCAATAAATCTGATTCAAACACTACAAAGTACTGACGGGTCAACGGGGAGAGGCTCTTTGGCAGCATCGGCTAGTTCCTTCTGTAGTTTGGCTTGTCGGCGTCTGAAACACCAGAGACCACGTCAGACTATGTCAGTCCACATCAGTCAGAGAACCAAACATTAGTCCACATCGGTCAGAGGACCAAACGTCAGACAGAGGACCAAATGTCAGTCTACGCCAGACCACGTCAGCTAGAGGACCAAACATCAGTCCATGTCAGTCAGAGGACCAAATGTCTCATCTCACCGGCTGTCCTTCTCATTCTCTGCGTTCAGTTTGTTGGCCTCCTGAGCCTTCTCGGCCATCCACCTGGACACCAGCTCCTGGTTGTCCTCTGTGGTTTTCCTCAGTTTCTCCTCCAGAGCAGAGAAGGTGATCTGCAGGGCGTCATATTCGTCCTTCAGAGTCTGGTTTGCCCTCTCCAGGTCCTGCAGGGACACGGGAAATCATCATCACACATCCGACACAGACAGGAAGTCATCATCATATAGTGACATCACAGAGGCCACTGTACAGAGTGACATCACATCATATCACAGGACTTCCTGTCTGAAGGTCTCAGGTTGAAAACTTGAGATCAGCTCCCTCCACCCTTCTCAGCCTGACGCTCCATGATGATTGGTTCTGTTGGATGACATCACACAGAGCCTGTAGGATCTTTGTACAGACTCCCTGTGATGTCATATCCTGTCTGTCAGCAGCTCCTGGGACCACCCGGGCACGACTAGAGCATGATGGGAGTACAGAACAGGGGCTGCTGGGAGCCAGAGGGCAGCAGGAGGGGATGCGGGAAATCAGACCTTTTACTGATCATCACTGACCTTCATGACGTCACTTCCTGTTTATTCATATTTGGCTTCATGTGATACAAACTGGTCTCCTACCTGCAGGTAGCTCCTCAGGTCCCGACAGTCTCCCTCCAGGTTAGCAATCTGCTGCTGATACTCGAGCATCCTGAAAGTAGTAGACAGACTAGAGTTGTCACAAAACTGCAATGTACTAATACTATTTTCAATTATTAATTATTTATTATGTTGTTTGGTGCATGATAAACATAGTCCTGATAAGAAGTAAGAATTAGACTGAAACAGGTTTGAAACAACACAATTAGTGGTTCCACTGATGGTGACACAGCAGACTCACTGCTCAGGGTTAGGGTTAGGGTTAGGGTTAGGGTTACCCTAACCCTAACCCTGCCACAGTGAGCGTGTTGTCTCATGTTTGTGACTGTAAGCCGTGTGTGTCTAGGCGAGACAGAACTTTAGCTTGTTTGTTTTGAAGTGAATTTCTATCGAAGTGGAGCTCTCTTCATGGAGCTCATTCTTGCCAACAGATGGGCAGACCCAGCATGCGGAAACAGCCCATCATATCCCCGGATGTTACCAGTAACAGGCAAGCAGCCAATCATTCAGCAGCCGTGTAGTTTGGTTGCAGTAGTTGCCATGTTGGTTTGTTTACAACGGAGTAGCATGCAGTGAGAAGCTGGGAGGAGAGCAGAGGCGGCTGCTATGTAGCGGAAACTGACACCGGTACTATAGTAATCCATGGTAGTACCGTCATGTAGAATTTCTAATATAGTAGGAACCGTTATGATTTAACATCGCAAGGTACCGTGAGTACCGTGGGTATCGTGCGTCAGTCAGCAGACAGAGATCACCTGGACAGGTAACAGGCTCACACATGCTGGTCCTCACCTGGCCTCGTTGTTCTGGATCTCTTTGTCCTTCTGCTGGATCTGGTTGTTCAGTTCGATCACGCTCTGAGCCAGCTGCAGACACACAGACACTTCAGGGTCAACACAGGTCCAGAACATTCCAGGGCCATGACTCAGCACATCAGGCGGGTCAAACAAAACTAGGGCTGCACCAATCTGCTATTGGCATGAATCCCAATATTGAAGAAAATTCTAGATAGGTATCGGTGACAATGGGCCGATCCATATCGGATGATCTATTCAGTCTAATTGCATGCTGTGAGTGACGTGATATGCAAGCAACACACGGTGTGGAAGCCCGCTGTTTTCGAGGAGCGAGTGAAAGGATCGGCTGTCTGGAACTTTGCACACTCCCTCAGCCAACAAACTCGACGGCTATTTGGAATACCTGTGCAGTAAATGTTCTGAAGGGCGGTGGTAAAGTAATTTAGTACATTTAACAGTTTATGTTTAAAAAATGTTGAAGTCAAGTCTGATGTTGCCTTGCACAAAAGAATGATCTCGGGCTTTTCCACACAATGAGACATACCATTTATTACTGTAATTCCGTGCTGTTTTTCTGTATCGTATTGGCCAATACCAAACCTCAGATATCAGTATCGCAGGTGAAAAAAACGGTTTGGGGCATCCCTACTTAAAACTGGACCACTGTTTCAAAAACATCCCAGACGAGCCCCCATTTGTTACAAACCTGACTCAAATGTTTGCAACAAAGGGAAAAGAGTCCACAAGCCAAGGTAGTGCAACAAAACATTTATTTAACTAAACCTAACACAGCCTAAACTGTGTGAATGTTAGTTATCAGTGGGTGGGTGTGTGAGAGTGAGTAAATAAAGGAACAAACGCAAAATAAACTGAATTTCCCATGGCTGCCAGAACAAAAGACAGCAAGCGTCTAGCAGTCCCTGCGGTCCTGGACAGTGGGTCCTGGTCCAGCAGTGACTGACCCCGGTTCAGAACACGTGACCTTACAAACAGACTGACCTCTCCTCGTTTCTTGTGCAGCTCCGTCAGCTCCTCCTGGTGTTTGATTCTCATCTGTGCCATCTCCTGCTGCAGGGCGTCACTTCGACCTGGGTCAGAACCAGAACTGAAACAAGACCAGGGACACATCAGGGGGGACGCAGCACAAGTCAGGGGGGACAGAGCGTGCCTGGCGGTCATGGCGTGGCGTGACTCACCTGGTCTCGTGTCCTCTCTGGATGTCATATTTGTCTGTCTGGTACCGCTCTGACAGAACGGTCTGAAGGTCCGACTTCTCCAGCAGGCGGTTATCTGAAACACATGCAGGTCGTCATGACAACCAGTAACCAGAGCGTCGCAATGACAGTAAGCAGTCGGCCATGTTGGACTCACACTGGTGGACGATCTCCTCAAAGGCGTGCCGCTGCACTCGATCCCGGAGCTTCAGCTGCTCCGACACGTGACGCTTCCACGAACACTCCACTCGCCGCTCCGCCATGACCACCTGAGACACACACACACACACACACACACACCAGCAGACAGACGTTTCATTATTGCGTCCACCCTTCTCTCTCAGGGTGTTTGCAGGTGTGTCACCTGTATGTCTGATTTAATCACGTGTTTTTTGAACCCACTACAGAATGACGCCATATGACGTTACCAGGTAGACCTGATGACGTAGGTCTCCAACTGCGCGTTGTTGTGAAGCTAACAGCTGTTAGCATGTTAGCAACACAAACAGGAAGAGTAGGGCTAACATGCTAACGGGTATTTCACGGTTAACCCGTCGGAGGGACATCAGTTCGGAGCGGGACATCGTGTCGGTGCCTTTGTGTTAGTGTTGCGGGTCCTGTGCGGTGTGTACGGGCCGGTTCGGACCGCAGGTCGCGGGACTCGGATCCCCGTGACTCGACATGATAGCATGCTAATGTAGCCGCTAGCAGCAGACACTCACAGCATCTAACGGAGCTCCGGGCTTTGGCGCGCTTTCTGACGGCACCTCGGTACCTCTGTGGGTTCTGGTTCGTGGCTCTCGGTGTGGCTCGGTCCAGTTTCTTCTTTAACCGACATCAGCTGCTGCAGCCGCCTCGACACAAGCCTGCGCCATTTTGGCTCCGAACACACACTTCCGGGAGTGTCGCGTGAGAATGACGTCCCCTTGAGCTAGGAGACGAGTTTTTTTTTTTTTTTTTAATTGTGTTCAGGTGTGGGTTCACGTGACGTTTGTTTCACAGTAATGCTGTAAAGAGTCAGCATGTCCCGGGCCTTGGATCTCTTTTGATCGGTACTGACCGCCGCAGACACCCCCAGAACAATTGCAGTTCTGGAGATGTTCCGACCCAGTCGTCGAGCTGTCAGTTTGGTTCTGGCCCTGATGATTGAAATATATATATATATATATATCATTAAAGTATATATCAAACTTTATCATTAAAGTTTGAACAGGTGTTGTTTCAAAAGGCCAAACATCAGCGTGGATTTACAGTAATTAACTAAATATTACAGACTGTCCTGGAGGATGATGTGAGGCATAGGCTCCAGTGTTTTTAGTGTTTAGTGTTTTCTCTAGTGTTTTTTTTTTTTTTTACACATACCTGATTTGTTTTAATTAGTAGTTTTCATCATCATCTTAAGTTAATTAATCTTAAACTTAATTAAAAAAAATACTCAGTTACAGTTTAAAATGTTTAATCCATCAAATATAAAAAGATCAAAACACCGTCAAAGATAAAAAGCTTAAAAGTTCACATGATTAAAATACAAAATAAAGTGATTAAAGTTTTACTTCATTAATTAAAGAATCAACATCAGAGAATAAAAGTTAAAACAAAAACAATCACATTACAGATTAACCAGTGTGACATCATCATGTTTGTTTAAGTGACCTCCATCTTTAAGAAACAAAATAATCTGAAGAAAATAAAGGAAGTATCTTATCATGAAGACTGTGCACAGTCTTTATGATAAGATACTTCCTAAGCTAAGCTAACCAGCCACTGGCTGTAACTTGATATTTAATCAATCTGAACATGTCTGAAGAAGATGAAGAGGAAGACTTGACTAAATGTTCCTTTATTGTTTAATTATAAACTACCCCAGCAATCAGTAAACTCTAATCAGAGTCAGAACCAATGGATCCACTCTGATCCTAAAAAGAAGTCATAATTTATCTAAAGAGTTTCTCTTTGACCCATGATGATGATGATGATGATGATATGTGATGAAGAGCGTCTCAGACTGACTCCAGAAAAGAACTGATCCACGTGTTGGTCCTGAGCTTAAACGTTGATTAAGACTCACGGGAAGAACACGTTTCAATCAGTCCTGAACCTGGACCAGCAGACCTCCACAGACCTCCACAGTCATCCTCAGACCTCCATCAGGCCTGATCTGGTTTGGGGCTCTCTGGGAGTGTCAGAGACTCCACAGAGGACTGCTCATCTGGATCTGGAAGAAGCTCCTCCTTATCACTGCAGAGAGAGACCAGAACCATCATCATCCATTCATTTATCTAGCCAGTCACCCATTCATCCATTCATAGGAAGACCTCAGTGTTCAGAATCAAATAGGTGAGGGTTACCTGATGGAAGAAGCACGATGAGACAGACTATGACGTCTGAGCGAGATGATGATGAGCGCTGCCAACAGGAGAGCAGAGACGGCGGCGAGGGTGACGAAGAGGAAGACAGCTAGAAGACAGAAGAGACAAAGATGATGTGTGTTTGTAAAGACTCCTCAGCTGTGTGTGTGTTTGTAAAGACTTTCTACAGCAGACAAACCGACCTGCAGTCCATCGGTTCCGAGATCTCCCGTGTCCACGAAAGACAGCTGCAGGAAGGAGGAAAAGATTAGTCAGTATGTGAGCTGGGTTGTAAACTCTGTAGACATTTTTAGTAACGCGAGTCCTGACCATCAGAGGTGCAGTGCTTCAGACACTTGTCCATGCTGTCGTAACGGTTCTGGTTGCCGCGACAGCCACCGTACATAAATGACTGGCAGCTGTTGGCCTTCGGGTCATAGTAGTACATGGGGAAAGCGGCACGGCAGGGACCTGGATCTGGGGTCGCCATACACTGATCTACAGAGAGACAGCAGTCAGGTTCTGCAGGCTCTGGTTTGGACCTCAAACAAGTTCATTTATGTTACATTACCTTTGTACTCCTGAGAAATGTCATCAGCTGCTTTTTTAGACGAGGGAAGTACCGTGACTGCAGGTGGAGAACACATGTAAGGACAAGCGAATCAGTGACCCACTAAGGTACGAACAGGTGAGTCACTGACCTGCACAGGTACGGACACATGCACATGCACAGCCAGTTATGGTACTCACCTACACAGATACAGAGAAATGTAGCACTCACCTGTACAGGTAGTCATGCAGCTCTCCTTGGTCATGTAGTTGTTCTTGTTTCCTCTGCAGCCTCCATAAATAAATGATTGGCAGCTACCTGTCTCTCTGTTGTAGTACCAGTGCTGAAATGCTGCTCTGCAGGGACCCACCTCAGGCTCCACGCCACAGCGCTCTGATTGGACAACAAACACATTCAAGTATTTTCAGAAATCAATGTCTTGTATAAATGTCTAAACAGTAAAATAAACAGAAAGAAGAGTTTCAATGTACCTGCAAACTCATCAGCTGACATTTCTGCAGAGAAGAACAAGAAGAAGTTAGAGAGTCACGTGTGTCCTATCTGTGTCCTGATCTATGCCTGCCCTGGACTACACCTGTTTCCTTAGCGTTTGTCCTTACCTGTCTCCTTAGTGTGTCCAGACTCTGTAGCAGCAAGTTCAGATTCAGCTGGACCTTCAAGATCCTGAGACACCCCTGAACAGACAAACAGGTGCAGACAGGTTAATCAGAAATACTTCTGAGTATTAATACTCATAGTATTGTAGTACTGTAGGATTCTTATTACTGCTGTACTTCATGTACTTACTTGTGTTGTAGGCCGGAGCCATCCGAGCAGCTTTGACAGGAAGTGGAGGAGCAGGAGTCGAGTCATCAGGAAGAACTGAACCTGGGCACACAAAGGAAGACCTGATGCACTGGGTGATCAATCCATTGGGGGTTTAATGGATCCACTGGGGCTATATATGTACAGATTGTGAAGCCCACTGAGGCAAAATGTGTTTTGTGACTTTGGGCTATACAAATAAAATTTGATTTGATTTGATTTGATATATCTGACTCACTGGCATCAAACTACCTTTCCCACAATTCAACACTGTTTACTCCTGATAAACACACAGTTTCTGTGGTAGAAAAATGAAGGAAAGTATGACAGCCGATCTGATTAACAATGAAAAGATCAGATATCTGATCAGAGTCTAAGATTCCTTCCCTAAACACTTGAAGTCTGTCTGTCTACAGGTGCGTTAAGGTGTGTTCATGTGTGTTTCAGATGAGAGTTCACAGAACCGGTCTGACAACATACACTGAGCGAATGGAGAAAAAAGACTTTTCCTCTTAAGGAACACTTAAGAGAGATGTGCTCTGTACTTCCAGACAGCAGCTAACAGCTAATTCAGCTAACAGACCCTGCTCCATGTTTTGGTTCTTGATTCTGTCTGGAGTCCAAATCAAATCAAATCAAATTTTATTTGTATAGCCCAAAGTCACAAAACACATTTTGCCTCAGAGGGCTTTACAATCTGTACAGGGAGTGACACCCTCTGTCCTTAGACCCTCGGTTCGAGTGAGGAAAAACTTGCCCACAAAAAACCCTTTTAACAGGGAAAAAAAAATGTGGAAGAAACCTCAGGAAGAGCCACAGAGGAGGGATCCCTCTTCCAGGACGGACAGACGTGCAATGGATGTCACATGTACAGAACAATCAACACAAACATATTGTACAATTACAAATGATTTACAATAAATGGTGAGGTGATTGCAGTAGCAGTGGAACACAGATGCACAGCAGCAATAAGTCATTAACCAGACTGGTCTACACTGGTCCAAACTGATTTATATGGATGTAAAATATCTGCAGCAGTCAGAAGTCATTAAAGCATCATCATAATGATGACAGTGATGCTGCATGACAGCCAATCAGTAGCCTGCAATATCAAAGACACAGGAAGTCTTTAAGGGGACGTCTGCTACAGGTAGCCAGTGTAGCTCGATGAGCAAGTTGATTGAAAGCCAGTTAATTTAGTTATGTTAATTCAGTTTTGTTAGTTTAGTTCAGGCTAGATTAGTGTCAAGTTACCTGTGACTCTGCTGCAGGTGGCCTCACACTGTTCCTTTGTGTCAAAGTTGTTTCCATTGGATTCACAGCCACCGTAGGTGAACTTTTGGCAGCTCTGATTGGTCTGATTGTAGAAAAACTTTGGGAATGCGGCTCGGCATGAACCAATTTTCATCGGCAGACGACAAAGAACTGAAGGAGACAAACAGAGGACATGTCAACACAAACTGACCCATCAGCATGTGTAAAAGCAGCATTTTAAATTCATCAGAAGTTCACACACAGTGATTTAGGGTTCAGTATTTTGCGTAATGATACTTCAACTTTCAACCTCACTGACCCGCAAACCTTCTCACTATGTTGGTATCAGCTCCATAAAACTTCAGAGATGAAATCTGAGTTTTGTTCAGTAAAGACGATTGACAGTAAAAAGTTCTGAGCTGTCCGAAATTTAAATGTTTGCGTTTTCTGGTCTTTAAATCTTCATCTTCAGTTCTTTCTCCTGCCATCATGTCTTCAATCACTTGGGCTCAATCAACAGCTCCAGACTACAATGCCTCCACCTCTGAACTTCACTGCAGGTGTTTCTGAAAGAACTGAACTTTTCAACAGCTTGACGTGTTTTTATGATCTGCGTGATTTTACATGTCTGCTGTTTAATTATTCATGAGGTGGTTTGTGAGGGTAGAGTCAATGTTTCCTGTCAGAAATGACTTTTATTCCGAAGAATCTTTCGAAATATAAAGATCTTTCAAAATAAAGTGTTAGTCAGAGTTCATGATCACAGCTGATCAAACACTCAGTGTCTGTTTTCCTCTCAGGTGTAAAGTTCCCCTTTCAAAGCTGAACAGAAACCAGTCTGACCAGTCCAACCAGAAACATTGAGCACAGAACAAAACCACCAACATTGAAACACTCTGAATCAACCGAGTCAGGTAAGGAAAAGGAAAGGAGGAATTCAGTGCAAGCACACAAATAGTTTAGTCATGTCAGATGTGATCACATGTAAAACAACCTGCATGAAAAATAAATTAGTTTTAAAGAATTTCTGAGGAAATCACATTCAGGCGATTCACCTGTACAGGTGAGACAGAGTTTTAAAAAAGTGAGAAACGTTATATTCCAATTGTTCAAAGGTTGACACAAACTGGATGAATGAACACCTGTGAAGACATTTCATACCTGCTTGTTGGGGTTTATCTGGACCTAAAGACCACCTCATGTTCTGCAGACTGACTGTTTTAAGAGATTCACAGGTGATCACCTGTCCTCTGCTGTCTCTCATATTTTATGATATCAAACAAACAGTTCATTAGGTGATCCTGGTGATCTAGAGTAATCCTGTGAACTGTTTACGCAGTAAGTCTTCCAACCTTGACACCATTGAAGAATAACTTGCTCACTGCTATCTGCTTCATTTCCAGGAACAGAAATGAAGCGTGGTCGTGGTCTTAATCGGGTCATGGTCTTTATCGGGTTTTTACCGTTACTGGTCTCGTTGCTGGTCTCGTTGCTGGTCTCGGTCTTCGGCTCCAGTGCATTCATCAGCGGGACGATGCGTGAGTTCTTCCCAGCTCTCTGCACCTTCCTGCGGTAAACCTTGAACTGCTCGCTGGGCTTGAGGACGCACACGTCCCGGTCCTGGATCATACACTTTACCAACAGGCACTGCGGCCCTCCGTCTGCCGGGAGACCCACCAGGGCCAAGTCACAGTCAGGCTCTTTGCAGCATGCTGCCCGGCAGCCCTCCACGTCAGACACCTCCGGATTTTTGTCCAGGTGAAGGGCGCCGGCAGCAAAGGAGTTCGGGTCCAGACCCTGATTCTGATCAGTGGACTGGTCCCAGTCACATTCCAGAGCTAGACTGGAACAGACTAAGAAACAGACCGTCAGTAGACGCAGCTGCTTCATGTCGTTGATTTGGATCTGAAACTGGACGCAGGTCTCGAAGTAGAACCGGGTTTAAATGCGGTCTGGAAGTAGAACCGGTTTCCGAAGTCGAAGTTTGACGTGTGAAGATCTTCACCTCTACGCCGAACAATAATCAATTTCCGTGTTTGGTTGGTTTTTGTTGTCGCAGATCAGTTTACCTGAGCGACAGGTGAGGTCACTGCGACCACGCCCATCGGCATGCGTCACCAGACCGGAAATGGTTATGTAGTTAACATCCGGTGTTCCTTCAAATAAAAATTAGTTTAAGCACTCGCACTCACACACACACACACGCACACAGATACATAACCTCTGGAATTTGTGAGTGGAGATGATGGAACAGCCTGCCAGCAGTGACCTCGACCCCACTGAACACTTATCTTGCTCGTTAAATTGGCAGTATGTCTTGTTTCTTCAGACTTCAATCATCCATTCCACCAAACAAGAGTCAACAGCAAAGAAAAGCTGTTCAGCAGTGGCAGAGAAGATTTGACAAATCGGTTAACACCACAACCCAAAAGCTGTTGCTCATCCCAGAAACACATGTTCAGAATCCAAATCAAGTTTACTGTCAAGCAGATTTCACATACCAGGAATCCCACTTGGTGTTATTGATGTATAACAAACATTAAGTATAAGAAAAATAACAAAAAGTCAAGTATTATGAAGTATATGAAGAATATATATATATGTACAGTATGTTTGAAATTGAAAGAGCTGAGCAGATTGTACAGAAATATAAGTATTCACCAGGTGATGTGCAAATGCAGAATATTTAAAATGTGCAACGAATAGAAATGAGGTTCCATAAAAATCCAATACAACAGTGTGTTAATGTAATGCATGTTATCCTGGGTCAGTAGATGGTGAGGGTCATAGTCAGAGGAGCTCCAGGCCTTGTTGAGAACGTCAGCAGAAGACATGAAGAAACTGTTCTTGTGGTGTGAGGTTCTGGTTCTGATGGACCTCAGCCTCCTGCCGGAGTGGAGTCACTCAAATATTTTAGTGTCCCTCACGTTCTCTGTGAACCCAATGACACATGGCAGTCTGTCTGTCCTTGCCGGTGGCAGCAGCATACCAGATGGTGATGGAGGAGGATGGAGACCATCATTGTCTTTGTTCAGCTGCAGCAGCAAGTACATCTTCTGCTGTGCTTTCTTGATGAGAGAGTTAATGTTTAGCTCCCACTGCAGGTCCTGGAGAAGAAACTCCACAAGAAGAGGAAAGACAACACAGTCTCAATCTGGGAGTCACAGAGGGAGACCACAACCACAACCAAACTTAGTTAATTATCAAATTTTTCACGAGTGATGGCGTCTCTCCCTGGCGAAGGTTCGCCTCCTCTGTCTATCAGACATAGGATTAGGGTCATGGCTGACCCTTGGTACATGGAGCACATTCTCCTGGCTGTAGGAGAACAGGTCAGATGCCTTACTAGGCCACATTGGCCTTACTCATCCGAGAACCGTACGTTCTCGGATGAGTAAGGCCAATGTGGCCTTTCTCAAAGAGGAGTGTCTATTGCACGTGTTGGTGGAGAGAGGCCTGGTGTTAGTTGATCTGTCTGTATTGTCTTGCAGGTTGTTTGTGCCCTCAACTTGGATCACCATGTCAGGTGACCCCTTCATCCCCAGTGACATGTTGGAGAGAGAGCTGGCTTGCTTCGGGAAGTTTGCCAGTGACTTTAAAACAGTTTGTCTCGGATGTAAAGACGCCAAACGACAGCATCTTCATTCTCTTCTAAGACGGGCGTTCATGTACCTGAAGGAGCCCGCACAGAGTTTAGAAGTATCATTCAAAGTTAAATATGAGAATGGCTTCTATATTATTTATGCAAGCTTGGGCAGTATGAAATATTTTGAGTGTGGTGATGTTGGCCACAGTACTTGTGGGTGAAAGTCACTATTGGTAGAGTGAACGCAGCCAGACTCAACAGGATTTACATCAATAAAAGCTACAACAACAGAGTAGTCAGTGCAACAATTTCACCTGTTGGGTTCACAGATCATCACTTAATAACATCAGATATTTCTTTATTAGCACTCTGCCAACGTAACAACCTTATTGGCACTTTAATGTAAGACTGATCCAGGACAGGTTTCTGTCAGTCCTTCTCCGACTTCTGGACTGAATAGAGACAGAGAAAGTCAGACTTTGAAAATTTAAAAGTGGTGGGAGGTAGGAAAAACACAAATTAGAATTTGTCAGTAGTACACAGCACACACAACGGGAACAGAAAAACACAGTTCAGAGGAGTTAGAGAAGGAGATCACAGCACTCGAAGACAGAATGACTAATGGCACAGACAGTAACAACAGAACATGGGAGAACAGGAGAGAGGCTTTAAGTAGGTTTCTACACGAAAAGGCAAAGATTAATCAGAACCTGAGTCTCCACAATCAAAGACATCTATGCTCCAATTCGCTTCCTCTTCAAGTTGGAGAGAGGAATGAGAGAGCACAACCAGATGATCCATCTGAAGCTTCTTAATGGGGATCTAACATCTGACCCATCAGAGACGAGGAAGCTAGCCATAGACTTTTATGCTGGCCTGTTTAAGTGCTGACAGGTGTGACTCTGACTGTGTGGTGGAGATGCTGGATGGACTGCCTCAGCTGGGTGAAGCTCAGTCTACTTCACTAGAGTCCACCATCTCCTTTAATGAGATGTCTGAGGCAGTTAACCAGCTCATCTGTGGCTGGTCATCTAGGATAGACAGACTTCCCTCAGAGTTTTCTAAAAGATTTTGGACACGGCTCGGAAAAGAGTTCAAGAGTTTTTGAGTTTAATCTCTGAGACTCTCCCGCTGAGCTGTACCAGTGTGCTCCTGACACTGACGCCAAAAAAAGGAGACCTCTGCCTCCTAAAAAACTGGAGGCTGGTGTCATTGTGGTGCACAGACTTCAAATATTAATAATAATCGCTAAGTGTCTTTCCAACAGACTGAAAGAGAGCATGGACATGATTGCACACACCAGTCAAACATACTGTGTTCCTGGACCCTCAACAATGGACAATTTGTTTTTAATCGTTGACCTGTCCAAGTTTCAGGACTTGGACATATGACTTTTTTAGGACTGGCATTGTCTTATGGTCCTAAAACCTCCAGACACACTGATTAAGGAAATCCATAAACAACTCATCACTTTCTGGGGAGGATACTGCAGATGCAGATCTGAGGTCAGCAGGACAATGGAAAACTGTTGCCAGACTCAGTCAGGAGACTCGTTTTAAATCTCTGAGACTTCTAGAGAATCTTCTGGAGGAGGTGATGGGTAGTCTTCCTGGCTTGTTCAGGAAGGCACTGGAGACAGATCCTACAGTGAACCCTAGCCCTAACCAGTAGCCTGAGTTCCCACCCTTGGCCATCTGTGCTGCAGTGGAGCAGCAGGATGAAGACAATGGAGCTCTGCTAACTTTTAGAGCACGAGAACTACCAAACTTCTCTAAGGCATCAAAGAAATTGTCTGTACAACGTGACAGTAAAGGTTCTCAATAGGGCAGTATTGGCTGGTGTCACGAAGTCGATGTGGTTTGACGTTTTTACACCAGGGTCATTTCCAAGGGGCAGCTGGAGGTCCCTGTACAAACCTCCGATAGAGAAACGCTGTGCAGATCTCCAGTGGAGGGTGGTGCAAGGGGCTGTGCCTACAAACAGTTATGTGGCACATATAGACCAAAGAGCATCAAGTCACTGTGTCTGTCCTCTAAAACCTGTCCTAGGTTTTAGAGGACAGACACAGTGACTGTCCCAGGTTTTAGAGGCTCTTCATCTTTGGTCCTAGATTTTCTGCTGCACAAAGAAAGAATCTATGTTTGGTTAATTTTCTGTTAGGTCAAGCTAAGATGAGCATTTGGCTCACAAGGAGGAACAAAATGAAGGACACAGAATCTGTAGCTGTTGACCTGATGTTCAGAGGTCTGGTGGCTGCACATCTTAAAGTGGAGTTTACTTTTTATAAAATGGTGTCAGATGGTGTCAGAAGAGTTTGTTTCTGTTCCGGTTGTTGGAGGTGTTCTATGCAAAGTCCTTCAAGAATCACTCATTCTAAGTTTCTGAAATTTTAATTATTGATTTATTTATTTAGTGTTCTTTTGTTTTGTTCTGTTGGGATGATGTGTTTATTGGTAAATTGGACAAATAAAAGTTTTGTTAAACGTCTCTATCCTCCCCCCTCTCTCTATTTCTCTCTCCCTCTCTTTGGGGTACTTTTTATTTAAGTGTTTTCTGTGTGTAGTTTAAATGTTCTTGAGCTCAAATAGGGTCAGCGTGCTGCTGGAAAGTCTCTGCTGCACTAAATGGAACAAAATTGATCCTTCATTAGTATCATTGGAAACAACTGAGTTCACTGCTGTGATGAGTCATTACAAAGTGACGGTTACAAGTTACAGTTACACTGAATGTTTAGTTACTGCTCATTCATTCTCTGTCAGCTGAAATCGGGAGCACTAGGACCCAGCAGGATGAGATACATTTATAACTCCCTCGTAAATATTAGCATCATGTCAGAAATACACCCAAAACAAAAAACAAACGTCATCAGGATGAAGCTCTCACACGTCACACACTTGACGCAGCTCGGGTCAACAATACGTTTTGAAATCTCGCAAATCAGAACAAACTGTTTCCGTTATAAATCTGACTGCATCACGGAAATCCCGATAACACTTGAACGCAGCACAAACAGTGTGGTCCCCGCCCTGTTCAGTGTCTGTTGGTCTGCACGCGCTGCACCGACGACAGGACCGGTTTATGTCATTAGGACTCATCAGGACTCAGAGTGAGTCTTTGATCTTTAGTATTATTATTATTTCTGTATGTCTCACGAATATTTAACATAATTAATATATTTAAATATAATTCAATTAACATATTTATAAATATTCTAATCTGATATTTGATCCACATTTGATTTGTGGATTTGTTTTTGGGTTCAGGTTCTGATGGCAGCTCAGCGGGTGGGGCGGCGGGTGAATAAGGTGTGTGGTGCCCAGTCTCCGGGTTCGAACCTTCAGCGGCGACAAGCCCGGATCACCGTCAAATACAACCGCAAAGAGCTGCAAAGGAGGCTGGACGTGGAGAAGTGGATCGACTGTGGACTGGACGAGCTGTACAGGGGCCGGGTGAGTCCAGAACTAGAACCACCAGCAAAACCACAGTCCTGGTTCTGGTTCTGTACCACAGTCATGACTTTGACAGGATTGGTTAATTAACTGTTGAGTCATCAACAATCATAAATAGTTAAGATCTGTGAAACTAGTCTGAGGCAAGGGGTATTCAGTTGGTTTCAGCCCACACTGATTAATTTGGACAGAAAGTGTCTGATACTGCGCAATGTGATGCAACATTCAGATACTTGTATTCAGTCCAACTGTCACGTCACTGAATACGCCTCACTTCACCCTCTCCTTCATAGTGTAAAGAAGAAACTACAGTGGAAGATGTGAACTAACAGACTGCCAGTGAACACATCAGAGCATGAAAGTAACAGACTCCCGGTGAACACATCATGGAGAAAGAGCACATCATTTTATTTCTCCATCAGTCTGTCTGCATCCACCAGTCATCCATCTATTTATCCACCCTCCTCCACTCTTTAGGGTTTGATTTATGGACCTGAACCTCTTGGGAGGGTGGAGTTATTGACATGTGTGTGTGTGTGTGTGTGTGTGTTGATGAATAGTTAATCAGATCTGAAGCTCATTTCCTGTCCGACCATCTGGAGTCACATGATGTCATATTTAAAGTCAGAGCAGCTTGTAGTCAGATCAGTGGCAGGCTAAACAGGTCAAAGGTCAGGTTACCCTGACAACAAAGAGGAGACAGAAGAGTCACTTTCTGTGTCACATGGTTCAGCCTCTGCCACCCTATTTACGAGTCTACAGCCTGGTCCTGAGTCCCTGAAGTAAACACTGCATCACAAAGGCTCACAACCGTTTTATAGAAAGCGTGAAATCTATAGTTGTTTAGTAGTCTTTAGTCGTGTTTTCTGTTCAGGAAGACGAGATGCCAGAAGAGGTGAACATTGATGATCTGCTGGACCTGAAGACAGATGAGGAGAGAACACAGAGACTGCAGGTAACTGTCTGTCCGCCTGTCTGTTTGTCTGCCTGTCTGTCTGTGTGTCTCACAGTGTCTCATGTCTTTTTGTCTCTACAGGACATCTTTCACTCCTGTAACAACAACACAGAGGTGAGAAGCATAGAGAATCATTGATGTAACACATGAGCTATTTTCTGTCTGATAAATTAAAAAAATGTCACTAAAAAATTAAATGATTAAATTAATTAAAAATGTCAGTAACATGATATATTTTATGCTCGTCTGTATGTCCCTCCCCCCAGGTCTTCATCCGGGACCTGATCTTAAAACTTCACGGGTTACAGAAGCAGGAGGATCTGCACAACGACGGCATCAACCTCCCTCAGCTACATATCTACTCCACCCGCTCCGGATCAGCTGACAGGGAGGTGCTGCACTGAGACAGAAAACGTACCCAGCCTGCCGACACACACACACACACACACACACACACACTGTTAGGGGGGGTTCAGTCAGGATCAGGCGCCGTGTAGGGCTGAACAATAATAATCGTATAAACAACGATAACGTCTAACAATTGTATCGTTATAGCGATATGAACATTCATGATATTAATATCACCAAACCAATCATATCGCCTGCATGTACAGCATTAAAGTTTATCTGATGCAAACACACTGGACTTTTTGTTCCTGACGTTAATGTTTGAGAAGGTTTTTGTTCTGGACCCGGTCTCACAGATTGTTTTATCCTCTGAGGTTCCAGACTGTTTCCACTGTGTCAATGTTGGTGGGTGTGTTGGTGCTCTCTCAGGTGATGGAGCTGTTCTCCTGATTCTCCTGAAGTGTGCTTACAACGTAGACACATCTGATATGAGATTAGTTTGTTTGACACACCAACATGAAACATTTCCTGTTTCCAGGTCCAATCAGAATCATTATGCTGGTTCTCTTGGACAATCTCTCTTTGTACGTGATTTTAAATAAATCTTTGCACTTCAAATGACTCGTTCTATCGTAAGTGATTATAACACATTCATTATTTTGTTTGTAAAACTTTGACTGTTTTCATTTTAAATTTCATTTACTATACAAATGAATAAAAAAAAATGTACAGAGATAAAAAGTAGGTATGCTCCGATCAATTGGTCGATATGGACTCTAAAGACTGTTGTTGTGTGTGATGTACCTGTCTGAGCCCCTAACACCACGTAGTGGACAACTGCTTGCTTACTGGTAGGCTAATAAGGAGTGGTTCCCCGCAGTTGCAGAAGGAGCATGTGCCTACTTGTGTACACCGTGCACCAGTGTGGATAGAGAGAGACTATTCAGCACCGCAGCACATGTTGTAGATAATAAAAGTAGTAGGTTAGCCTCCAAAAATGCAGAGATACTTATACTTATGAAGAAAAAATGCCATTTATGCTTGAGAATTAATTAAGATAGGTCCACTTTAAAAAGAAAATATGGTAAGCAGTAGTGCTAGAGCCTGTTTTTCTCAGTTTTGGTCTTTGATTTTTATTGGCATAACTTGGGAAGGCTGTTTATTTTGTTTCATGTATGGCGATACATTTTGTTTTGGAACTTGCTTACTGCCTCATAGTTAAGGTTTGTTTTTTGTGCTAAGGTTATTTATCCATAATCTGTAAACTACTCTCTTATAGAAAATAATGAGAAGTATTTTTTTTCCATGAAGTGGATGTAATTTGTGTTTCCATATAGTTTTGTTTAAAATGATTTTGAAGCCTTTTTTTGCTTTACTTGGGGAGTAAGGCAAGTAAATTAAGTAATATTTATATATTTTTTCCATCTATTGATCTTCACAGAGCATGTTTACTGTTACACAAATGAAAAAGTTGTTTGGGGTACATAAAGATCTTAATTGTATTTATTTATTGTAGTACAAATGGTTTTACCACTTTAAGGCTAGACCGTAAATACAGGACATGGAGAATTATTATTCTCCCATCCATTCTGTGATCAGTATCAGAATCAGCAGATTTATGATTCCTGTGATTGGTGAACGGAGCATCCCTAATAAAAAGTGAATGTGATGAATTTTGATGTAAACAATCACTGAAGAAATGTTCACATTAATATTTATTAGATCAAGTAAAACAACTGTCTTAAATAAAATGAAACAATAATCAATAAAAGGAATACAAATGAAAAAGAATCAGTCAAATGTAAAATTTTATCAATATATTTCATAAACTATCCACAACTTGACAATATACTAAATTTTAATAACTACACTAAACGAACCATTAAAATAATACTCGAATGAAAATAAATTAACATTAATTATTTAATTAGTTTCTTTCATCAATTTGAAATGATACCAATGAGTTTTTACATTTTTTAAGATGAAAGATTTCAAAGACCTAAACATATGATCAGGAACCCACCAAAATACATTTTTTTTTATAGATTGACTCAGCCATAGTTCTGGTTCAGGAGCCATGACCTGTCACACTGAAACTGGACTGACCTGTAACAAGATAAAACATCTGTAAGACCGAACACAACATCTGGACAAACAGTAAAACATCTGGTCCTAGTGAAGGTAACAGGATATGAGACAGACCTTATTGTGGCAGAAACCTTGTCCCAGGATCAGGCCCAGCAGTGAGTTGAGGATGTTGGCGCCACAGAGGAGAGTTTGCAGTCCACTGGTGGCCCCCATCACACTGAACAGAGCTACATTCCACAGAACCACACCTCTGGGCTCCAGACAGACTCCAGACCACAGAGTCCTATTGTACAGATACCCTGCATGACTGAGACCAGGAAACAAGAGATGGGTCAGTAGGGTCACACTTTCATCTTCCATAACCACCTAACCATCTTTATCAAGGTTGAGGCGGACTGGAGCAGAATGTGACTCACATATCTGGGACGGGTTGTAGTGGGACACCCCATTTCTGACCAGAGGTGGTGTTGTACAAACAGAGAGGACCCTGAGAGAGACCGGTGGCACTGACCAGACAGCAGCTCCCAGCAACCAGAAGACATATACAGGAGTACAGCACCTGACACAACATCTGGACATAAAGCAAAACATATGTTACACCTGACACATCATCCGGACATAGAGAGAAACATGACGTCCACTACATATATTATTACTGTCATTATTGCTCCCATATCTCCATCACAGTTTATAGTTAATGATTTGCTGCTGCTGTGCATCTGTGTCTCTCTATCACAGGTTCCACTGCTGCTGTAATCATTCTATCATTCATTGTAATTGTACGACATGTTTGTGTTGATTGTTCTGTACATGTGACATCCATTGCACGTCTGTCCGTCCTGGGAGAGGGATCCCTCCTCTGTGGCTCTTCCTGAGGTTTCTTCCACATGTTTTCCCTGTTAAAGGTTTTTGTGGGCAAGTTTTTCCTCACTGGAACCGAGGGTCTAAGGACAGAGGGTGTCACTCCCTGTACAGACTGTGAAGCCTCTGAGGATAAATGTGTCTGTGACTTTGGGCTGTACAAATAAAATCTGATTTGATTTGATTTAATATAATACCTGACACAAAGAAAAACATCTGTAACACAGAAGAAAACATCTGTAGATGTTCATAGATGTTAAGCCTGATAAATTACCTGACTCCTAAACGCAAAGCATCCTCTGGTTTTACTGCTTTGCACAAAAGCTCGAGCTGTGATCAAACCCTGAAATCAGACATGAGGACAAACTTCAATGTTTGAATGAATAATCACATAATGTGTCTGTTTCTTGATAGTATTTGTTTGTTTCTGTGACCAGCTTTTATATTTGAAAGTTTTGATATTGATCACATTCAAATGATAGTAAAGTAAATAGATTAAATAAAAAATAGATTTAAAAAATCTACAAATAAAATCAGTGTGTAATTTTGTTTCTTTATATATAATCAGTTGTAGTTGTGTTTATAATACTGTGGTGAGAAATGATACAAAAACATGTGAGGAAATACTAAAATACACAGAACTGAAAATGACTCACAGACTCACACACAGACAGTTTTTCATCATTGCATGTGTCACACAACACATGATACACACTACATACATGTACACACACACACACACACACACACATACCATTATCCCGGGCCCCCACACACCCGTGGCCCACATAGCCTCTCTGGTCACATGACCCTTCAACAGGAACTCGGTCTTCAGGTCAGGAAACAGCAGCAGGACGTTGGACAGCAGGCAGATGATCGCCATGGGAACCAGAGAGACGCCGACACATTGAAGACACCTCGCCACACACATCTGTCTGGCATCAGAGGGTTAGCGTGAGGCGTGATGTTAATCCCTAAATGCTAATCGTCCTCTTCTCCGTAAATTATTCTAAAATATTTGATATTGATATTTAATGAATGATTAATAAATGATTAATTAATCAATGTTTCATTAATGAGCCATTCGTTCATTAATCTAACAAAGTGGTTATTAACAAACACAACCTTCAATCAGCTTAAATCTAACTGAACTGATGAAATAAATCTAATTTAACAATCTGAATCATATTAAAGGGATAGTTCGGGATTTTTGACATGAAGCTGTATGGCATCCCCGTCAGCAGTGTCGCACAGCCACACCGACTTACCCCCGACAGTGTCCCGTGGGTCGAGTTCTGTCCAGGTTTGGTCAGCAACGAAAGTAGTCCGGCAGGTTTCCTGGGACACTTAAATAAAAAGTTTTTCTTCTCAAAACAGCATGTGTTCAAAAGAGTGATTTATTTGCATCGCAAAACCGATGTCGACGAAAAAGTCCCACGTCGTAATCAATTGGCCCTACTTTCTCTCTTTTTGTATCTCTGCGCTGCTGCAAGTGGCCGCTACTGTTTAGTTTTGTTCGCGGACGTGCCGCGTCGGAATGGGGCGCTTTCCGGCTCTTTCGGCCCCACCACGCTCCCTCCGCGCAGCCCAGCCCTCGTCTGTCATCTTGCAGCAGCGCAGAGATACAAAAAGAGAGAAAGTAGGGCCAATTGATTACGACGTGGGACTTTTTCGTCGACATCGGTTTTGCGATGCAAATAAATCACTCTTTTGAACACATGCTGTTTTGAGAAGAAAAACTTTTTATTTAAGTGTCCCAGGAAACCTGCCGGACTACTTTCGTTGCTGACCAAACCTGGACAGAACTCGGCCCACGGGACACTGTCGGGGGTAAGTCGGTGTGGCTGTGCGACACTACTGATGGGGATGCCATACAGCTTCATGTCAAAAATCCCGAACTATCCCTTTAAGGATTAAACAATCTGAACATGTTTTACGAGGATGGAGACAGACTGAATAAAACTAAATGAGAGTCTACTTTTAAGGTAGAAGTTTGGAAAATCTTTGATTCTACATTTACAGAACTTTAAAAGTCCCTGAAACTGTACAGATAACATTGCCCAGAATTCATTAATCCATTAATTAATTCTGAATCGTCTCTTCAGCTCTTCAGTCTAACCATTTAATTACAATTCAATATTAAAAGTAAAAAATTAAAAATGAAAAAGGTGAAGAAAAATGAAAGTGTTTAAAATAAGTGAGAATGTACAGGAAATGTTTTTTATGTAAAATATTGATTAGTTCAATGATCATCTTCATAAAAAGACATTTGGAAAAAGTGATTGTCTCAGTTAAAATATTCATGTTCATGTTTTATTAATGTTTGTTCCTCTTTAGCAGTCTGCACTGTATCACATGAAGATGAAAATAAAACAAACTCACCCTGAAGAGCAGAAGTATCCAGTTAAGAGTCAGTCTGAGGAACAAGATTTTATAACTGCAACAAAGACACACCCACCACCATATATGGAAACAACAAACTGACACACCCATTGCCATATATGGAAACAACAAACAGACTCATTTAGCCTGTTTCTTTGTTCACTGGCGGGTGAATTGGGTCCGAAGTCTTTGATTTTGTCTTGTCCTTTTTCTAGAAAAACGCTATGTCAGGTTAGAGGGCTGTACTCACATGTTAGAAATGATCAAAAAAAAAACAGTCACTTATTTCTGTTTTCCTTCATTAATCATATCATTAATTTAAAACAAAACGAGCTGTTGGCCCTGTTCAGACAAACAGACAACTTCAATCACACCTTCCTACTCACACCTGATGGAAGTAAATTTACCACGAGTAAATGACTGAAATCACCTGTTCAGGTGGACGAATGATGGCTCTGTGTAGGAGGAGGAGGAGGCATCTCTGGGTTTTATTCACGAGCTATAAGAAAACGAAATGTGAGATGGACTGACGTGCCAGCACAGCATCAGTGATGTCAGTATTGTACTGAACTCAATGTTTTATCATCATGGTAAATAAAGGTTCTTAAACAATGTGTGTCCTCATCAGCTCAATACATTATCTAAATTCTAAAATAATGAAACACAAACTTCAACAGTCCATTGGGATAATTCCTGAAAATCACTTCACTGCAGACATGAAAGTGACATAAGCTGACATTATTGTCTTTTAATGTCAGCTTAAAAGATGTTAAAAGACAACATTTTAAAAAATCATAATGTTTTATATGAATTTAGAGGACAGAGATAATAAATAATCAATTATTGTAAATATTAAAGTAAGTGTGAAAAAAGTGCATTGAATGGAAGAGCTTCAAACCACCAACAGGAAGGAGGTCAAAGATCAGTATTAACTATAAAACCAGGTTCAAGAAGTCCACTTCATGTTTTACACTTCTTCTAAAAGTATTTTGGATTATTTCTCTTATTTTAGCTCATCTGTTTCCTCTGTGAGTCACTTTGTTGGTAGAGGACAGCAAAGACTCATGGGAACGCTGACACCATCAACATTTGGCCAGCGTGTCCTGGTTCATCAGTTTTCTGATTGTTTCACGTGATCTTGGTCTGCAGTTTTCTTTGTACGAGCTTCCTTTTCTTCAAGCAGTCTGGCTTTTTGATCCACATCAATTTGTTTGGAGGAGGATTGAGTACTCATCTTCTCAGGTGGTTTCTGTGTGGTTACCCAGAGGACCTTGAGATAGCAAAGATTAATTAGTGTCCACACTAATAAATAAATCTTCACACTATTGTTCAGATCTTTATTGTTATTCTTACACCACCACCTAACTACTCCTACATACTTTATCCTACAGAAACCATTCAGCTCACTTAGGACATGGTGGCTATTATTTTATTTGTACCTTTTATACTTATAAAAAAATAATTATATTTCCACAAACATTTTATGCTAAATTAAATGGAACAACCTTCAAATCTTTCTACAAACCTTCAACACTTTCAGCTTTCATTACTTACTTTCACATATTTCATCTACTGACTTTAAACTTTATTACAACATTCTACTGTTTTTCAGCTCATTACACATTTTGCATCAGCCATTTCAGCAGATGGCATCCACACCACGTTCTGTAGAAAATGCAGTTTTCCAGTTAATTATTGTTATTTCAGGGAGTCAGATACACATTGAATTAATGTTGAGGTGAACATACTTGACTTAGATCATAACAACTTGAGCGGGAGATCTGAAAATGAAAGTAAAAGATTTTGAAACACTGTAACTCGTCACATCAGTCAAACCTCAAACACAGTGAAGACTCAGTGTGAACCAGGATGCAGGCTGTACTACTTAAGCTAACTCACCTCTGTTATTAATCCTTTTCACACGCTGTCAGTCCTCATGTCTGCAGGTTTTCCTCCTGAAGTTCTGAAGAAGTCAGTGTTCCTCATCATGTTATTGAAATTGACTGTTCCACACACAAGCTGCTGCTTAGTCATCCCTCTATTTCATGGTTAGTTTTGTGGTTTGTGGTCATTTTGTTATTCTAACATGTGAGAACTCATCTGACATGAACATGTTGTGTTCTACACGAGTGAAATAACACCTCTGATCTGGACTTTGTCCCATGTATACTAAGGTTTCAGGGTAATATGATGTGAGCCGAACACACCACACCAAATAAGATTAGATTAAATTCAGCATTATCATCGCACCAAGTAGAAAGATAACAAAAGACAGCAAAAGCAGTAAAGTGCAGAGTAATGTCAGATATATAAATAACGGTGCACATATAAATATGTTAGAAGATATATTAATGGTATAGACAGAGGACATGTAATTACGTAAATATACAGTGTGTGAAGAGTATTAACAGTGATTATACAGTTATAATATAAGTTATTAAATTGGTCAGCATTATAAAAATCTAGAATGAAGTAAGTGAAATGGTCCTGGTGTTTATCAGTATCATTGAGGTTAAGAGCATAATTCATGACATCCTTTGTGGTCTGCATTAAATATTTGGAAGAACCTCTGACAGAGAGCTGGACATTGTCTTTTCATCTCCATGAAGCTGCTCTTCTCAATTCGGAGAGTTGGTGTTACAAATAAAAAAAACAAAAAAACAAAACAAAAACAACCAAATCTGGTTCAAGGTCACCAGAAGGACCAAATCCACGAGGATGGTGGTTTGGTTTGATGACATGACCTCAGAGTGGTGATGAAACTTCCTCAAAGTGTCAAACTGAGAGTCTATTCTTAAATTTGTCATGACTTCATGAGAATAAAGCATCTCTGCTGGATTTGGGTGGACGAGTGATACCTCTGTGTAGGAGGAGGAGGCATCTCTGGGTTTTATTCACGAGCCATCAGAAAATGAAATGTGAGACGGACTGACGTGCCCATGCAGTGATGTCAGTATTGTACCGGACTCAATTCTTTATCACCATGGTAATAGGTAAATAAAGGCTCTTTAACAATCTGTGTCCTCACAGTTTGTTAGTGAAAAAAAATGGAAAAAAAACTGTGAAAAAACTTTATTTTGAAAACTTATGGATCCACCATTAATCAATTAATTAAGAACATAATCAAACATGTTCAACTCAGTGACGGCTTTGTTTGCCAAAATACAAAAATCTTTTTTTTCAGCTTGTCTGAGAACACAACACGAAGCAGTGTTTGAAGTCAGCTGAAGAATGAACAGCTTCATTAAAGTGAGTCACATTCTCATTCAACAGTCACAGCAGGTTTGAACAACAGCGCCCCCACCAGGCTCAAGCTGACATCTCACATCAGAAAAACAAAGATTTAGTCAACCAATCCAGATGTCAGCTACAGGAAGGGTTTGTTAGCCACTGATCCTGATTTACATTTATTCTGGATGACATCAAAGATGATGACGTGATAATGATAAACAGGAAGTGATATCACACTCAGAGAGGATAAGATGATAAGATGAGTCCTGAAGTTTTCATCATCACATACACATCAATATGGTAAATGCTAATGGTATGCTCACGTCAAACCAGAGTGACTGGATGTTCAACATGTCTCATGGTTATCTGCTGACAAAAGGGTAATATACCCAATATACCTGTATGCCTGTCACGTGACCACAGGTCTCCATAGTAACTAAAAGCAGCAGATTTATTGGCACTTTTCGGGTTTATTCTGTTTGTTCATGCCAAGAAGACAAAGAAGAAAAGGAGGAGGAGGAGGAGGAGCAGTGAGGAGGAGAGGGAGCAGTGAGGAGGTAACCTCTGAGCAGTTCAGTGATAGTCATAGTGCAGACAGAGAGAGTTCAGCTGTTCAGGCAGGAGAACATGTCCGTCAGAGTGGTCTGTTTGCTGCCTCTGGAGGAGGAGGAGGCGGATGAAGTCTTTGTGGAGGATCTTCTGGGGGTCTTGGATCTTCTGGGGGTCTGGGAGCTGCTGGCATCCTCCTTCCCTCGTCGGTTGTGGCGGAGGAGGTAGGCATCGGAGGATCCTTTTCTTCGGTCGGTGGCTCTTTGCTTCTCCTCCTGGTCCAGCTCCTTTTGCAGGAGCAGAGCCAGCCTGCGGTCCTCCTCTTCCTGCTGCTGTCGGCTCTGCAGCTCCGACTCCCACTCCACAATCCCCTGCAGGACAGAGCCTTCGCCCTCCAGACAGGAGTAAGACGAAGAGGAGGATGGCAGGGAGCGACACACTCGTTTGGTCACCTTCTCTTCCTCTGTTGTCTCCAGCTCTGAACTCTTCCTCTTGGCCAGTGAGGGCCCTCCGTCTCCAGTCAGGTGACTCCTGTGACTTCCAGGGAGATCCTGTTCCTCCTCAGGGGGAGGAGGAGGATCTGATGCGTCTCCATAATAATCCAGTTTAGGGGGCGAACACTCGGCATGTAGCTTCACTGGAGAGACCAGGATGTTCTCCTGAAACATTTAAGATGTTTAGAGTCGCCATTAATTTATTCAGATATTCAGAGTTAATATTAATGATTAGTCATGTTTAATGATTAATGTTTATTAATGATTCACATTTATTAATGACGATTAATGATTATTAATGTTTAGTGTTAAAGGTGTCATGATGTGTTCCTGACATGGAGATCATCATTCAGACCTTGTTGGATGTGAAGCTGCAGTCTGACGAGCTTTTAGACGGACGAGGACACAAGAATCTGAAACACATTAACCATATCATCATAATAAATCCTAAACCTAAACTAAATTCTAATTCATTTGAAAGTCTTGTTCTTAACCTCACTCACCCAACATGGAAAACAGTACAGCCAATCCTATTTGTTATAATATATCGCGCTCCTGGCCCTTACTCTGAATTTTTATCTGAATTTGCAGAATTTGCATCAGGCTTGATCCTTAAAACAGATAAAGTAATCATTGTAGGTGACTTTAATATTCATGTAGACAACCACAATGATAGCCTTAGTACTGCATTTATCTCTTTATTAGATTCAATTGGCTTCTGTCAGATTGTAAATAAACCGACTCATCGTCTGAACCACACCCTTGATCTCGTTCTCTCATATGGCATTGAACTTGATCATCTTATAGTCTATCCACAGAATCCTCTTCTCTCTGACCATTTTTTAATAACCTTCGAGTTCATATTACTGGACTATAAGCCTTTTTGTAGAAAGTCTTACAGCAGATGTTTATCTGACAGTGCTGTTGCAAAATTCAAGGAAGTGATTCCTTCAGTACTGCCATGTCTCAATGTAGCAGAGGACTTGTCTGCTCCCATGAGCCCCTCACAAATAGATCATATTGTTGAGAGCACTACAGGCTCATTACAGACAGCACTTGACTCTATTGCACCTCTGAAAAAGAAGAATATTAAACAGAGGAGGTTAGCTCCATGGTATAGCCAGCAGACTCGCAAATTAAAGCAAGTGGCACGTAATTCTGAACGCAAATGGCGTGCCACTAAACTGGAAGAATCTCGCTTAGTCTGGCAAGATAATCTTAAAACCTACAGGAAGGCTCTCCGTAATGCCAGAACAGCTTATTACTCTTCTTTAATAGAGGAAAACAAGAACAACCCCAGGTTTCTCTTCAGCACTGTAGCCAGGCTAACAGAGAACCACAGCTCTATTGACCCATCTACTCCTCTGGGTCTAACTAGTAATGACTTCATGAGCTTCTTTAATGATAAAATTAGGACCATTAGAGACAAAATACATCATGCCTTGCCTTCGACAGGCACTGATCTGCATTCTGATACAGCAAGTTTGGAAACAGCTGCAAAACCTGATACATATTTAGACAGCTTCTCTCCCATTGACCTTCATCAAATAACTTCAATAATTTCTTCATCTAAGTCGTCAACCTGTCTCCTAGACCCCATCCCAACCAGGCTGCTTAAGGATGTTTTACCTTTAGTTAGCCCTTCTTTACTGGATATGATTAACCTGTCTTTATTATCAGGATATGTACCACAGTCCTTTAAAGTAGCTGTAATTAAACCTCTTCTTAAAAAGCACACTCTAGATCCAGAGGTTCTGGCTAACTATAGACCGATATCAAACCTTCCCTTTCTTTCTAAGTTACTCGAGAAGGCTGTAGCTAATCAGCTGTGTGAATTTCTTCACAAGAACAGTTTATTTGAGGATTTTCAGTCAGGATTTAGAGTCCATCATAGCACAGAGACCGCACTAGTCAAAGTCACAAACGATCTCCTAATGGCATCAGACAAAGGACTCATCTCTGTACTCGTCCTGTTAGATCTTAGTGCTGCATTTGACACCATAGACCATCAAATTCTTTTACAGAGACTGGAACATCAGATTGGCATCAAAGGAACCGCCCTAAGCTGGTTTAGGTCGTATTTCTTAGATCGATCTCAGTTTGTTCACGTCAATGATGAATCCTCCGTACATACCAAAGTCTGTCATGGAGTCCCACAAGGTTCTGTACTAGGGCCACTTCTATTCAGTCTATATATGCTTCCTCTAGGGAACATTATTAGGAATCACTCCATTAATTTTCACTGTTATGCTGACGACACCCAATTATATTTATCAATCAAGCCTGATGAAACTAATCATTTAGCCAAACTGCAAGCATGCCTTAGGGATATAAAAAGTTGGATGACCTACAATTTTCTGATGTTGAACTCAGATAAAACTGAAGTTCTTGTAATTGGACCCAAACACCACAGAAACTCTCTTTCCGGAGACTTGGCCACCTTAGACGGGACCACCCTGGCCTCCAGCTCCTCCGTAAAGAACCTTGGAGTTATTTTTGATCAGGATTTGTCCTTTAATGCCCACATAAAACAAATTTCAAAGACTGCATTCTTCCACTTACGTAACATTACCAAAATCAGACGCATCCTGTCCCAAGCGGATGCAGAAAAACTAGTCCATGCATTTGTTACTTCTAGGCTGGACTACTGTAACTCTCTATTATCAGGCTGCCCCAATAAGTCTCTTAGGACCTTGCAGCTAATTCAGAATGCTGCTGCACGTGTTCTGACAGGAACCAAGATCAGAGATCACATCTCACCCATTTTGGCTTCCTTACACTGGCTACCTGTTAAATCTAGAATAGAATTTAAAATTCTTCTCCTAACATACAAAGCTCTTCATGGCCAGGCACCATCATATTTAAAAGAGCTCATAGTTCCCTACTACCCCTCTAGACCACTGCGTTCTCAGAATGCAGGGTTCCTTGTGGTTCCCATAGTTTCCAAAAGTAGACTGGGAGCCAGAGCTTTCAGCTATCAAGCTCCTCTTCTGTGGAACAAACTACCTTTCTGGGTTCGGGAGGCAGACACGGTCACCACATTCAAGACTAGACTTAAGACTTTCCTTTTTGATAGCGCTTATAGTTAGGGCTGGCTCAGGCCTTCCCTTAGTTATGCTGCCATAGGACTAGACTACCGGGGGACCCCCCCCCCCCCCCCCCCCTTACTAACTAAACTTCTTCCCCGGAGTTTCTGTGCTTTCTCGTCCAGCAGGTTCTCATGGATCGTGAGTGCTGCTGTGGTCTGCTGCTGATGTCCATGCCTTACTGTAAAGCCTCTCTCTCTCTCTCTCTCTCTCTCTCTCTCTCTCTCTCTCTCTCTCTCTCTCAATGTAAAGCAGTTCGATAACCCTTAGAGTCCGCATAACGGGGCCTGAGGTTTTATTGTTCTGTCAATCGTTATCTCTCTTACACCTTTTCTTTGGATATTACTAACTACACCTCTTCCCCGGAGTTTCTGTGCTTTCTCGTCCAGCAGGTTCTCATGGATCGTGGCTGCCGCCGTGGTCTGCTGCTGACGTCCACCATATTTAGCATTACATGCCATATATAGTCATTATTGCTACCATCCCGACTACAGCTTTGTTGGTTAATGACTTATTGCTGCTGTGCATCTGTGTTCCACTGCTACTGCAATCACCTCACCATTTATTGTAATTGATTGTAATTGTACAATATGTTTGTGTTGATTGTTCTGTACATGTGACATCCATTGCACGTCTGTCCGTCCTGGAAGAGGGATCCCTCCTCTGTGGCTCTTCCTGAGGTTTCTTCCACATTTTTTTCCCTGTTAAAAGGGTTTTTTGTGGGCAAGTTTTTCCTCACTCGGACCGAGGGTCTAAGGACAGAGGGTGTCACTCCCTGTACAGATTGTAAAGCCCTCTGAGGCAAAATGTGTTTTGTGACTTTGGGCTATACAAATAAAATTTGATTTGATTTGATCATCATCCTCATCATCATCATCATCATCATCACCACCACCGCCGCCACCATCATCATCATCAGAGTGCTACACAACTCCAGCTCTCCAGACTTACTTCTCAATCTGTCCGCTGACCTCCTTCTTCTTGGCTGGAGTGACGACTTCCTGAGAGACGACGGCAGAGTTCTGCAGGAGAGAGTGATGAAGAGGAGGTTACGACCAAACATGAACATCATGAAGACTGTCATGAAGACCGTCATGAAGACTGACCAGCTGGGTACTCAGCTGTCGAGCCAGCCTCTCGTCTTCTTCTCGCCTCCTCCTGTCCTCCTGCAGCAGCTCCTCTTCTTCAGCTAGCAGTCTCTGGATGTACTCCTCACTGGCTCTCCTCTCCTCCTCGTCCAGAACACGTTTCTCCTCTGTCAACTGACCACAACAAACAAACCAGTAAGTAAGCAGTAAGGTTTGAAGATGGAGACCAACTCCACCCATAAATTAAACAATACAATGATATTATTAAACAATCTGTGTGTTTAATTAATTAAATGTTTTATATATGCACAGTAAAAACACTATGAACTGTGACAAACTGTGTCAAAGTGTGGGAGTGTCTGTGAAAGAGTTGGAAAGGTGAACTACCGGGTGACTGAATAGCCCTCACCTCACCCTCACATGTAAGCAGTGTGACCTGACCTTGGTGACCTGGTCCTCGTACTCTTGCCTCACTTCTCCAGGCTGACTGACTCTGGGAAAACACAGGGATGTGTCGGTACCTCCCAGGTCGTCATCACTGGTGGGGTCCTGCCCGCTGAGGCGGCGCTGACATTGCAGAGGGAACGTGGATTGGATCCGGGTCCACAGCTGCTGGTTGACCATCGTGTTGTTCCTGTTGTTCAGACGGGCCCAGGTAGAAACACGCTTCCTGCACAGAGGACAGCAGAGTGTGGCTTTGTCCACTGACTCCAGGAAGCAGTCCTGACAATACGCAAAGAGGACTGGATTAAAACCAGAACCAGAACCATAGCCAGAACTAAGACCAGAACCAAAACACATGGAGTGTGCTTCACATTCCCTCAGGTGCGTCTTACCTTGCAGAAGGTGTGTGAGCAGGGCAGGGTCACTGGCTCCATGAAGATCTCCAGACACACCGGACAACGGCAGTCATCCAATGACAGTGCTCCACCTGTCCTCCCCGTCCCTCCTCGGTCTGACACTTTCACATCTGACACTGGTGCCATCCTCCTCCTCGTCACCTTCTTCTTCTTCTATGGTTGGTCACAGATCTGTAGGACGGAACTTCATGAATGAAATCTTTGTGATCCTCTGTTGCTGTTCAGGTGAGACTGAACACACCTGAGCTTGTTGTGACACCTGTGGAGCAGAGTACTTTCTATTTGATCCAGTGTATGAGTGACTGTTAGTGAGTCATCTCTGGACTGGGCCTAACTGATCACTGTACAGAACTTTAGAACTTTATCAAGCTGGATCAAATTTTATTCACCATATATCTGATGTCCTCTGACAGCCTCAGCTCTCTGTGATCAACACACTTCATGATGGACACAAAAACACTCATTCAGTCATAAAAGTTTGTGTTTAACTTTCAGGAAAAAAATTGATAATGATCAAACATTTGAAGTATATTTATATGTTTATATATTTAAATATATGTTTATATATTTATATGCATATAAATTAAAAATTGATATGCTCATATGTTTATATGTTTCTGTTAAATATTCTCAGAATAAAAATCATGTAAACTGAAGCAGATATTTCAGACAGAATTTAAAACACATTGAGCTTTAATTCAGGTAGGGATGTAACGGTTACCAATATTACGGTAAATTGCGGTGAATTTTTACGCGAAAATTACAGTTTATGTTTAAATTAATGTAATTATCGTGGTGGATAATCAGGATCTGTAATAACAGCCTCATCCAAGTCTCGCAAGCTTTGAGCAGTATCTATCCTCCTGATATGCAACGTTTTCTGTTTTTGTTTTGAGACACTTAGGACCTACTAGCGGAGCAGCTACTAACCGTGTTAGCAGCTATATTGCTAAGTGTCTCTGAAGGAAACGGAACAGGAGGCACCCAGTCTACTGTCGGTCCACTGAGTGGAACCGGCACAATGTAAAGGGGTCACCGGAGCTGATCGCTGCCACTCTAATCAATGAAATCACTCGGGCGTGCCGCGGAACGTCTCAGCAGCGTCCCAGCAGCATCTCTCCGCTCTGCAGCGATATCATTCTGTAGCACTTCTATTTTTGATGCGAACCGTTGCTAAACCATGTCAGTCTCAACACAGCAGATTACACCAGACAGGAAATCCTACACAGAATCAATGTAATACGCTTCTGCCCCCTTTCAAAATAAAAAAAATACGCAGTTTATGTAGCCTTTCACAACTTCACATTAACATCACGTCATTACCGGTGGCACC
Organism: Nibea coibor; assembly: GCA_023373845.1. Classification (NCBI taxonomy): domain Eukaryota; kingdom Metazoa; phylum Chordata; class Actinopteri; family Sciaenidae; genus Nibea; species Nibea coibor. The sequence continues at coordinate 65,345 of CM041716.1, read as the reverse complement.
AGGTCAGCTGTGAATCAAAGGGTCTCAACATGAACGATGAGTAATTTATGACACTACAGATCCTTTTTATAATCTCTCCCAAGTTGGAGAAGCAAACTTAGCTGTTGTGTCCTTTATACACAATTTCAGGATCCTTGTGTGATCTCGTGTGAATACACCTGGCTCGCTAAGCTGTCGTTACGCTGCTGTCATGTGCCTGGCGTGAACGGCGCCGGGCAGAGGATGGAGCTAAACCGCGGCGCAGCCGTTCCGCGGCGCTTACGTCCCTGCCAGTAAGGCGACGTAAAATAATGTAAACATGTTCATTAACACTAGGAACAACATATGGTGACATTTAGAATTGCGAATTAAAAATGTATGTCGATACTGACCGCGAGTTATGCTGTGTCTAACTTTAGCCCCAGGAAATAAAATAAAACGCTGTTGTGTTAATTTACTTCGAATTTCTGATTGTATCATCACTTGTCTGAGTACACATGCCGTTCAGCAAATTGGATAACCGGCCGGAGCATGGCTGACTCCGTTACGCTAGGTGGCGCTGTAGCTCTCAACAAAGAGCCACTTTCTGTCGACCTCTACTTATCAGCAACAACAAACTGTCTGACAGCGTTCAAACAAAGATCACACACGAGGAGATGGACGATGCTACAGCTGCGTACTTTTCCTGCATTATTTTTGTCGTAACAATGAACGTTAAAAAAAACAATGGATATTTTGGCTTCTGGGTGAAAGCCCCGGAGGAAAATGTCATGCATGCGCAGAATGTAAATTCTGCTTCACATCTGATTGCTGAGTATACATGACGTTAAATATCTATGAACTATGAACACATTATCTAGGTGTTCTTATCCAATTTTGAGATGTCTGATCTGGTCTGAAATAGGTCCAAAATAGATCGGACGAAGGTGTTTACAAGCACTTTAAAAAGTCCAAAATAAGTCTGATACGATCAGAAATTCAAATTTCTTGCTGCATGTAAACGTACTGAGTGTTGGCCCAACAAACACACACACACACAGACACAGTTTTCTCACTTACACTTCTTAAGTGTGAACAAAATGTTATTTATTTTCACATATTTTGTTCATTTTAAAAACTCTTTCTGCTCCTTTAATGCGAAAGTTTCATTTTGATAAGATTTTGGCTTCTAATGTTTTAGTATGATCAGAAAATCAGATTTTATTAAATTATTTCAGTGTTTGTGTTTTTTGGACATTTGTACAGCAATTAAGAATATTGTGATAATTGGGTCACGGTAATCCAGATATCATTACATCCCTGTTGTGCAGTAATCCAAAGAAAACGTTTAGTGAACATTGATGAAACATTACAGCTGATCTTAAGTTTAAGACTGTTTGTTTAATCTGATGGCGCTGAATTTTCATAATTATATTAATAATGACAGTTGAGCTCAAACTGAAGACAGAACCCAGCTCGGCTCACACGGACCCGCCTTTAGCAGCACAGTTTAGGCTAAGCTAGGCTAGCTGCTAACATTACTTTGTCTGTCACAGATGAATAATGAATTCTAATTATCGAGACTGTGTCAGTGACTCACCTGAGCTGTTACCTGGGCGTTTGTTGGGCGTTAGTTTCACGCTTTAATGCTAACATTAGCTGTTCGCATTTAAACCAAAACAAGCCGCGTTAGCTGTTAGCTTCCCGGCTAACCTCCGGGCTGTTCTGGGCCCACAGCGGGCCGGAGTGTCGCTGCTGTTAGCAGCTAACGGTTAGTTTGTGGTGCTGCAGTTTAACAGTCCGAACAGCCGGTACCAGAACTGTACTGGAGCCGTCGGGCCTAACGGAGAACCGGAGAAGAACAACTGAGGTCCCGCGTGAACATACTGTTGACACTGCGCGCATGCGCAATATCTGCCGCCTTAGACTATAGTACATCGCAGCACGAGCACTGACCAATCACAGCACACAGAATGGACAGCGTCAGCGTGACTTGCAGTACTCTAATTACATTTTTTCGTGTAAGCGTTAAGTAATCAGTAACTTCGCTATTTTTTAGTAATCCATTGCTTTAAGAATTTCTCCGGATAAGAACACAGTACTGCGCCACCTGCGGGTGTGTCAGCGGAGGCGCAGCGCAGTGATGACGCGTCTGTGCCCTGCTGATCTGCGTTACCTGTGCGTGAGTATTTTCGAACCGCCTTTTGAATTGTGGAAGTAGGCATATTATTTTTAATTCACCAGTGAAAAGGACAAAAACGTCATAACGGTAAAATGCACACTCGTACACTGCGTTGGTGAAAAGCTTCTGTCGACCGCAAAAATGACACTTTTTTATTTAAAAACATCTTGTATCCGAGCGCCCTCTCACACTGGGAGCAAAGCCTGCTGAGGAAGACGACACTACCAAATACCAAATTAGAAAACTCCTGAATTTTGATCATATGTTCTGACTGATCAAAAAATAAATAAATAAAAAATACAACTTTATGTGGCATATTGCTGAGTGTCTTTCCTGTTATTGTTATCCTGCAGAGTTAATGACGTTATTCATTGTCTTCTCGGTGCATTTAAGGAGGCTGTGTCGTGATTCTGTGTCAGTGAAAGTGCAGTATGTGAGGCACTGCAAACTGCTTTTAATTTTTGGTAACGCATGAGTACTCTAACGCGTTTATTCAGTAAAAGTAATCTGTTACGCTGTATCACAACAGATTACTTTTAATTGATAGAAACGTTGTAACCTAATTAACTACTTTCCACAGTAACTATACCCAACACTGAGTACCAAAGCACTCAGAATGTTTAAAATATTAAAGAAATTAATACACAAATATAAAAACAAGTAACAGTTCAGTGAAACAGCCTTTTAATGTAACATTGGATCATTTCAAAATAAACGATCACCTATGATCGATTTCGTCCCTAAAAAAACAAATTTTATTTCTCATTTCAAACATTTTTTTTACGACGGAGTATTGGGGCCACATTAAGAAAAAAAACAAAATGAAATTACAAGAATAAAGTCGTAACTATATAATTAATTTATTGTTAATTAATAATAATATTTAATTAATTACAAGAATAATATCATAAGCATTATGAGATTATAATATTAACTTCAGAAAAGTTGAAAAGATATTGGCAGATTCGAACTTCCGGGATTAATAACTCTAAAGTGAAATGTTAAAACACAAACAAACACAGATATTATAAACTGCTTTTACATTACACTACAACACTTAGTATGAAAATAGGGGATTCATTAATTGTGTAGTGAGTTTGGTGACACTACGCAGTATGTAGTATTATAGTGTAGTTGAATATTGAATATATATATATTGAATATTTTCAGTGTCTTTTCGGTGTTGCACTTTGTAGATGGTTCCTGCGTGCTGCTCTCACAGCCGGCTGCATGTAGGTAAGTTGATAACAGGCATGTTTTGTGTTGTAACAACATTTCACTTAAGAGTTATTGATCCCAGAAGGTCAAATCTGCTAATATCTTTGCTCCTAATACGATTTTATTCTTGTAATTAATTTTTTTTCATAATGTGGTCCTTATACTCCATCATAGTTTTGTTTTAAAATAATAAAATAAAGAAGAAATAAAATATTTTTAGATGATTCAGTCTCTACAGAGAAACATCAGCTGATGAAGCTCACTCTGTGTGAAGTGTTGATTTCCCCATCTTTATGCTAAGCTAGTCTAACCACTGAACACAGACATGTGACTGATGTCCATCTGAACATTAAAGAAGAATACTTCAATAAAATGCTGAAGTGTCCTTGGCTGTGTTACTGGTTCGTGAAGCCCTCCGTCCATGGGAACGTGGCCTTCTGTTTCCTGCGTTTGCTGCCGGACTCGATGCTCTGAAACTCATCTCCACATCGGTGTTTCTTGAGCTGCCTGGAGTCAGAGAAGCCGCGGCCACAGTGCACGCAACTGTATAGCTTTACGCCAGTGTGGATCTGCATGTGAGACTTGAGTTGGTTGGACTGTCTGAACTTCCTGCTGCACACAACGCACTCATAGGGTTTTTCTCCGGTGTGGACCAGCAGGTGGCGGTGGTAGTTTTGCGGCGTCCTGAACTCTTTGCCGCAGTGTTCACATTTGTGAGGTTTGATTCCGGTGTGCAGGAGCTCGTGCTGCTTCAGCTGCGACATGAGCAGGAAACCTTTCTCGCAGACGCTGCAGACGTATGGCCGGTCGCCGCTGTGCTGCCTCATGTGGTACAAGTACAGGTGTCGCAGGTGGAAGGACTTCCCGCAGGTGTCGCAGGTGAACTCTTTGTTCTCAGAGTGGCTCTTCTCGTGTGTCCTCAGTGTCGAGTTGCTGCTGAAGCTCTTCAGACAGATCTTACAGTTGAAAGGTTTCACCCCAGTCGGCCTCCGTCTCCCCGTCACATGCCCCGCCTTCTCTACACCCTTGTTGTCGTGGACCAGCTGCTGGTGCTTCTGCAGCTGACAGTTGTAGAAAAATGTCTTCCCACAAAGGTCGCACATGAAAGGCTTCTCCACACCATGAACCAGCATGTGGGTCTTCAGAGCCCAGGTACCTGTGAAGCCCTCTCCACATTTATCACACCTGAGACAAGACATGAACAAAGAAGTTGAATGAGAGATGCACTGGGATGTCGAGGAATCAAACACAATAAGACTTTATTTCTCAGATCACTCTGAGAAAACTGTCATCTGACCTTTGAACAAAAACCAAACCTGAACACGTCTGTAAAATAAGGTGCAGGGAGTTCACATCTTCTACAGAAGTACTTAGAGAGTGAAACTTGTGATGACCTGAATGGTTTCTCTCCGTTGTGGAGACGCAGGTGTCTTTGGAAGTTGTACTTGAGTCCGAAGCTCAGTCCGCAGGTCTGACACATGAAGGGTTTCTCTCCGGAGTGGACCACTCGGTGTTGCAGCAGTCCCATCTTACACTTGAAGGCCTTGTCGCACTCGCAGCACTTGTATGGCCGGTCCTCTGAATGTGACCTTTTGTGGACACGCAAGTTGCTGGCGGTGGAGAAGCTCTTCCCACAAGTCGGGCAGGGATATGGTCGGGCACCGGTGTGGACGGTCTGGTGCTCACGGAGGCTCTTCTTCCTGGTAAAGCCTTTACCACAGACGTCGCACATGAAGGGTTTGATCTGGGCATGTGACACCTCGTGGTACCTGAGTGCGCCAGCAGAGGTAAAGGTGCGGTCACAGACGTGGCACTTGAGTGGGGTTTTCTCCAGCCGATGAGACGCCTGGTGGACTCGGAGCTGCCGCAGCAGTCTGAACTTCCTGTCGCATTGGTCGCAGTGCAGCAGCTTGTCAGGGTCGTTCTCCTGAGCCTCCCTCAGCTGGTGGGTCAGCTGATGTTTCTGCAGACTCTTGGATTTGTAGAAACCTTTATCGCAGGAGCTGCAGGGGAAAGGTTTGAGGTGACAGGAGACGTGTTTCCTCAGCTGGTGTTTCTGATGGAAACCTTTGTTACAGAGCTCGCAGAAGAACCTCTTCTCTTTGTACAGCTCTCTCCTCCTCTTCCTCTCCAGCTCCTTCTGCTCCTCTTCACTCACGCCTGAACACAAACTTCATGTTAAACAGATACAGACCAGTGACTGAAGAAACATGAATCAACATGGGCCTTGTGACCGTCTCACCTGTCTGACTGTCATTGACCGCCTGCTCCTCAGCTTCCTCTCTAACACTTTCCAGCTTCCTCTCTGCTTCCTGTAAAACATGACAGTGAATTCCTCACTGGAACCAAGGGTCTAAGGACAGAGGGTGTCACTCCCTGTACAGACTGGAAAGCCCTCAGAGGAAAATGTGAAATCAAATAAAATTTGATTTGATATAAAAGTACAGTCCATCTACCATATAAAACAGACATCTGGATCAATACATCATATTAAATAAACACACAGTATAAATCATATTTTATACTCACTAAAACACCTCGTTCTTCTTCAGGCGTTGGCATGTCTTCATTGGCTGTGGGGTTACTGGTTGGCTCAGCATTAGCCACAGGAAGTGATGTCATGTTTGTGGAGGACTGGGTTCTGTGTGGTGACTGGTCCGTTTCTGTGGAAATCTGGTCCATGTCTGAGATGACCTCAGTCTGAAGGTCAGTCTGACTCCTAGCAGCAGTCACGTTAGCATTAGCTGTGGTTTGATCTGGACTCTGTGGAGGCACCTGTACCTGTACCTGGGGGGCAGAGCTGCTCTGGCCTGTGACTGGTCCAGGGAGTGGCTGGCTGATGATAACCAGAGGGACCTGAGTGTTGGCGCTCGCTCTACATCTGGATTTGGCCGAGTTGATAATGGCCATGGCAAGGGCCGCTGGATTGGCAGCTGGTTGGTTGATGTCCAGTGACAGGGTGGGGCCATCTGAAAGATCCAGAGAGAGACAGGAATTAAGACGCCAAGAGGAGAAGGAGAAGAAGAAGAAGATCATTTCTATTTATTTTATTAACAATTTGTCCAAACAGACACGACACAGATGCTTTAGTTTAATCATTTAAAACTCCTTCATTAGTCACTTAACATAAGAGCTCCTGATGAGCTCACTGTGACGCTGAAGACAAACTCCAGCTTCAGTCTGGCCTTCACCTCCACAGGTCTGTCTGTAGGAGTCAGGTAGATTGACAGCTTTGCCTCATGTTGGCTCTTTACTGGTTCTGTTTTCTTGTACCGGACTCCACAGATAAAAACTGTGAACGACCCGTTAAAATGTTAAAAAACTGCACTCAGTAAAAACATGAAAAGCATGTCAGTCCACAGAGAGGTGCTTGTTTCAAACACAAACGTGGCACCCTGTCCATGATCAGGCCTGTTCTGGCTCTGACCTACCTGATGGCTTGATCTTGTACAGTGTCTGCGTGGCGTTGGCTTGTCCCTCAACCTCTGACCTCACTTCGGCCTCCAGTCGTGTCACTTGGTCCCTCAGAGCTCTGTTTTCTGTCACCAGGCTGCCGTACAGTTCATTGAACACTCTGCAGATCTGACGAGCCGCCTCCCTGGACGCCACGCCGAGGACCGACATCAGCTGAGCCTGCACAAGAAACACCAGGACACCCAGTTGGAGGTGCATTCTGGGAACTTCACAGCCGCATGTAATGTGTGTTTGAGAGACTCGGACAGTAAGAGAGAGAGCAAGAGCATCTGAAAATAAAGTTGCTTTTTATTTGTTAGAATCATTTAAAGTAATAAAAACTATTACAATAAATTAAATAATAATGTGTATGTATTAATTATTATTAAACATGAGGTCAAATATTAAATAATATCAAATATTCAGTTCAGACGTTTGATGGACGCCATGACGCACAAAATGGCGGCCTTGCTGTGTTGACAAACAGATGTTGATCAGCTGATTTGATCACCTGTTGTCACCTGTTCACTTAAATGTGAGTGGATCTACGTCATTAATTCACGTCATTAAGGTCAGATTGACGTCATGTTTCTGTGATCTGGCCTGTCTCGTGGCGTCCCGCTCTGCAGCAAAGGAGGAAGTGACGGCGGATATTTCTCCGGAGGTTTTAATCTCTCCGGTACCGGGTTTACCGAGTTATCGGGTCACCGGCCTCCGCCTTCTCTCACTGGGTTCCCTGTAACACACTCACTGACCCGCCGCTCGGTGCTGTCGGTTCCGTCCCGTCCGAGCCTCTGCTGGAGGACACACACTGCAGAGTCCATCGCCACATCCAGGATCAGCTCCGTCTGCGAGCTGAAAGTTTGGGTCATGGCGGACCGGGCTCGCCCAGCGGACAGTCTGGCAGGAAAAGTGATGAGTTCAATGGGATATAAGGCTGTTAGTCCGGCTCAGTCTAGCCGGGCCCAGAACTCTGACACAAAGTGTGAAACAACAAACTCAGGATGGTTATCTGCGCTCTGTCAGCCAAAATGGCGACTCCGTGCTCTGTTTACGTCCGGTTCATTGACCTTTCAAAGTTAAAGCGGTCTCACAAATCTTATTTTGAAGGTCCACATCGGAAGTATTACCATGCTTTGTCTGCCTGACGTAATGTAAAAGATATATTTGATTAAATATAAAAGTAAATGAAAAACTGAGATATGTGAACAGAAAGAAAAAAAAGTTTATATCTATATCCTCTTTTATTTTGAAGGGGGTGCTCTTTTTCTGTACAGATTGTACATCCTTGCTTCCTTTCCTCACCACCTATCCTGAGAATGAGCGTAGGAGACGAGGGAACATTTAATAAAATGAAACGTAAAATTTGAGGTGAGGGGTCTTTAGTGAATTTCTCTCACAGCAATCAGTGTTTAAACACAAGAGAAGATCTTTGAACTTCTTTGTCCTCCAGGAGGGTTCACACTGATGTGAACAGTCCTTCACCTCTGACAGCCCCAACACCTCCAACATCTCCATCACCTTCATCAGTTCACACTGCGTTCACACTGAACAACCAAAGACAAGATGGACTGAAGTGGTTCTGATGACGTGGTCACACCTCCAACAGCACCATCACCACCTGTCACATTATGTCAATAATTTGACTTTATAAATAATTATGTTCAACTTGATGACAACAAGATGAATTATATGTTAACTATTATAACTATCATGGTACTTTAATTTAAACATATTTAACATGATTTAAAGAAGACCTAAAAAAGATATAAATATATATAGGAAATTGAATAAATGTATATGATAAAAATGATGGAGAGATATTAAAGACAGAGGAGGAAGAGGAGGATGAGGACACAAAGATCGATTGTTAAATTAATTAGTGTTTATTTTTTCTGATCTAATTAAAATATGATCACTCATTTGACATCACTGAGTAAAGAACAACATTTGAAATGATCAAAGTGCAGAAACATAAGAAGAACATGTTGTTTCTTGTCCATTGTCATCCTTTGTGAGATTGTTTCAGGTCTTCAGAAGCGTCATCGACCAGCCTAAAGAAACTTTCACAGTAATCTGATTACAGTTCAGTTCAGAGTCATGATAGAGATGTTTGACCTCTTCAGTCATCATGTTATTTCCTGTCAAACAGGTAAATCAGACTCAGAAGGTTCAAGGTGGACGCAGATTAACAGACAAATGTTAAAGAAATCAAACCTGTGATGTTTTTACTTTATTGATCATGAATCAGCCACCATAAATAATCTATAATATTATTATTGATAATCTGATGAAGACGTCTTTCCAGTAAACTCTCTTCATGTTACAGACATGTTGTTCATGTAGACTGAACATCATGTTTCAGAAAGTGAAGAAGTGCACTTTGTTGTCTGAACTCACAGCTCATTACATATTCAATGATTGTGTGCATATTAAACATCATACTCCCAAAATGCTTTGCTTCAGTCTTACGTTACCTTTGATTTGACATCATGCTAATCATTCAGCTCATTCACATCCGTCAATAAATCAATACATAATAATCAATACATCTGTTCATCAACTCTTTACACTGTCCCAAAAACTCAGACTGTCACACCATGATCATGTGACTATCAGGTGACCTGACATCACATGACCTTCAGGTAACCTAAGAAACCTAAAGAAATTTTATTGTCACTTTGATCCAAAAATGTGAAGTAGATTTTTTTTTTTTATGAATCTGTAACCAATGCATGCTGGGAAATCTGCTGATAAACTGATGCGGTTTGTTTAAAATCTGAAGTTCAATGTTTGTTTATTGATCATATTAAGTTAAACTTTATTTACATGAAGTTTGTTTATCTGAACTCTTTGAACCTGTCGGTAGTTTTCTGGTTTTCGGACAAACAAACAGTGACATTGTTGTTACATTTTTTAGGACTCAGTCATCGTTTGTTATTTTTTTCAATTTTAGAATTTAATCTGTTTTATTAAGAGACTTAGAGTTAATGTCCTAGAGTCCAGTCTGTGTTTTTGGGACAATGGATTGAATAAACATGTAAAATATTCTCATTTTAAAATAGTTTTTTTTTTGTTTATCTCAATAAAGGTCCATTCAAATATAAAAACATCATCACTGACAGACGTTTTCTTCACACTGACGAGCGTCACAGATTCTTTGAATTATAAAAACACGTTTTCTTCACACTGACAAGTTTATAAATTTTTTTTCTTTTTACAGCTACACGACTGTCAGACTTTAAAAAGCATCTGAATCTTTTGGAGATAAAAAAATAATAACAGAAAGCTCTGCTACACCTGCTCTCTCCACCTCCCTGCACTCTGACTGGACAACAGGAAAACACCTGCACAAGGGTGTGTGTTACAGTTTGGATGTTTCATGTTTAAATATCCAAACCTTAATATCACAACACCATCCTCCTCCTTAACCCAGTCAACCTCACTATCACCATCATCCTCTTCATCCTGGTCATCATCTATGTCCCTGTGTTGATCGGAACACTGTCATGTTTGAGTCTGTATGGATGATGCAGAGATGATGCAGTGTATTTCAGATGGCGGTGTCCCAGAATACTGTGGTGGTTTGTCCGGAGGCAGTGGCAGTGGGTGGGGCAGAATATGGTGGCGGCTGCTTCCTTTTCCAGCTTGGCAGGATGGGCATACTGTCCTGTTTACAAAGATTCTTGTCAGGTCGCTGACGAGCTTTTATCTCTCGACACAGAATTCTTTTCTTCTCAATTGTCTCCATCATAGTGGCGTCGCCACATAGCCACGGCATCTGAAATGGAAAACATCAACATCAACATTAATGCATCCACGAACAGCCAACTGAACATCTGTACTCAAGTACTGTCACATGAAAGATTACTCAACAAGTAAAACTACAGACAGTATAAGTTACTTTTTAACTGGTGATATCAAATATACACATTCTGTTTTGTCTATCAAAATCTATAAAATGATGTTTAGAACTCAAATAATTACAATAATAGAACCTGGACTGACTGTCTGAGGTTGTTTCTGCTTCTCTACTTTGTGGTTGTTTGTCTGTCATTATTCCTTAAACCTGCTGTTGTGGTCTGTGTGGTACCCTTTCCAAACCTGTGCAGGTTTTTGTTGCTTTTCATTGGTCCACTGTGATTTCTTGCCCGACTCACTCGCAGCATACATGAAACTTGTACAGACCCCAAAACAGAATTGGATTATACTGTAGGTTCACAAAAATAATATGTTAGCTTAAGTGCTTATTTACTACTTCTACTGTGACATTGTCAATGTGACACTAACTGTAGGAGACAGTGTTGTGTGTAGTATTTTTTTTGTCTGTTTGTAGTCATTTTGTGTCTGTTTGTTGTCATTTTAAGTCTCTTTCATCATTTTGAATCTCTTTGTAGTCCAGCTCCTATTACACATCCAAAGGAGGCACAAGCTAAGAAGTTGTTGCTGTAGCAGGTTTTACCAACTGCAAAGCAATCCCAAATTCCACATTTTTCCCTGTTAAAAGGTTTTTTGAGGGCAAGTTTTTCCTCACTCAAACCAAGGATCTAAGGACAGAGGGTGTCACTCCCTGTACAGATTGTAATGCCCTCTGAGGCAAAATGTATTTTGTGACTTTGGGATATACAAATAAAATTTGATTTGATTTGAATTTGAAAGCTTTCATTATGAAAACTGAAATAACTCTAACCCTAACCCTAAATTTTAATTTTAAAAAGACGCTTTTTACAAAAAAGTTTTTACATTTGCACATTTTTAAAAATGGTGAGTCTTGCAAGAACTTGTCTGTATTGGTGAAGCTGGCTAACAGATAGTTCATAGAAGAGGTATATGGAGAGGTTTCTCGTATTGAGGAATAAAGGATTATAAACCCTAGAGACCACATAGCGAATAAACTAGTGCCCTGTCCCAAACCAAAAGTTAACACTGACATTTAACCTTTACAATATAACATTATATATCAGCACTATGCTTCAAACTAGGATGCTAAATGGAACCCTCCAATAAATATGTAACATCCTGTTAGATGTCGAGGCCACAAAATTACCTGGTTTGTTTCAAGAAAAGATTATTGTGTTGAAGAATGATAGTAACATAATTTAAAATAAGACAGGTACAGACAGATAGACAGAAACAGACAGACAGGCAGACAGATAGTTGTCAGTATGATGCCAGCGTCACACTGATTTTATTGATATTGGTAAATTCTGACAGGAAACAGGTGAGAGGTGTAATGTTACACGATTACATTTTTCAGTTTAAATCTGAATTTAGTGACATTAAATATTTTATTGTCAAAGACGTTTTACACACAAGGATCACGAGACAAATTAAAAACAAAAGAAATTGTTATAAAATGAATGAATTCACTGGAGAGCATGGGCAGGGCTAAGGCCAATGGGGAAGGGCTAATGTTAGTGGGACAGTGGCACAACTATGGTTTACACATGATGTAGTACAATGTTCAGGGTGCATAGTGGGTAGTTAAAGTAGTTTTAATTTTATCAATGATAAAATTAAGTGGTTACAGATAATGGATGGATAGCACAAAGGAATTTAATTGTGTTTGTATAATGATTTAAACATTTTTTTTATTTTGAATGTCTTCACATGATTTCACACATTGGATGACTTTAAAACACGGTTGTAAATCAAGTTTTAATGAGAGATAATCTATTAATGTTGATGATGTTAGCTTAATGTTATTTTACTGTTAGTGGAAAGCGATTTTATGTTAGTTTAATGTTAGTAAAAAGTTATTTTATGTCAGTTTAATGTTAGAATAATGTTATTTCTTGTTAGTTTAATGTTAGTATCACTAATGATTGTGTTTGTTATTTTGTGCAGATTCATTTTAGTGTCAGGATTTAGAGTTCATGTGACAAACACCAAATACAAAATGCCATTTTGTGTAATAATTCAATTAAATCTTGACATGTTTACATTTTTAAATGTTGACAGTTGAGATGTCAGCTGATGGATCGAAGCATCTTGCCATCTGTAAAATGTTTTACGTTGTTCAGTCAAGTTGAATCCTGTGTGAAATAAGGTCTTTTTATTTTTAGATTTGAAATTAAATTAATAAACAGAAAGGTGGTTTACAGACAGACAGGTAGACAGAGATATAGATATACAAACAGACAGAGAACAAACAGAGGTATTTTACATGTGTTGTACCTGGCTGAGTGCGGGGTGATGTAGGTCATGCAGGTGACGTTGTGGCGTCCCCCCTGGTGAAGGAACTCCTGACGTTGAAGCTGAACGTCCAAGTTTACACGCCGTCTTTGATTCTGCACATAATTATTTTTAAATCAATCAGCACAAAAAGATGACTCAAGACACAAGCTGTTTGGTGTTCACCTGGTGTTGTGAAAATGTTCAGAATGACGGATTGATTAATAATGATGATGAAACATTTAGTGATAAATGACTCACCTCCCCCTCCTCCTCCTGACAGCATCATGGTGGGGCTAACAGATGACCTCCCCATCCTGCTGGAAACTGGACTGGACTGTCCATCCCTGTCTTTACTGTCATGCCTGGGCAGAGACCTGGAGTCTCCTACAGAGACACAACAAGACCGAGACTAATGTGAAGAGACAACAAAACCTGCTGCTGCAGTCTGTAAGATAGAAGAGGGATAGAGAACCAGCAGAACCTGAAGCAGACAGGTGTATGAGAATATACAGAGAGAATCTGTCTGTCCTGGGAGAGGGATCCCTCCTCTGTTGCTCTTCCCAAGTTTTTTTCCCTGTTAAAGGGTTTTTGTGGGCAAGTTTTTCCTCACTCAAACCAAGGATCTAAGGACAGAGGGTGTCACTCCCTGTACAGACTGCAAAGCCCTCTAAGGCAAATGTATTTTGTGACTCTGGGCTATACAAATAAAATTTGATTTGATTTTGATTGATTTGACACTCAGACCACTACGATCCTAAATGAAGACACTGGCTAAGACTATTTATTCCTTAATGCTATTGTTATTGTAATAATAAGTTTTTGGTTGTACAAGGACCTGATGGCTCATAACAATGAGACAGAAATCTACATTTTGACAATTTACATAGAAGGTTAGTTATAAAACTAGTGTTTAAAGGAAATGATTGATCAGAAAGAAAAGAAGTGTTGGGCACAATGACCCTGATAAGACGACTTCAGGGGACTCTTTAATATCTGTCTGCTGCAGTGTGATGTAATCATGCAACACCTTTTAAACCATTTAAAATGATCAGTCACATAGCTGACTGACAGTTGTAACCACGGCAACACTGTCTCCATGGAGACAGAATGAACTCATGAAAATCCAGTTTACCAGGATGCTCGTCTATTTAAACAACATTAATGAGATTACTTTATGAGATTATTATTATTAATAAGAGTGATTTTATCCTGAGGGTCCTGTTAGGGTACAACTGATGATGAGACAACATAGACAACAATTCAAAAACAAAGGAGTCCAAAAACAGTTCTGTGGAGGGGACGAGGTGCATCAGTTGCAGGGTTAGGGTTAGAGGGGGCTAAGTGTGGAGGGGGCTCAGGAGAGCAGCGCCAGGTGAGAGTGATCCTTTTTAACACACTAGTGTGCTGGATCTGGGAGATGATCCGGACACAAACAAATGAGGAGTCAGCAGTGATGAACCAAAAGGTTGTGAAAGCCTGCAGAATGACTTAGAGCGAGTGTGCAGTTGCGATCTGTAATAAAAATTCTAAAATCCATCAGAACTCTCTAAGTGTCTCTGATGAAGAACCCTACAGTGGTAACAGAGTCCAAAGACAGAGTTCAAAGACAAAGAGTCCAAAGACAGTCCAAAGACAGAAGAGTCTAAAGACAAAGAGTCTAAAGACAAGAGGCCAGAGTCAGAGTCCAAAGACAAAGAGTCCAATGTCAGAGTCCAAAGACAAAAGAGTCCAAAGACAGAGTCTAAAGACCAGTCCTGCTCTTCCTGCCATCCCATCCTTCTTTTGCCCCTGTTTACCTGAGATAACTGTGGTTTACAACTAGTACTGCATAAAACTAGTACTGCAGTACTATTGTAGTACTGATGCAGTACGATGAGACAACATAGACAAGAATCCAAAAACAAAGAGCCAAAGACAAAGACCAAAGAGTCTAAAGACCAATTGTTCTCTTCCTGCCTCCTCATCTTTCTTTTGACCCTATATAAAACTAGCACTGATACAGTATTATTGTAGTACCGATGCAATACTGTTGTAGTACTGGGTATTTACCTTCACTCTCTCTGCTCTTCCTCCCTCCAGTTCCTTTCTTCATCACCTGCCTACTCGAGGTATACAGGTTGTTGAGTTCGTCTAATGGGCTCGTGGGAGTCTGTGACCTCATTGACACATTCTGCATGGAGCTGTGGGTGGAGGAGGAATTACTAAGTTTAGCCCCACCCTCCCCAGCCCTGTGTGAGGATGACGAAGAGGAAGATGAAGAGCGGGGCATACTTCCTCCAGCCATCAGAGCGTCATATGGTGGTGGCCTCTTTAGGCTCAGAGGAGTCAGAGAACGACCCATGCTGACCGGAGACGGACATGCTGATTGGCTGCGGGGATAACCATGACCACCATGGGCAGAGCCAGAGGACTTGTAGAAGTTCGAAGGGAGAGGTGGAGCAGATGAGCGGCCAGAGGATGTGATAGTGTGAGTGCAGGGAAGATCCCTGTCGTGTTCACGATCCCGGTCTCTGTCTCTGTCTCTGTCCCGGTCTCGCTCCTTGCGGTGGTGGGTGGAGCTTTGCGGTTGTTCAACACCACCAGACTTGTAAGAGACATTGTCTATCATGGGCAGCCGGGTCACATCTAAAGGGGTGAGGGGAGACTCATCTGAGTTAGGGGAGCACTGAGCGGGGGCTGGGGGGAACACAAGCAGTGGTGGGCGGTGAGTTAGGAGGTTGGGGAAAGGAGGCGGGATATCGCAAAGAGAGCCACGGGATGACCAAGCTTCAGGATCCATGATGGCAGAGTGAGAGTCTTGCAAGAAGTCCTCCAACATTGGGTACTTCATTTCCTCATAGACAGACTCACTCTGCTCATCCTCCACCGATTCTTGACCTTTCAGTTCTTGCAGGATGTTTCCCACCATCTCAATATAGACAGGTTCTTCATCATCTGTGTCCCTTGATGCCGGACTCTGACTCTGGGATGAACACTTGTCCCATCGCAAGGAAGACTTCTTGTTGCCATGGTTACGGATGTAAGATTCATCAAAAGAGGTGCTGAGCTGAGTGTTTGGGTTCCTCTTGGGTTTTGGTGGAGGCATCTTCTTGTAGTCCTCAGAGTAGAGATGAGCTGCAGAGAGACAGATAGCAGCATTAAAACCTGATGATTCCAAAGAAAAAATATAGGACTGTCCTATTAACCCAGCAAGTGTCAGGTTTAACACCTGCAGGTGTCAGGTTTAAACCAGCAGATTTTGGGTTCAACCATCAGCTGTTTCAAGTGTTCTCACCTTCAGCCTGTTCCGGCATCTCTTTGGTTTCTTGGACATCTCTCTTAGTAACTCCAGAGCCTCCATTCACCATCTCAGAACTGCTGCTCAGTTTGGTCTTTGGATCTCTCTTGGGTTTGGGTGGTGGTTGTTTACGGTTGTGATTGGAATCGTCATCTCCTCCACCCACTGAGTGGAGGGACTGGGAACGGACAGTGAAGCCCTGACTGGGGGGTGGCAGACGGTCCTGTGGTGCCGGCATTGTCATGAAACCCATCCTGAAATGCTTTCCAGAATATGCCCCGTCTGTTGCCATGGCAACATCTTCACCAATTCTAGATGGACCAATGAAAAGACATATTAGTCCAATAAATAGGATACTGCATTTTATTTTATTGTATTTTACTGTTATGTATATGTTATGTGTATTTTGGTTTACTGTACTTTAACCGTGAAACAAGGGGAAGAGTAAAATAAACATTCATATTATACATACAATAATACATACAATTCTGGTAATTTTGTCCTGGGTCTGACCAGAAGGCACCCTGTTAGTGTTTACGTTAATTAAAAGTCTCATAGATAGTGTGTGTGATGCTAACATCATGCTAACACAATGTGCTCAACACATGACTGACACATGAACAGACAACAGACAGGGACTCCCACAGACCAGTTCAAATACATTTCAACTGGTCTGGATGATTCAGAGGAAACATTTTGTCTTCATATCTCTGTGTTCAAAGAATACTTATATGTGTTTTCTACCTTTTGATGGCATCTTCCTGCCGTCTCTTCTTCTGGTGTTTTTCCTGCAAGTAGGTCCAGTTGGTCTGGTTGCGAATGCGGTCGCTCTCTCTGGCAATGTCGGAGGCATTTTGTATCACCAGACCATCATATGTTCGAAGCCCGCTGTCCTCCACATACTGAAAAAACCTTCTGAAGGAAGACGCCTCCTCCTGAGATGTCATGACTCCCCAAAGACCTGAGTGGAGAACCAAAAAACCCACATTACTGTCACATCAATGTTTTTTTTATTATGGAGCTGTGATCAACATTCAGTCCATATATTTACACACTTTTTTTTTTTACAGTGAGCATTCTCACTTTTCCAATGTGAACATTGTTTAGTCTGATTTACTTCTCGTAGGAGCAGTCAGTGTTGTTGTGTTTAATGTCCTTTAACCTCAGTCTGTTCAGGTTTGTTTACAGTCTGTGCGAAAGTCCATTCTGATTGTAATTTGTAAAAACATAAGGAAAAAGATCTTTTTATACATTTAAGATGCTTTTTATATACCGCCTTGTCATGTTAGACTAACACCAACATGTTTCAGCTTAAACAAAAACAAGCACTATCTGATGCCATTTTTGTTTGTTAGGTGTTTTTTGGGTCAATGGTTTTTCAAAGAGCTCCAAACAAACCAATCAGGTCTGATGATTGATGGTATAACATCAATGGTATGTTTACATGTTTACATGCAGCAAGAAATTCGAATTTCTGATTGTATCAGATAATGACATGCATAAGACAGGATCACTTGTCTGAGTAAATAAATAACCGGCCGGAGCATTGCTGACTCCGTTACGCTAGGTGGTGCTGTAGCACTCTCAACAAAGAGCCACTTTCGGTCGACCTCTACTTATCAGCAACAACAAACTATCTGAAGGCATTCAAACAAAGATTACATACAAGGAGATTGTCAATGCTACAGCTGCATACTTTTCGTGCATTATTTTCATCCTAATAATGCATATAAAAAGAATCAGATCTTTTTGCTTCCAGGTGAACGCCCCAGAGGAAAATGTCGCGCATGCGCAGAATACAAAATCCGCTTCAGATCCGATTGCTGAGTATACATGCATTAAATATACGACTACGAATGAATTATCTAGGTGTTCTTATCCGATTATGAGATGTCCGATCAGGTCCGAAATAGGTCCGAAGTAGATTGGACTAAGGTGTTTACAAGCACTTTAAAAACTCCAAACTAAGTCTGAGCATGTAAATTTACTGACTGTGATTGCTGACTGGTTTTATGATGCACTGTTAAGAATTTGAAATCATCATCATTGGAGGCCACCTCCAAACTTCCATGCCTTAAAGGATCTGCTGCTAATGTCTGAGAACCAGAACCACAGCACAATGTCAGAGAACTTGTGAGTTCAGATGGGTCAGAGGAGTCCAGACAGGTCAGAGGTCTGAGCAGTCTGGTCTTTAACAGGTCACGACTGTTTGGGCAGTAAAAAAGGGGGCTGACGCAATATATTGGACAGGTGACTTGAATGTGATGGCTGTGTTTATATACAATATATTTATATATATTTATACATATTTACAGTCATACTTTGGTACATTGACCACATTGTGAAAATATTAGAAATCTAAGTCTATTTAAATCTCTCTCTCTCTGTCTCTCAGGCTCTCTATCCTTCCCCTCCCCCTTCCTCTCTCTCTCTCTCATCCTTCTAAAAATGGAACAGGGAGTCAGCTGGCGGTAACCTAGCAACAGCAGCATCTCTCAGAGGAGCATGATGTAATTCTTCCTGTTCACGGTTGAGGAAGAAAGGACAGGAGACAGGAGGAGAGGAGAAGATGAGAGGAGAGGAGAAGCAGAGAGTAGAGGAGAGGAGGAGGACAGAGGAGAAGGAGGGAGAAGAGCAGGAGTTTTACCCCCCCCCCCCCGAAGAAGTCCACCAGCATCTAAACCTCACAGGATCCAGTCCCACATGATCCAGCACCTCCAAGACCAGAACTCCCCAACACCTAAGGCCCCATCATAGATCATGTGATCAGGCTCACATTAGCCAGCATCAAGCTAACATTAACAAGCATTAAACTCACATTAACAAGCATCAAGCTAACATTACCAAGCATCAAGCTCACGTTAGCGAACATCAAACTAATGTTACTGAACATTAAACTAACGTTAGTGAATATCAAGGTAATGTCAGTGTCAGTGTAGTTAGTTAACCAGCCAAACCCACAATCTGAGAATCTGTGTGACATGCTTTGCGGTAACATTAGCTTTGCCTTTGGACTGTGTTGTAGTGGGTGCTAGTTGTTTGTTGGTGTTACTGGAATCCTAAACTAACATTAGCTTGTGTTGCTAACTGTTGAAGAGCATGTCAGGATGACTCGTTTCCATATAAATCAGTCCACAGCACAGTTATAGACAATGAGTGAGTTACAATATGTTCACCAGAAAGAACATGAAAGAAAGGAGAGAGACTGAACATCAAGACAGATAAATATTCAGGACATGAGGAGCCTTTAATGTAAACCCAAACATGAAACTTTGTTGTCACAGATTTGTTTAATCAAGGATAAAAACTATTAATAAATTCATAGTTTCTGTCTCTGAAGATCAAATCAAATCAAATCAAATTTTATTTGTATATCCCAAAGTCACAAAATACATTTTGCCTCAGAGAGCTTTACAATCTATACAGGGAGTGACACCCTCTGTCCTTAGATCCTCGGATCGAGTGAGGAAAAACCCCACAAAAAAACCCTTTAACAGGGAAAAAAGGTGGAAGAAACCTCAGGAAGAGCCACAGAGGAGGGATCCCTCTCCCAGGATGGACAGACATGCAATAGATGTCACATGTACAGAACAAATCAACACAAAGATATTGTACAATTGCAATTAATGAAAAATTACAATGACATTTGACCCTGAAAGACTGCGTCCCAATCAGACCTGTCAATCATTTCTTTGTGTTTGAAGTGAGATACAGTTTTGCGGTTAATCAATAACATTGATCAGATCAGATATACTTCCTGCATTTTTACCCTCCAAAATAAAAGTCTGGTTTTAAATGAAATGAATATTCCTTGAATGTGTAACTTTTTGTAACTATGTGATCCAAGATGGCAACCATGTTCAAGTGAGGTGTTTTTCAAACAGAGAATTGACTGTTTGAAGGAGCTGGATGTGTTTTTTCAGACTTTATCGGCATGATGTCGACAAACAGACAAATGAAATGAAGAACAAAAATGAGATTTGCAAAGACTTACCGGAGGATTAGCGAGGACTCAGACTCTCTCCATCCCTTCTTCACTCTGTCCTTCACTGTCTCCTGCTTTCCCTCCTTCAGTCCTCCCTCCTTCAGTCCTCCCTTCTCCAGCCTTCTCTGAAACAAAGATGGAGTGATGAAGCTCGGTGATGATCTCTGCAGCTCACAGGAAACGATGACTTGCTGCAATTCTCATCTGCAGCGACGTTAATCCACATCCACCCTCCAACACCTCCTTCTTTTCTTCCTTCCTCTCTTTCTCTTGTCATAAATCCTCACAGCTGTAAGAATCACGGCTCATACACACACACACACACACACACTCACACACATACACACACACCCTTCAGACACACTCACACACATCCCCGACGACGGTCGCCACTAGAAACAAGAGGCTGAAACCACGGCAACCTGACAGCATCCTAAACCTGCAGACTCCTCCCCCTGAGAGAGAGAGAGAGAGAGAGATACACACACACACACACACACACACACAGATCACAGATAGACAGACAGGCAGACAGAAAGAGAGGCAGAGACAGAGAATAGGTGGTGTTAGCTTGAGATGGTGGGAGACCAGTGACAAGTCCAAGTCCAAGGTGATGTGAGATGACAATGACTGAGGACTGGACATGAGCAGAGGTCCTTTAAGATGGTGATGAGATGTACAGTACTCAGCACTCTGTAGATACTCAGCAAGTAGTCACATATTGCTGAGTATCTGCCTCCAGAAGTTTTCTTTAAGCAGGATGAAGGTGCACACCATCCCAGGCTGAAAAAGGAAGTGGGATGTATGGATCCACTGCCGAACTTGAGAGTAAACAGAACAAACAATTGGTAAGTCTACTGCCGGTGTCTCGATGGAGTCTTTGGGCTGCTCTGGAGACCTGATCAATCTCCCTGGTACCATGGCTACAACCACTGATGGAGGAACAATGGTTTAAGAACAGGAGTTACATTCTGATGTTGTCAGGTTTGAACTGTGATGGTAAGTCAGGATGGAACTAAAGCAACAAAAAGCA
Source organism: Nibea coibor (assembly GCA_023373845.1). NCBI lineage: Eukaryota > Metazoa > Chordata > Actinopteri > Sciaenidae > Nibea > Nibea coibor. The sequence goes on along the minus strand of CM041716.1, from coordinate 44,062 downwards.
GTTTCTACTGAGTTTGCCAGGAGTTTTAACCACTTAATTCAAGCACCAGTATCCAAAGCTTCACCTCGAGTGATGGCTCAAAGGGATTAGAGGGATTAATCCATTAAGCTTCAATTACCCTATCTCAAGACTGAACAAACAGAGGTATAGTCCTGATAATCAGGATGGTCAAAAACATCACTGACTGGATAGAATGAACCACTCAAGCCCAGGACAGAGCTTGGCCGCTAAATAATCCCATAATATATATTGTATCATGGGTTCGCCAAGGAAAATTACAATGGAAAGCTGTCCAGAGAACAGATATTTGCTTTACCACATTGAGTTGCTTTCTGACAAAGCTCTCAGGTGTTGCCCAAGAAAAGCTTCATAACTGAATGATGAAAGATGGATTTTCTTTTAGTTTGAGGACCTCTTTTGGTTTGAAAACATCCCTCAGTTTAGGAACCTCCTTCAGTTTGAAGATTTCCTTTAGTTTGAGGATCACCTTCAATTTGAGGATCTCCTTCAGTTTGAGCTTCACCTTCAGTTTGAGGATTACCTTCTGTTTGAGGACCTCTTTGGTTTGAGAATCTCCTTCAGCTAAAAAAAAACTCCTTTAGTTTGAGAACCTCCTTCAGTTTGAGGGTGTATTTGGTTTGAGGACCTCCTTCAGTTTAAGAACCTCCCTGAGTTTGAGGACCTCTTTCAGTTTGATGATCTCCTTCAACCTACCAACCTCCTCTTGGTACCCAGAGTACCAAGTCCTGCTCCCTCCTTGTTTGTCTGTGACATCAGCATGACATCATCCTTTTATTTCACCCTGTGGCCATATGATTACATTATGTTTTTGCATTAAAGAAGAATTGATATTTAAATATTGTAATTACTGTAATACATTACTGTAATACATACTACAACAGTATTTTATTTATATCACAATTAATGAAATTTAGTTATTATATTGATTAAAATAATACCAAATAAATATGAATAAAACTTCATGATAAAAAACAATGGTTATGGATGCTTATGAATGAATGAATGAATAAATTGTAATTCACTGTAAACATAAAACTAGCACACAATGAAATCATGTTTTTATAGCAAACATTAAAGATTTTTTTTTTTTTTTTTTACAGCAGCTCCATCATCACCCGAGGCTCTGCAGGCATACTGAGCATGCTCCTCATTCTGCAGCAGTCTCTGTGTGTGAGTGTATATGTGACGAATAGGGTTTTTAGACCATGCTGATTGGCCCAGCTCTACTCAGTCTAGCAAGACCTGCTACAGCAACATGACGTCCAGTCAGCAGGACCAGAACAAGGAGCAGAAAGATGGGGAGAATGAGGAGATGGGGGGGGGGGGGGGGGGGGTGAATGGAAGATATGAAAAAAAAGAGGAAATAAATGAAGAAAAGAAAGAGGAGAAGAAGGACGAGGAGGAGGGATCCTTGAAGGATTTTTTTCTACAACCCAGGGGCAGGAGAGAGCCTGGGCCAGATTGGCAGCAGCTGGGGTAAGGAGCTCACTTGCTCACCTACCTACCTACCTACCTGCCTGTTTATCTGTGACGATGCTTCATGGACTGGGTCAGGGTCACTGGTTAAATAATATATAACTTGCTGCATTTAATGTCCTAATTTCCATGATTGAATCTTGCTGTATATTTTCTGGAACCAGAATACTATTTTGTTATTAAACTTCTGTGCTTTTAATCCGTTCAATAATTGGTGAGTGCACCTGGTACCAGAACACGGAAAGGAAAAATTCAAAATGTTATGTTATGTTTTATTACAGATTCAGTTCATGTGTAGTTCAGGTGTAGTTCAGGTGTGGAGAGTGTTGTGGGGATGACCTTAGGATCAGATCTTTTATTCATCAGTTCTTTTGGTTTCATCAGTCTGCACTTACGGTGAGCACTGACTCTGAATATAGTTCAGTGTAAAGATGCTAATGATTTGCTACCCCAGGTGAAGGAGTCCACCTAGCTCAAGTTCTGGTTCATCAGTGAGACCCAGGTGCAGGTAAGATCAACAGGTGTATTGTGGACTGTGTTTGGCTGTGGTGGTTGAGAGAGAGGGAGATGAGGTGCATGTGAAGGTGAGGTCACCTGGTGGAGTAAAAACAGCCAATCAGCAGCCAGGACTGAGACTGAAGACTATATCTGTTTTTGTGTGTTCTTTGTATGAACTAAGCATGAGTAATTTAATGCCCCACAGCACACTCTGACTACCCATAATGCATTCTGTCATCTATTTATATTTACCTACAGCCTTCAGTTCATCTCAATGTTGCTCTCTAACACGAGTTCAGTCAGCATCTAAGTCAGTTCATCCCAAACCTCCTAGGTCAGTTTGGACAACCTCTGAGTCTTTGTTGAATGTCTGATTGTTTCATCTGTTTAAATAAAGTTATCCTTTAAATTTTCTCTGTCAAGTCTCGTCCTTCTTTTTACCTTGTTCACTCTCATCATGTGGGTCATATTGCAGACTCTAGATGAGAACATCCCCCGCTATCAGGACCGAGTTTCCAATCCAGGTGAGTGACTGTTTAACCCTTTACTTCACTTCCTGTGTTGTGTGACTATCAAAAACCAATATTAGTCACTGAGAGGAGAAAGCAGGGCTCTGTCTGACACGCTGAGTCCAAGGATAAAGCATCGAATCTTCACTGCAGATTGATGTTGTTTATTTACCCTTGCAACAAACACATACATTTATGCTGTTGAATGATGGAAAATTAACCTTTGCGGTCAACAGAAATATCGGGCCTCTACCTCACACTCTCTCTGTACCAGAACACACAGATTCACAGGCAGGTGCAGGTGATATTCATTTGGCACTCATTCAGCTCACACCCACGCCCACACACATGTAGCCACACCCACTACCCCGGTGACAAGTGAGAAAATCTCTGCCTCTACATCCTGTTTACTTTAGTCATGAATATGAACAGAACAAGACTTCTTCCTTTAATAAAGGGTTAAATTAACAAAATGAAATGCATGCAGATGTTTGTCTCTGTTCATTATGACACACACGCATGCACATGCACAAACACACAAATACACACTACTGTCATAATGGAGTGATGTTGGTGCTCTTATTTTTGTCTCATGACTTCTTGTTTTATTTTGAAATGTACCTGCCCTCTCATTCCCAAGGGAAATTGCTGTGCAACAGTTCAAATCAAATCAAATTTTATTTGTATAGCCCAAAGTCACAAAACACATTTTGCCTCAGAGGGCTTTACAATCTGTACAGGGAGTGACACCCTCTGTCCTTAGACCCTCGGTTCGAGTGAGGAAAAACTTGCCCACAAAAAAAACCTTTTAACAGGGAAAAAATGTGGAAGAAACCTCAGGAAGAGCCACAGAGGAGGGATCCCTCTCCCAGGACGGACAGACGTGCAATGGATGTCACATGTACAGAACAATCAACACAAACATATCGTACAATTACAATGAATTACAATAGATGGTAAAGTGATTGCAGTAGCAGTGGAACACAGATGCACAGCAGCAATAAGTCATTAACCAACAAAGCTGTAGTGGAGATGGTAGCAATAATGACTATATATGGCATGTACTGCTAAATATGGTGGACGTCAGCAGCAGACCACGGCGGCAGCCACGATCCATGAGAACCTACTGGATGAGAAAGCACAAAAACTCCGGGGAAGAAGTGTAGTTAGTAATATCCAAAGAAAAGGTGTAAGGGAGATAATGATTGACAGAACAATAAACAGCAGTTGCAATACAAAAGTGGTGAAGTAATACAAGAGACAGATAAAATAAGCTAGACTAACATAAACATAACTAATGCACAAAAATTATGAAAAAAATGAGATGAAAAATGTTGATACTTGGTTATATATGATCGACTACTATGCGCACTGTACAATTTTGCAAAAAATTTGAATAAAATTAGTACATATTGTAAAATACATACAACTATGTATTTTGTGACTTTGGGCTATATAAATAAAATTTGATTTGATTTAACTAAAAGTGATAAAGTGAAATTGTGAAAAAGTGACATCTGATAAAGCGACATTCAGCCTCTCATGATCAGAGATAGATGAGTTATACAGTGTGATGGATAGGGTGGGCATTGTTGTCGAGAATACTATGCAGTTTACAAAGCATCCTCCCCTTAGACACCTCCAACAAAGAGTCCAGTTGAACCCCCAGTATGGAGCCAGCCTTCCTGATGATCTTGTTGATCTTGTTGGCATCTGCTGCCCTCAGCCAACAAGATCATCCTGCTGCGGAAACCCACCACCAGCTCCTTTGTCTTAGTGGTGTTAAAATACAAGTGGTTAGTCTCACACTGCATGACAAAGGAGTGCACAATGCTCCTGTACTCCTCCTCCTTCCCTTCACTGACACAGCCAACAATTGCAGAGTCTTCCACAAATTTCTGCAGGTGACAGGACTCAGAGTGTAAATGAAAGTCTGAGGTGTACAGGGTTAACAGAAAAGGGGAAATAACAGTTCCTTGTGGGGGCCCCAGTGCTGCTGATCATGGTGTCCAACACACAGGCTTCCAGTCATCAATTTATCAAATAGTCTGTAATCCAGGAAAACAGGGGAAGGTCTACCTGCATCGCCATCCACTTACTCCCCAGCAGGGCAGGCCAGATGGTGTTGAATGCACCTGAAAAGTCAAAGAACATGATTCTCACAGTGCTTCGCGGTCTGTCCAGGTGGGTGTAGGCATGGTGAAGCAAGAAGATCATGGTGTCCTCCACTCCCATTTTTGGCCGGTAGGCAAACTGGAGAGGGTCCAGTGAGGAGCTGATCAAGGGCCGAAGAAGTAACAGGATGAGCCTTTCCAATGCCATCATCGGGCGGGACATCAGCACCGCCGGTCTGTAGTCGTTGGAGGTGCTGGGATGTGCCTTCTTTGGTACTGGGTCCAGGCAGAGACAATGTAGAGAGTTTCATATCTAATGAAGAGTATTTAATATCTAATGTAGAGAGGGTAGAGAGTTTGATGTCTAACATCTCTTCTTTCTGTCGTCTCCATACTTAAATATCTTTGGTAGAGAGGCAACCCATTACAAATGCGATACTTCCCATCAGAAGGTTGACTGGATAAAATGTTTTTCCCTTATTATGGAAACAAAGTTCATGTAAATACATGCTGTCTGTTTAGATTATTATTATTATTTTATTATTACTACTACAGTAGTGTAATACATCCCTGACTGGTAAGCAGTGTGTCACGTGATGATCTGATCACTCTCTCCGTCTCTCTGTTTGACAGCCAGACAGTCATCCAGTTGCTGTTGACTAAAGAAGACTATAATGGAGCAGATGAATGTAAATTTGAAATGATTCCAACCAGCGGAATAATGATGACGGGGACAAGTTTCTGGGTCGTGTCATGTTACGGGTCAAAGTGTCTGTTAGTTGTCATGGATACCGCAAACTGAAAGACTGAAAGAGACTGAAAGAATCTGCAGTTCTGGACACTCATCTAGACCTGAGCTGATCGTGTATGTCTCAATGTGATTTATCCTGTTTCTCACAAGGAATCCATATCTGGACCACTGCAACCTAGATGTTGTACTTGGTGGTCTGGATTTGTTTCTCAGTAGACCAAACAGAGTGAGTCCAGATTAACTTGTTGAAACAGATTAAACCAGAGTGACTCCAGTCTAACCTATCCAGACAGTTAGTGCATGACAGGTTTGTTACGGAAACAATATTTTTAAATATAATGTGATAAAACTTCACCTGAATGCTAACACTAGTTTCCTGTTTGAAAGTGTGGTGTTTCAGTATAAAGTTGTAACACTGTTAAAAAAAGGTAATGAGAGCTCCCTGTAGACGATTAACATTGCACTGCGAAGCAGCACCTAATCATGCGTTTGTCAGAAATGTGAGAAGAACAAACTAAAGCCTGTTGATAGTTATCTGTTGTCATGTCAACAGAAATATTCAATCAGTTAGTTATCAGTCAGTTTTGAACAATTGAACAATTTAAAATATATTTTATCAATCCTACCAAAGTAACCTAAACTGTATAACCAAATGTTTTTTTTAAATGTGAATTTAATTGTATCAAACTAGTGTTGTGTGGTCATTGATGATGACATCATCAGCAGAGACCAATCAGCAATGTGGTTTCAACATAGGTAAGTGATTTCTAAATGAAACATTCATTTGTCTGCTAAAGGTCGTGAAATAATTTGAAAAACTCCCCTCCCCCAACCCATCAACCCCCATCAGAGGGGAGGGGGGGAGGATGAGGTTGAGATGAGAAGGCAGGGCTGAGGACTGTACCATGGGGCAGGGGCTAAGGGCAATGATGTTATGTTTATGGTTAGGATACAGAAAACCTTAAAATTTTCTTTCAAAAATCTTTACAATTGTATTATACATACAATGAACTGAACAACATCCCACAAATAAATAAAATAATTTTTAGACATACAATAAATGATGAATTAATCTATGCTTAGGGGAATGTAAACTATCTTAATGACTTCCCCTTTGTGGTCTGATGACACACATTTGGTGGGTAAGGAAAAATGAAACTATCTCGATGACTCTCCCTGGGTGGTCCACTAACTATCTGGTTTGGTGTGGAGCGCCAAAGGCAAAGCACAGGCTGGTGCATGTCACTCAGAGTCCCACACACTTCACATATCATCAAAGAGAGGAATAGGAGGAAATAGTTATGTTTTGCCGAGTCAGAGGTTCATATTCCAATCAAAACACCAGCGGTTGATAGGAGTGTTTTTGGGAGCTGGAAGGAAGATGAAGCCTACACTGTGTGCCTACACCTTCAAACAATACTATGCCTGCATAGGCCAACCCTAGATCCCCCACCCCAACGTATCAACCACCAGAGGGGAAAGCCTGTTGATAGTTATCTGTTGTCATGTCAACAGAAATATTCAATCAGTTAGTTAGGGTTAGGGGAATGAAATCTATCTCAATAACTCCCCCTTGTGGTCCAACGACCCACGCGGTTTGGTGTGGGGAATCAAGGGCAAGGCACTGGCCAGCGCATGTCACTCAGGCGACCACCCCTCGCTGCGCATGACCAGCATCGAATGGGGGGAGGGGGGATGTCAGATGACCGCATCAACCGCCAGGAAGCAGATAGCACCATAAGGGGTCCCGGAAGGGACGGTTCTGAAACCCAATGGTTAGGATCAAGAGAGTAGGTGAGACTCGGTGCCGCGAAGCGGTGCCGAGTCTCTATGCACGGGCCATCAGCTGCTCCGGGTCAGGTGGGTCCTATTTTAGGATTTGGGCCTTTTCCATAATATTTTTTGAATCATTTCTCTCCTGGACCGTACCACGAGCCTTCTGTTGGTCACTCTGCCGAGGGGCTGTGGCACGAGGAGAACACCTTCTCTGTCCTTCCTGTGTGTCTGTGTTGTCTGTGTTTTCTGTTCTCCCGTTACAGGAGGTGAAGGTGATGGTGGAGGGAGTGAAGGAGAGCTCCGGGGCTTAGTCACAGCCTCCCCTCTCCTTTTTAATTCCCTGTTTTTTTTGGTTGTTTGTGTATCTGTCCAGGTCATGGTGGCTGTAGTGACCAGTCCAGGGGAAGATGGAGAGCGAGATGGCGTCTCCGGTACGGTGAGTGGAGGGGAGCCCTGGGGCTCAGTCAGTGTCTCCCTTCTCATTTTTATTTCTTTGTTTTCCCTTTTTGTGTGTATTTGTGCTTTGATTACGTGTGTATTTGGTTTCCCCGTAGCAGGAGGTGGTGGTGGAAGAGGGGGGGGCCCGCTGTCCGGCCGCGTCCCCTCATCCCTCTCCGCGATCGGGTCGAGCCGAGCGACCATGAGGGCCTCAACCTGCTCCAGGGTCTCCGCCTGGAGCCGTCTCCCCAGATTGCGTTTGGCCCAGACGGTGGCGATCTGGAAGGGGCCCCGCCAATTTCCTCCCTTCAATCCATCCAGTGTGTTAAACTCCCTTTCCATGGAGTCCATGTAGTGATCCCTTAAGATTATTAGTGTTGTATGTTCCCAATTCTTAGCATTGCTCTCAATGAGGAGTCTTATCTCCTCATTGGGGCTGGCCGGTTTAATAACGGTGCTTAAGCTTTCCGTTAATTTTCCAATTGTAGGGGGGGCTTGTCCGTGTGCACGTTTTTTAAGTGGTGAGCCATTTTGATGATTTTATGCATGATCCTGACTTTAATTTTAAAGTCACTTTAATTTTAAAGTCAGGGTCTGAGGACTGTGGCCTTTTATCCTTGTTCTTTCCCTCCCCTCTCTCCCTCTGTGTGTTTGTCCCAGTCTTCCGTGTTGCATGGTGTGTGTTCCTGTATATATTGTGCTTTTCACGTGGTTTTGTGGGGGCCCTTTGGCCCCCTGCTATGAAAAATTGTGGCCTGTAGCCATGCTCCACATTAGTGGTAGCGTTGGGGGTAGCTGTCCCCGCGTCCGTAGCCCTCAACCACGGACGCGTAGGTGGGCTGCTGCCTTGTGGCCTCATGCCAGTAACGGGAGCGGTGCTCGGGTGAACGGTGGCTAGGTCTCCCCTCCCAGGGCCGTCTGAATCGGTCACGCCGGTGAGAGACAACCGTCCAGCCATCATCCCAGCTGTCACCGTACATTATTTGGCCTTGAATGAAAAAAAGTTAGAAAAACTGAAAAAATGTGAAAAAATCTGAAAAAAATGGAACAAGCTTTCAAACGACGTTTCGGTCTGTAATCAGACCTTCTTCAGGTTTGCTTGTTCCGAAACAATAAAAGTTTTTATGTGGAAAAGTGTTGTTTCTCTCTGTCTGTTCGTATGTGTGTTTCCCAGGCTCTGTGAAGAGGCGAGTGAGACAGAGGAGCTGCCTGCCCGGCTATTTATGTAGGAGGGTGTGGGTGTGGCCAAGGGGCCCCGGTGCCAGGTGCCAAGAATTATTAACCCCGTTAGTTCCCCTTGCTTGTTTGTGTGTGGGAGAGAGAATGATTTTCTCCCTTTTCTCTCTTTTTTTCAGGTGGATCCCAGATTCCTTTTCCTCAGGTGAGTATTATACATCAGGTGAGTATCAGGTTTGTTGTCAAATTGATTTTTTCATGTGTTTTTCCTTTTCAGGTTAGGGTTAGGATGGGGTGAAAGAGAGCCCAGCCACCATCAGGTAGCTGGACTAGTGCACGGGACCGATTGGCTGGCCATGGGCGGCCACGATAACAGGCACCCAAGTCCCCGTCCCCGTGTTTGGGCTTAAAAATGGGCTCCGTAATTAGCCTCATGCCATTAAATTATGAAATTTGGTTTTAATGATCACAAAGGTGTATTACCTTTTGTGGTGTTTCAAAAAAATTGGACTCTAAGTTCCTCATGCTCTACACTCTGCCTGCGTGTGCGCAATGTTTCGGTCCAGTTTGACCTTCATCAGGCGCGGGACAGAGTGGAATGAATACGGCTGGCTCCTGGCCTTTTATACTCGTGGGAGGCGTGGCCTCTGGGGAGCTGCTTGCTCTACCCCTCTCATTATTTCCTGTTATTAGGCTTATTTATGTCTCATTTTTGAGTTCATTTTTCATTTTTCATGCCGTGCTTTATGTTTTAAGTCTCTCGTGCTTGAGTTTACTTTTTTTCTCTCGTTCTTGAGTTTGTTTTTTTCTGTGTTTATGTTTTAAGTATCTCGTGCTTGAGTTTACTTTTTTCTCTCGTTCTTGAGTTTGCTTTTTTTCATATTTTATTCTTAGAGTCATTCTGTTTATTTTCCCTCCTTATTTAGGTTTAGGGTTATGTTTTTCCCTCCTCTTTTAGGGTTAGGGCTCTTAGGGTTCAAATTGGTTGGGGTTAGGCAAAACCACAGGGCTGGGTGTCCGTAACGTATACGGCACGCCACACGACTCCGGCCAAGGCGCTGGCAGGGTTAGGATGGGGTGAAAGAGAGCCCAGCCACCATCAGGTAGCTGGACTAGTGCACGGGACCGATTGGCTGGCCATGGGCAGCCACGATAACAGGCACCCAAGTCCCCGTCCCCGTGTTTGGGCTTAAAAATGGGCTCCGTAATTAGCCTCATGCCATTAAATTATGAAATTTGGTTTTAATGATCACAAAGGTGTATTACCTTTTGTGGTGTTTCAAAAGGGGTTAGGGAGAGGGTCATGAGCCGGTCCCCCATGCTGGGGGTCCGGGTATGCACGGGCCCCCCACCTGGAACCAGCTCCCTCCCAGTCCCGGGTTCGAAAATCCTGTGGGGGGCGGCGGGCCCCCCGTCGGCCGTAACGGACAACTGTCCACTCAGCCATCATCCATAAAAAACAAAAATTATACTTACAAACAACTAAAAACTACTGCTCAAAACTGAAGCTAGCAGCGAAACAATTCTATTTAGGTTTGCGCTCTAGGCGATAAAAAAGAAAAAGTTAAAAAACAAAAAACTCCCTTGTTTTTATCCAAAAATTAAAATGTGCCCAAGGTCGCGACGTTTCGACTCTAATCGAGTCTTCTTCAGGCGATGGGCACCTTCAAAAACGAAAAAAACACTGAAAAAACGATAATAAAATATGAAAAGTTCAGCTGCAGAGCGATGAGGTGTTGCTCGGTCGATGGCTGGAGCTGAAATGAGCTCAGTGACAGTGAAACTGTGCCTATTATAGGCGTGGCTTGCTTTGATCTCTTCTTTTTTAGTTTGGCTTTGCCTCTTAAGTTTCGTTTCTTTCCCCATAATGAATTTTAACCCTATAGTTGCTGAATGAATTTTAATATGTATATAAATAGTATTTTAAACTTATTCTTGTATTTATGAACTTTGTAAATAGTTTTTTAATTCATAAATAGTTTTTTAATTGTAAATACTTTGTACTTGTAATAGATTTTAGATTGTAAATAGTTTTTTGAATTGTATATAGTTAAATATCAAAATTAAAAGATAAAACCTATAAAAATAAAAATAAAAATAAAATAAAAATAAAAGTAAAACAAAAATAAAAGTAAAACAAAAATAAAAGAATAAAAATAACAATAAACCGAAATATATATTAAAAAAATATATAAAAAAATGAATGATAAAAACCTGAAAAAATGAAAAAATAGAAAATTAAAATTAAAATTAAAGAACTTAGGGTTAGGATAGGAAACCAAGGTTAGGTGAGGTTAGGGTAAGGAATAGAGGGAAGGAGTGGTTAGGGTTAGGCAAGAGGAGGGGGGGAGGTTAGGGTAAGGAATAGAGGAAAAGGAGTGGTTAGGGTTAGGCAAGAGGAGGGGGAGAGGTTAGGGTTAGGAATAGAGGAAAAGGAGTGGTTAGGGTTAGGCAAGAGGAGGGGGAGAGGTTAGGGTAAGGAATAGAGGAAAGGAGTGGTTAGGGTTAGGCAAGAGGAGAGGGAAAGGTTAGGGTTAGGAATAGAGGAAAAGGAGTGGTTAGGGTTAGGCAAGAGGAGAGGGAGAGGTTAGGGTTAGGAATAAAGGAAAGGAGTGGTTAGGGTTAGGCAAGAGGAGGGGGGGAGGTTAGGGTTAGGGCAAGAGGAAGGGTTAGGTTAGGGTTAGGAGAGAGGGGAAGGAGAGGTTAGGGTTAGGCAAGAAGAAAGGAAAAAAGAAGAACCAAATAAAATAGAAAAAATAAAATTCGGCCCTACACATCCAATTGGAGTTACACCCTGATTCTCAAGCCAAGCCGCTCCACCATAATTATGACTCAGCCATCACCATTATGCTTCAGATACAGGGGATCAGTTATATTTGACATTAAGGCCAAATGGTTCTAGAGTTTGTAGCCTATAAATCCATTGTCTTTCTACACTACGTCTTTGTGTCTGTGTCCAAGTTGAATTCCCCTGTATCCCAGCCACCCGAAGCATCTGCAGACCATGTAACACAAAATGCCTAACTAAGGGAGTATCCATATGTCTCCTCCTTTGAATATTAAATCTATGTTGCCACATACGTGTCCGTATGGAGTTACTTGTCTCTCCAATATATTGTTTTCTACATCGTTTACAATAAATCATATATACACAGTTTGATGACCGTGGCGTAAACTCTTGGTTTATCGCAAACATTTTCTTATTTATTCTATTACGTACAAACTTAACAACTGAAAACTCATCCAAATCCTTGACCTTAGGTGGTTGTAACGGGTCTAATTTGGCTCTAACTAAAATGTCTTTTAAATTCCTATTTTTCCTATAGGCTGAGATGACTTGATGTCCATCCAAGATCCCCGTATTACCCACCAACATCTGGAAATTATCCTTTAAGGTATGATTCAATTTAAGACTCATAGAAGAAAATTTTGTGACTAATGGAATAATTGAATTCCTCTGAATTTGTTTTTTCTCCCCGAAAGTGTGAAGGCATTGTTTAAGGAAGGATCTTGTGTAGCCTCTCTTCCTTAGGGCCCCAAATAAAATCCTCACAGCTTCCCAAAAACTATTTCTTTGCGTACAAATCCTGTAGAACCGCAACAACTGAGACTTAATTATGCCTCTAAACGTATGTCTTGGATGGAAGCTTTTTCTAAATAATAATGCATGTGTATCCGTTTCTTTAAAGAATACCTTCACATCCAGAGTTCCATTGTCATCAAAAGCAGGTCCTTTATAAACTGTTGTGTCTAGGAAATCTATTGTTTGTTGATTCGTTACGTATTTGAGTTTTATTGACGGGTCATGAGTGTTTAAAATTTTCATGAATTCTTCAAAGTCCTCCTCTGAATAACCCCAAATCCCCCATAGATCGTCAAGGTACCTATAATAATGAAGAGGCCTTTTAGGACATTTAGCAAAGACTTCTTCCTCCCAGTTTGCCATGAATATGTTGGCGTAAGCTGGGGCAAATCGTTTCCCCATGGCTGTCCCTTTAATTTGAAGATAGTATTTGCCATTAAAAAGAAAGTCATTTTTAGTTAAATTTATTTCCAACAGTTTCAAGACCTCTTCATCTGGTCTCTCGGGATTTGGGTGTTTTTCAAAAATCCTTTTAACCGTTTGTAACCCCGCTTGAATGTCTATATTTGTATATAAGCTTTCCACGTCCGCACTAAAAAAGATTGCATTCCCAGGAATTTTTAATGTTTTAATTATATCAATGAAATGATACGTGTCCTTAATATAGGAAGGATGGATAACCGAGAGTGGATTTAAATAGTAAGTTATGAATTCAGCTGTCTGATAGGTTTCTGATCCACAATCTGATACAATTGGTCTTCCCGGTGGTATTTCGTGTGGTATTGTCCATTTATCCAGATCTTTATGAATTTTTGGAAGGATGTAAAACCTCCGTTCCCTCGGATTCTTCTCCCCTTTAAGGTAATCATGTTGTTTTTTATTAATAAATTTCTTGTCTTTTAATGTATCCAATATTGAATGAACTAAAGGTATTGTTGTATGAAATATCGGCCCATCCAGTTTCCTATAATAAGTCACATCATTTAACTGACGCTCGACCTCAAAAACATATTGATCCCGTCCCATAACGACCACCGCGCTCCCCTTGTCCGCTGCTTTAATAACTATGTGTTTGTTTGCCCTTAGTTGTCTTAGTGCTTTGACCTCCTCTACCGTTAAATTCGGACTCTCACGGCCAAATTTGAGAACCTTATTGAACTCCAAATTATCTTTCTGTACCAAATTTTTGATTTCCATGCGTATGTGTGTTTCAGGGGGGCTCCAAAGAGACGGTGGTGTAAAAGGACGTGACTCCTGCCTTTTCGAATTGGAATTCCTAAAAAAGTCAGCTAATTTTATTTTTCTATGATAGTTTTGTACATCAATTCCTAATTGGTTTTTCTGATTTTTACCTAAATCTAGTGTTGGGACGAAGGTCAAGCCCTTTCCCAAGAGGTCGAGCTGCGCTTGTGTGGGACGGAAGTTCTTTGCTAGGACTACAACATTCCTATCAACCAAGGAACCCTGCCCTTGACTCCCCTCCTCTATGAGGCTTACGGGGCTGTCAAGTTTAAAGCAGCGGCCCAATGTTCCAACATAGCTTGGGCTGTTTCGTGTGTCCAGTGGATATGGTCACTTTCTGTCTGAAACCTGTCTGCTGGTAGGGCTGCTATAAATGGTAGATTCTTAAACACATACCCGTTTAGCAGACGAAGAGTTTCCCTTTCATTGCAAGGCAAGGAGGAGGAAAAATTAAGCATAGGAATCCATACCTCAGCAAATGGAAACCTACGCTTCGCTCGTCGGACTGCCGCCTGGACCTGCTTAATAGCTGTCTCTCTGGCTTTCTGGTTCCGGCTGTTTAATCCAAAGGCCAACACCAACTTCTCGACAGTCACCTGGCTTGTGGCTTTGGCCATCAGTGCCTCCGCATGACGGAAGTTGGCACCAGGATAACTGTCAATCTGCAGATCTGGATAGTTGTGTCTTGGGATTCTTGCCAAATTGGAATCCCCTAGGATAATCCATTTCTTTTGTGCACAGAAACCCCAGTCTATCATTTTGCGGTTGGTCTTTATGTGTTTAACTGGCTTAAACCCAGCTGTCGGTGTTGAGGTCATGGCGTCAAACAGTTCCTCCGAAAATTGTCTTCCCAGGCTCTCCATGGAATCTCTGGACTGTTCGTCAGCTTGGTGTACCTGTGCTATGTGTTGTTGCGCTGCTGTCGGTATCAAGGGTGGCGTACATTCCAGGCTTAACCGGCTGTCCATTATGTGCGAGGTTCCTCCCTCTTTTTCCTGGACTGGTGGAACCGCCATCACCTCGCGGTCCAAGAGTTTGGCTACCAAGGTGGCTCGGGGGGCTCGTTGTGGTTTCGGGGTCTCCGGACCAACTCCAATGGAAACCATGTCTGGCTTCTCCCTTCTTTCCTTTGTCACTCCCTTCTTTTGTGTGTCGGTACCTTTCTGTGTCACCTTATGGCGTGACTCTAGCGAATCTTCCTCAATCTCCAGTAGAAAGTCGCATTCTTCCTCCCTGAGTACCGCACCCCGGCGTCTCCCCACCGCCTTTGTCCTTTCCTGCTCCTTCTCCTGTTGTTGTTCTGTCTCGGTGCCCTGGTCTTGTTGTACCCTTTTCTCCCCCTCTGCCGTGTTACCATCAGCCTCCCCTTCCACTCCTTCCTCCCCCCCAGTGTCCACACATGACGCGATCAAAGCTTCAGCGTGGTCCAGAACCTCTTGAGTAATGCGGGTCAGGTTGCGTCTAGCCCACCTCGTGGCTACCACGAAAGCCTCTCGCCACTCCGCATCCAGCTCCCCGGTCAGCTCCTTCATCAGATCTCTCAAGCTGTCTTGGTAGTGGTCCTGCAGAATCATGAGCGTAGTATGCCCCCAGTTCTTAGCATTGCCCACGATCAGATCCAAGGTGCTCTCTTTTGGTAGGGCTGGCTTTATCATGGATGCTAAAACCTCCACCATCCTGGAAATGATGCGCGGACCTTCTTCATCAGGCTCTGGAGTGACATTCTGCAAGTGGTGCAGCAGCTGTATGATTTTGTACAGCTTGCGCACCCTCCTGGCAAATTTGGGATCTGTCTGTCTGGACCCGCGATCCCTGATCTGCTCAAAAATCCTATTCAGTAGTGGGAAGCCTCCCCTACCCTGGACTGAAGGACCGTAGCCACGATCCCGTGGTGCTGCTGCATGCTGGGGGTTGATCCCCTGCACCACCGCTGCATACGATCTGGTTTGGGGTCCATAGTTCTTAAAAGTTCCCCCAGGACGATCAGGAACCGGCCTCCTAGGTGGTGGCGCAGGCCGGTTAGGAAGAGGGTCATGAGCCGGTCCCCCACGCTGGGGGTCCGGGTATGCACGGGCCCCCCACCTGGAACCAGCTCCCTCCCAGTCCCGGGTTCGAAAATCCTGTGGGGGGCGGCGGGCCCCCCGTCGGCCGTAACGGACAACTGTCCACTCAGCCATCATCCATAAAAAATCAAAAATTACACTTCCAAACAACTAAAAACTACTGCTCAAAACTGAAGCTAGCAGCGAGACAACTCTATTTAGATTTACGCTCTAGGCGATAAAAAAGAAAAACTTAAAAAACAAAAAAACTCCCTTGTTTTTACCCAAAAATTAAAATGTGCCCAAGGTCGCGACGTTTCGACTCTAATCGAGTCTTCTTCAGGCGATGGGCACCTTCAAAAACGAAAAAACGCTGAAAAAAGGTTAACAAAATATGAAAAATTCAGCTGCAGAGCGATGAGGTGTTGCTCGGTCGATGGCTGGAGCTGAAATGAGCTCAGTGGCAGTGAAACTGTGCCTATTATAGGCGTGGCTTGGCTTCGATCTCTTCTTTTTTAGTTTGGCTTTGCCTCTTAAGTTTCGTTTCTTTCCCCATAATGAATTTTAACCCCATAGTTGCTGAATGAATTTTAATATGTATATAAATAGTATTTTAAACTTATTCTTGTATTTATGAACTTTGTAAATAGTTTTTTAATTCATAAATAGTTTTTTAATTGTAAATACTTTGTACTTGTAATAGATTTTAGATTGTAAATAGTTTTTTGAATTGTATATAGTTAAATATCAAAATTAAAAGATAAAACCTATAAAAATAAAAATAAAAATAAAATAAAAATAAAAGTAAAACAAAAATAAAAGTAAAACAAAAATAAAAGAATAAAAATAACAATAAACCGAAATATATATAAAAAAATATAAAAAAATGAATGATAAAAACCTGAAAAAATGAAAAATTAGAAAATTAAAATTAAAATTAAAGAACTTAGGGTTAGGATAGGAAACCAAGGTTAGGTGAGGTTAGGGTAAGGAATAGAGGGAAGGAGTGGTTAGGGTTAGGCAAGAGGAGGGGGGGAGGTTAGGGTAAGGAATAGAGGAAAAGGAGTGGTTAGGGTTAGGCAAGAGGAGGGGGAGAGGTTAGGGTTAGGAATAGAGGAAAAGGAGTGGTTAGGGTTAGGCAAGAGGAGGGTTAGGGTTAGGGTTAGGGTTAGGGTTAGGTGAGGGAAAAAAACTGGCTATGCCAGTTAGTGCACTGGCCATTGGCGTGTGTATCCGAGGCATCGGACACCCCACATTCCCACATCCCGTTACCACAAGCACTCCCCACTCCACAGTCCCACACTATGCACAGTCCTCCCGCTGTGCCTCCAGAGCCACCAAAGAAAAATAAAAAGTCCTCCCCACTCTCACACATCCCGTATCCGCGACCAAAGTCAAGCAAAAGCACACCCCAAACACACACGCACACTCTCCACAACTTGGGCTTAAAGGCACAGAGGGTGATTTACCCTCTGCTGTTTCAAAAAATTATTTTTAACTCACACTCTTTATTTTAGTTTGCTCTGCCTTTGCGCAACGTTTCGGAATAGTTTTTCCTTCTTCAGGCAGGTCAGAGCATCTATTTCTTCTTATATTTAAGCTTTTTTTCTCTTATATTTAGGTTTCTTCCTCTTTTTAGGTTCACGGTAAGTATTCATTTTACTTTTCTTCTTTCTTTCAGGTTTTTTCTTCTTTATTTAGGTTACAGGTGAGTATTAATTTTCCCTCTCTCTCTCCCGATTTTTTTCTTCTTCTTTGTTTAGGTTCACGGTAAGTATTATTTAACTTTAGTATTTTCCCTTTCCCTACAGGTTTTTTCTCCTTTGTTTAGGTTCACGGTAAGTATTATTTAACTTTTCTTCCTCTTTTTAGGCTTTGAATAAATATACTGGGATAAGGGTGGGGGGAGGGGACCCTCTATTAGGGTTAAATTCAGCTAGGGGACCCATGGTTAGGGTTAGGGGTGGGGGCTGGGACAGGCATCTCACAATTCTAAGGTTAAGGTTAGGGGATGGGGCTAGGGATGGTCATCTCATCCTCAATGGAGCTCTCCGGAAAGCACCCACTTGGTGCTGGCAAAATTGGGGTCTGGGCTAAGGATGTCTCTGCCTGTGGCCCGGGGGAAGGGCTAGGCAGGGTGTCGTCACCGTGAATGGACTCTCCACAGACACACATCACCAAGGCACTGGCCGGTTAGGTGAGGGAAAAAAACTGGCTATGCCAGTTAGTGCACTGGCCATTGGCGTGTGTATCCGAGGCATCGGACACCCCACATTCCCACATCCCGTTACCACAAGCACTCCCCACTCCACAGTCCCACACTATGCACAGTCCTCCCGCTGTGCCTCCAGAGCCACCAAAGAAAAATAAAAAGTCCTCCCCACTCTCACACATCCCGTATCCGCGACCAAAGTCAAGCAAAAGCACACCCCAAACACACACGCACACTCTCCACAACTTGGGCTTAAAGGCACAGAGGGTGATTTACCCTCTGCTGTTTCAAAAAATTATTTTTAACTCACACTCTTTATTTTAGTTTGCTCTGCCTTTGCGCAACGTTTCGGAATAGTTTTTCCTTCTTCAGGCAGGTCAGAGCATCTATTTCTTCTTATATTTAAGCTTTTTTTCTCTTATATTTAGGTTTCTTCCTCTTTTTAGGTTCACGGTAAGTATTCATTTTACTTTTCTTCTTTCTTTCAGGTTTTTTCTTCTTTATTTAGGTTACAGGTGAGTATTAATTTTCCCTCTCTCTCTCCCGATTTTTTTCTTCTTCTTTGTTTAGGTTCACGGTAAGTATTATTTAACTTTAGTATTTTCCCTTTCCCTACAGGTTTTTTCTCCTTTGTTTAGGTTCACGGTAAGTATTATTTAACTTTTCTTCCTCTTTTTAGGCTTTGAATAAATATACTGGGATAAGGGTGGGGGGAGGGGACCCTCTATTAGGGTTAAATTCAGCTAGGGGACCCATGGTTAGGGTTAGGGGTGGGGGCTGGGACAGGCATCTCACAATTCTAAGGTTAAGGTTAGGGGATGGGGCTAGGGATGGTCATCTCATCCTCAATGGAGCTCTCCGGAAAGCACCCACTTGGTGCTGGCAAAATTGGGGTCTGGGCTAAGGATGTCTCTGCCTGTGGCCCGGGGGAAGGGCTAGGCAGGGTGTCGTCACCGTGAATGGACTCTCCACAGACACACATCACCAAGGCACTGGCCGGTTAGGTGAGGGAAAAAAACTGGCTATGCCAGTTAGTGCACTGGCCATTGGCGTGTGTATCCGAGGCATCGGACACCCCACATTCCCACATCCCGTTACCACAAGCACTCCCCACTCCACAGTCCCACACTATGCACAGTCCTCCCGCTGTGCCTCCAGAGCCACCAAAGAAAAATAAAAAGTCCTCCCCACTCTCACACATCCCGTATCCGCGACCAAAGTCAAGCAAAAGCACACCCCAAACACACACGCACACTCTCCACAACTTGGGCTTAAAGGCACAGAGGGTGATTTACCCTCTGCTGTTTCAAAAAATTATTTTTAACTCACACTCTTTATTTTAGTTTGCTCTGCCTTTGCGCAACGTTTCGGAATAGTTTTTCCTTCTTCAGGCAGGTCAGAGCATCTATTTCTTCTTATATTTAAGCTTTTTTTCTCTTATATTTAGGTTTCTTCCTCTTTTTAGGTTCACGGTAAGTATTCATTTTACTTTTCTTCTTTCTTTCAGGTTTTTTCTTCTTTATTTAGGTTACAGGTGAGTATTAATTTTCCCTCTCTCTCTCCCGATTTTTTTCTTCTTCTTTGTTTAGGTTCACGGTAAGTATTATTTAACTTTAGTATTTTCCCTTTCCCTACAGGTTTTTTCTCCTTTGTTTAGGTTCACGGTAAGTATTATTTAACTTTTCTTCCTCTTTTTAGGCTTTGAATAAATATACTGGGATAAGGGTGGGGGGAGGGGACCCTCTATTAGGGTTAAATTCAGCTAGGGGACCCATGGTTAGGGTTAGGGGTGGGGGCTGGGACAGGCATCTCACAATTCTAAGGTTAAGGTTAGGGGATGGGGCTAGGGATGGTCATCTCATCCTCAATGGAGCTCTCCGGAAAGCACCCACTTGGTGCTGGCAAAATTGGGGTCTGGGCTAAGGATGTCTCTGCCTGTGGCCCGGGGGAAGGGCTAGGCAGGGTGTCGTCACCGTGAATGGACTCTCCACAGACACACATCACCAAGGCACTGGCCGGTTAGGTGAGGGAAAAAAACTGGCTATGCCAGTTAGTGCACTGGCCATTGGCGTGTGTATCCGAGGCATCGGACACCCCACATTCCCACATCCCGTTACCACAAGCACTCCCCACTCCACAGTCCCACACTATGCACAGTCCTCCCGCTGTGCCTCCAGAGCCACCAAAGAAAAATAAAAAGTCCTCCCCACTCTCACACATCCCGTATCCGCGACCAAAGTCAAGCAAAAGCACACCCCAAACACACACGCACACTCTCCACAACTTGGGCTTAAAGGCACAGAGGGTGATTTACCCTCTGCTGTTTCAAAAAATTATTTTTAACTCACACTCTTTATTTTAGTTTGCTCTGCCTTTGCGCAACGTTTCGGAATAGTTTTTCCTTCTTCAGGCAGGTCAGAGCATCTATTTCTTCTTATATTTAAGCTTTTTTTCTCTTATATTTAGGTTTCTTCCTCTTTTTAGGTTCACGGTAAGTATTCATTTTACTTTTCTTCTTTCTTTCAGGTTTTTTCTTCTTTATTTAGGTTACAGGTGAGTATTAATTTTCCCTCTCTCTCTCCCGATTTTTTTCTTCTTCTTTGTTTAGGTTCACGGTAAGTATTATTTAACTTTAGTATTTTCCCTTTCCCTACAGGTTTTTTCTCCTTTGTTTAGGTTCACGGTAAGTATTATTTAACTTTTCTTCCTCTTTTTAGGCTTTGAATAAATATACTGGGATAAGGGTGGGGGGAGGGGACCCTCTATTAGGGTTAAATTCAGCTAGGGGACCCATGGTTAGGGTTAGGGGTGGGGGCTGGGACAGGCATCTCACAATTCTAAGGTTAAGGTTAGGGGATGGGGCTAGGGATGGTCATCTCATCCTCAATG
This sequence comes from Nibea coibor, assembly GCA_023373845.1. NCBI lineage: Eukaryota > Metazoa > Chordata > Actinopteri > Sciaenidae > Nibea > Nibea coibor. The sequence continues at coordinate 23,335 of CM041716.1, read as the reverse complement.
GAGCTCTCCGGAAAGCACCCACTTGGTGCTGGCAAAATTGGGGTCTGGGCTAAGGATGTCTCTGCCTGTGGCCCGGGGGAAGGGCTAGGCAGGGTGTCGTCACCGTGAATGGACTCTCCACAGACACACATCACCAAGGCACTGGCCGGTTAGGTGAGGGAAAAAAACTGGCTATGCCAGTTAGTGCACTGGCCATTGGCGTGTGTATCCGAGGCATCGGACACCCCACATTCCCACATCCCGTTACCACAAGCACTCCCCACTCCACAGTCCCACACTATGCACAGTCCTCCCGCTGTGCCTCCAGAGCCACCAAAGAAAAATAAAAAGTCCTCCCCACTCTCACACATCCCGTATCCGCGACCAAAGTCAAGCAAAAGCACACCCCAAACACACACGCACACTCTCCACAACTTGGGCTTAAAGGCACAGAGGGTGATTTACCCTCTGCTGTTTCAAAAAATTATTTTTAACTCACACTCTTTATTTTAGTTTGCTCTGCCTTTGCGCAACGTTTCGGAATAGTTTTTCCTTCTTCAGGCAGGTCAGAGCATCTATTTCTTCTTATATTTAAGCTTTTTTTCTCTTATATTTAGGTTTCTTCCTCTTTTTAGGTTCACGGTAAGTATTCATTTTACTTTTCTTCTTTCTTTCAGGTTTTTTCTTCTTTATTTAGGTTACAGGTGAGTATTAATTTTCCCTCTCTCTCTCCCGATTTTTTTCTTCTTCTTTGTTTAGGTTCACGGTAAGTATTATTTAACTTTAGTATTTTCCCTTTCCCTACAGGTTTTTTCTCCTTTGTTTAGGTTCACGGTAAGTATTATTTAACTTTTCTTCCTCTTTTTAGGCTTTGAATAAATATACTGGGATAAGGGTGGGGGGAGGGGACCCTCTATTAGGGTTAAATTCAGCTAGGGGACCCATGGTTAGGGTTAGGGGTGGGGGCTGGGACAGGCATCTCACAATTCTAAGGTTAAGGTTAGGGGATGGGGCTAGGGATGGTCATCTCATCCTCAATGGAGCTCTCCGGAAAGCACCCACTTGGTGCTGGCAAAATTGGGGTCTGGGCTAAGGATGTCTCTGCCTGTGGCCCGGGGGAAGGGCTAGGCAGGGTGTCGTCACCGTGAATGGACTCTCCACAGACACACATCACCAAGGCACTGGCCGGTTAGGGGTTAGGGTTAGGGGTTAGGGTTAGGGGTTAGGGTTAGGGTTAGGGTTGGGTTAGGGTTGGGGTTATGGGTTTCTGTTTGGAACTGTTTTGCACGGGCCTACTAGAATTGCGTGGATGGCAGTTAAAAATTGAGTTATGGAGAAGTAGGGAGGAGGGGAAGGGAGGGAAAGAGGGTATAGGGGGAAGGGGGAAGGGATATATGTTTGTGGAGGGGGGGGGGGGGGGGTTTTGGAGTGTAGGGAGTGCGTTAAAATTGGTGGCGGTGCCACCAAGTGGGAAGATTAAAATTGATGGGGGTGCCATCAAGGAGGGAGGTTAAAATTGGTGGCGGTGCCACCAAGGGGGGATGTGTTTAAAATTGGTGGCGGTGCCACCAAGGGTGTGTGTATATGAAGGGTATGAGGGAGGGAAGGGCAGAGGTGGGGAGGGAAGGGGGGAAGGGGGAAAGGGAGGAAAAAGAAAAAAATGTTTTTTTATTGAAAAAAGGGGGTTGTATATGAACCGGTTGGAGTCCAGATTTGTTTGTAACCAATTCAGGGTATAAGGTACCTGCGTCCCAGTGGGGAATCGAACCCCCGCTGCCCAGGTGGCAGTCCTGGTGGTGATCCCCCAGGCCACGAACGTTGTGGATGATGGAGTAGGAGGGGGACTTAAGTCTTTTTTGTTATAGAAGTCAATATGAAAGAACAATTAAAAAAGTCACACCAAACTAAGTATATAAAAAAATCGATAAGTGCTCCAATTAAAAGTGTTTAAAAAGTCACGCCAAATTAGTATAAGTATAAAATAAATAAATAAGTGCTCTAATTAAAAGTGGTAATAGGTGTTATATACAGCATGCATTAGAATCAAGTTCCTCTCTACTCGGTTTCTGTCCGGGTCGGGGTTTGAACCAGGGCTTATTAATTGGGGGTCCCTGGACATTTCCTCTGTGCCAACGGAGCTTTGTGAGTTGTGTGGGGGAAAGTCCTAAATGTAGGGAAAAAAAAAAAAAAAAAAAAAAAAAAAAAAAAAAAAAAAAAAAAAAAAAAATTAAAAAAGAAATGAGAAATGAAAGTAAAAATAAGTGTAAATACATTAATATGTAAATATATAAATAAGAGGGAGATAAAGGGGAGGGAGGGGTTTAGGGTGAAGGTAAGTGATTGGGACAGGTTAACTCTGGGAGGGAAGGTGAAATTATTGTTGTTGTGTGTTATTTTAGTTATTGAGTCCGTGTGGGGTGGTTGTGTTTAGTTTGTGTATCCAGATTATTTCTGCTCTTTTGCGTTGTTTTGTTGTCCAGTTGTTGTTGTGTTGTAGACCAGATATTGTAAGGTGAGTGGAGGAGTGTGTTTGAAAATGTTGGACCAGGGGGGTGGTTAATTGTCCTTTGTCTATATTGTATAGGTGTTGGGATAAACGGGTGTAGATAGAGTGTTTGGTTTCGCCTATGTAGTATTTATTGCAAAGGGTGCAGGTGATGATGTATATTGTATTAGTGGTGTTAATGGAGAAGTGGCCTATGATGGGGAATTCTGTTTTGTTGTGAGTGTTAAGGATGGTTTTCCGTTGTTTGTAATGTTGACTGTTAGGGGGGGGTAGTGTGAGTGTATGATCTGAAAATTTTGATTTGACCAGGATGTTTTGTAGATTTTTATGTTTTCTGAAAGCTGAAATGAGTTTGTGTTGTGAGAAGGCCGGGTGTTGGGAATGGAGGTTTGTGAAGTGGTTTTTAATGATATGTTGCAGACCTATTGATTGGTGTGAAAAAGTGGAGACAAAGGGAATGAGATGTGTGGGTGAAGTGGGGTTGAATGAAGTGCGGGGACCTGAATTCTGGTTGGATGGGGGAGGGAGGGGTGGTCGGTGATAGGGGTTTGGGAGGGGGGAAGGGGGAGGATACGGGTTAGGGTTAGGAAGGAGGGAAGAGGAGGGGTTGGGGTTTGGGAAGGGGGGTGGGTTAGGGTTTGGGTTAGGAAGAGGGGGTGGGTTGGGGTTAGGGTTAGGGGATGGGTTGGGGTTAGGGTTAGGAAGAGGGTTAGGGTTAGGGTTAGGGTTAGGGTTAGGGTTAGGGTTAGGGGTTAGGGTTAGGGGTTAGGGTTAGGGTTAGGGGTTAGGGTTAGGGTTAGGGTTAGGGTTAGGGTTGGGGTTATGGGTTTCTGTTTGGAACTGTTTTGCACGGGCCTACTAGAATTGCGTGGATGGTAGTGGTTAAGAATTGAGTTATGGAGAAGTAGGGAGGAGGGGAAGGGAGGAAAAGAGGGTATAGGGAGAAGGGGGAAGGGATATATGTTTGTGGAGGGGGGGGGGGGGGGGGGGGTTTGGAGTGTAGGGGGTGCGTTAAAATTGGTGGCGGTGCCACCAAGTGGGAGGATTAAAATTGATGGGGGTGCCATCAAGAAGGGAGGTTAAAATTGGTGGCGGTGCCACCAAGGGAGAATGTGTTTAAAATTGGTGGCGGTGCCACCAAGGGTGTGTGTATATGAAGGGTATGGGGGAGGGAAGGGCAGAGGTGGGGAGGGAAGGAGGGAAGAGGGAAAGGGAGGAAAAAGAAAAAAATGTTTTTTTATTGAAAAAGGGGGGTTGTATATGAACCAGTTGGAGTCCAGATTTGTTTGTCACCCATTCAGGGTGTAAGGTAACTGTGTCCCAGTGGGGAATCGAACCCCCGCTGCCCAGGTGGCAGACCTAGTGGTGATCCCCCAGGCCACGAACATTTTGGATGATGGAGTAGGAGGGGGACTTAAGTCTTTTTTGTTATATAAGTCAATGTGAAAGAACAATTAAAAAAGGGCACACCAAACTAAGTATATAAAAAAAATCGATAAGTGCTCCAATTAAAAGTGTTTAAAAAGTCACGCCAAACTCATATATATAAAAAATAAATAAGTAAGTGCTCTAATTAAAAGTGGTTAAAAGGTGTTATAAACAGCATGCAATAGAGTCAAGTTCCTCTCTACTCGGTTCCTGTTCTGTCCGGGTCGGGGTTTGAACCAGGGCTTGCTGATTGGGAGTCCCTGGACATTTCCTCTGTGCCAACAGAGTTTTGTGGGTTGTGTGGGGGAAAGTCCTAAATGTAAAAAAAAAAAAAAAAAAAAAAAAAAAATAAGAATAAGTGTAAATAAATTAGTATGTAAATATAAAAAAGAGGGAGATGAGAGGGGGGGGGGGGGGGGTTTATTTGGGTTGAAGGTAAGTGATGGGGACAGGTTAACTCTGGGAGGGAGGGTGAAATTGTTGTTCTTGTGTGTTATTTTAGTTATTGAGTCCGTGTGGGGTGGTTGTGTTTACTTTATGGATCCAAATTCTTTCAGCTCTTTTTCTTTGTTTTGTTGTCCAGTGGTCATTGTGTTGAAGTCCGGATATTGTGAGATGGGTGGAGGGGTGTGTTTGAAAGTGTTGGACCAGGGGGGTAGTTAATTGTCCTTTGTCGATATTGTAAAGATGTTGGGATAAGCGGGTGTGAATGGAGTGTTTGGTTTCACCTATATAATGTTTATTGCAAAGGGTGCATGTGATAATGTATACTGTGTTTGTAGTGTTGATGGAGAAATGGCCTATAATGGGAAAATCTGTTTTAGTGTGAGTATTATGAATGATTTTGCGTTGTTTGTAGTGTTGGTTATTTGGGAGGGGTAAGGTGGATGTGTGATCTGAGAATTTTGATTTAACTAGGAGGTTTTGTAGGTTTTTATGTTTTCTGTATGCTGAGATTATTTTGTATCGTGAGAAGGCCGGGTGTTGTAAGTGGAGATTTGTAAAATGATTTTTGATGATTTGTTGAAGTCCTGATGATTGGTGTGAGAAAGTGGAGACGAAGGGGATGAGGTGTGTGGGTGAGGTAAAAGTGGAGGTGTGGGATCCTGGATTCTGGTTTTGAGGGTTTGATTGATGAGGAGGGGGTGTTTGATGGTTAGGGTTAGGACAAGGGAGGGGGTAGGGGTTAGGAAAGGGGGGTAGGAGATGGTTAGGGTTAGAGAGGGGGGAAGGGGTAGGGTTAGAAAAAGGAGAAGGATTAGGGCTGGGAGGAAGGGGTAGGGGGTGGTTAGGGTTAGGGAAGAAAGAAGACTTGGGAGAGGTTGAGGGGTTAGGGTTAGGAAGAGGGAAAAGGAGGGGGTTAGGGTTAGGGAAAGGGGAGGGGTTGGGGTTGGGATAAGGAAAGGGGTTAGGTTTAGGAAGAGGGGATAGGAGCTGGTTAGGGTTAGGGAGGGGGGAAGGGTTGGGGTTAGGAGTAAAGGAGGGGTTAGGGTTAGGGAGAGGGGGTAGGGTTGGGTTAGGGTTAAGGGAGGGAGAGGGATTAGGGGAAGGAGAGGGGTTAGGGTTAGGAAGAGGGGGTTGGAAGGGGTTGGGGTTAGGGAAGGGAGAGGGGTTGGGGTTAGGGTTAGGGGTTGGGAGATGGGGTTAGGGTTAGGGTTAGGGGTTAGGGTTAGGGTTAGGGTTAGGGTTAGGGGGTTAGGGTTAGGGGGGTTAGGGTTAGGGTAGGGTTAGGGTTAGGGTTAGGGGTTAGGGGTTAGGGTTAGGGTTAGGGTTAGGGTTAGGGGGTTAGGGGGTTAGGGGGTTAGGGGGTTAGGGTTAGGGTTAGGGTTAGGGTTAGGGTTAGAGGGTTAGGGTAAAGCAAAAAACTGGCAAGACCAGTTGGTGCACTGTCCATTGAAATGTGTGTGTCCGAGGCATCGGACATCCGCCATTCCCACATCCACAAAGTACCAAGCACTCCAGAAACACATCCAAACTCCACACATCATCCTCCCAAATCCAAAGTAAAAGCAAAACTCACCCAACTCCACTCATGCTGTCATCCATACTGAGGCTCAATAAACACAGGGCAATTTCCCTTGTGCTGGTCCAAAAATTAGGCTTAATCCTTTCTTAGCTCTGCCTTGTTGCAACGTTTCGAAAACTATTTGTTCTTCATCAGGCAGGTCAGAGCATCTTCTTCTTCTATTTAAGTTTATTCCCCTCTGTTGGGCTCACGTGAGTATCTGTTTAACTTCACCCCTTTTACTTAGGTTTCATTTCCTTAGGTTTCACTTCTGTTCTTAGGTTACAGGTAAGTATATATTTAACTTTTTCTTCTTTATTTAGGTTTTTCTTCTCCCCTGGGTAAGTATTCTGTTTTAGCTTTTCTTCTCTGTATTTAGGCTCAGGTAAGTATTTATTTAACTTTTCTTCTTAATTTAGGTTTAAAGGCGCCCAGGGTTAGGGTTAGGCATGGCGGCTAGGGTTAGCGTCTCACCCCACTGAGGTTAAGGTCAGGGTTAGGGGCTAGGGATGGCAGTCCCATCGTGCCTGGGCCTCCGGGGGAAGGGCCAGGCAGGATGTCGTCACCGTGAATGGACTCTCCACAGACACACATCACCAAGGCACTGGCCGGTTAGGGTAAAGCAAAAAACTGGCAAGACCAGTTGGTGCACTGTCCATTGAAATGTGTGTGTCCGAGGCATCGGACATCCGCCATTCCCACATCCACAAAGTACCAAGCACTCCAGAAACACATCCAAACTCCACACATCATCCTCCCAAATCCAAAGTAAAAGCAAAACTCACCCAACTCCACTCATGCTGTCATCCATACTGAGGCTCAATAAACACAGGGCAATTTCCCTTGTGCTGGTCCAAAAATTAGGCTTAATCCTTTCTTAGCTCTGCCTTGTTGCAACGTTTCGAAAACTATTTGTTCTTCATCAGGCAGGTCAGAGCATCTTCTTCTTCTATTTAAGTTTATTCCCCTCTGTTGGGCTCACGTGAGTATCTGTTTAACTTCACCCCTTTTACTTAGGTTTCATTTCCTTAGGTTTCACTTCTGTTCTTAGGTTACAGGTAAGTATATATTTAACTTTTTCTTCTTTATTTAGGTTTTTCTTCTCCCCTGGGTAAGTATTCTGTTTTAGCTTTTCTTCTCTGTATTTAGGCTCAGGTAAGTATTTATTTAACTTTTCTTCTTAATTTAGGTTTAAAGGCGCCCAGGGTTAGGGTTAGGCATGGCGGCTAGGGTTAGCGTCTCACCCCACTGAGGTTAAGGTCAGGGTTAGGGGCTAGGGATGGCAGTCCCATCGTGCCTGGGCCTCCGGGGGAAGGGCCAGGCAGGATGTCGTCACCGTGAATGGACTCTCCACAGACACACATCACCAAGGCACTGGCCGGTTAGGGTAAAGCAAAAAACTGGCAAGACCAGTTGGTGCACTGTCCATTGAAATGTGTGTGTCCGAGGCATCGGACATCCGCCATTCCCACATCCACAAAGTACCAAGCACTCCAGAAACACATCCAAACTCCACACATCATCCTCCCAAATCCAAAGTAAAAGCAAAACTCACCCAACTCCACTCATGCTGTCATCCATACTGAGGCTCAATAAACACAGGGCAATTTCCCTTGTGCTGGTCCAAAAATTAGGCTTAATCCTTTCTTAGCTCTGCCTTGTTGCAACGTTTCGAAAACTATTTGTTCTTCATCAGGCAGGTCAGAGCATCTTCTTCTTCTATTTAAGTTTATTCCCCTCTGTTGGGCTCACGTGAGTATCTGTTTAACTTCACCCCTTTTACTTAGGTTTCATTTCCTTAGGTTTCACTTCTGTTCTTAGGTTACAGGTAAGTATATATTTAACTTTTTCTTCTTTATTTAGGTTTTTCTTCTCCCCTGGGTAAGTATTCTGTTTTAGCTTTTCTTCTCTGTATTTAGGCTCAGGTAAGTATTTATTTAACTTTTCTTCTTAATTTAGGTTTAAAGGCGCCCAGGGTTAGGGTTAGGCATGGCGGCTAGGGTTAGCGTCTCACCCCACTGAGGTTAAGGTCAGGGTTAGGGGCTAGGGATGGCAGTCCCATCGTGCCTGGGCCTCCGGGGGAAGGGCCAGGCAGGATGTCGTCACCGTGAATGGACTCTCCACAGACACACATCACCAAGGCACTGGCCGGTTAGGGTAAAGCAAAAAACTGGCAAGACCAGTTGGTGCACTGTCCATTGAAATGTGTGTGTCCGAGGCATCGGACATCCGCCATTCCCACATCCACAAAGTACCAAGCACTCCAGAAACACATCCAAACTCCACACATCATCCTCCCAAATCCAAAGTAAAAGCAAAACTCACCCAACTCCACTCATGCTGTCATCCATACTGAGGCTCAATAAACACAGGGCAATTTCCCTTGTGCTGGTCCAAAAATTAGGCTTAATCCTTTCTTAGCTCTGCCTTGTTGCAACGTTTCGAAAACTATTTGTTCTTCATCAGGCAGGTCAGAGCATCTTCTTCTTCTATTTAAGTTTATTCCCCTCTGTTGGGCTCACGTGAGTATCTGTTTAACTTCACCCCTTTTACTTAGGTTTCATTTCCTTAGGTTTCACTTCTGTTCTTAGGTTACAGGTAAGTATATATTTAACTTTTTCTTCTTTATTTAGGTTTTTCTTCTCCCCTGGGTAAGTATTCTGTTTTAGCTTTTCTTCTCTGTATTTAGGCTCAGGTAAGTATTTATTTAACTTTTCTTCTTAATTTAGGTTTAAAGGCGCCCAGGGTTAGGGTTAGGCATGGCGGCTAGGGTTAGCGTCTCACCCCACTGAGGTTAAGGTCAGGGTTAGGGGCTAGGGATGGCAGTCCCATCGTGCCTGGGCCTCCGGGGGAAGGGCCAGGCAGGATGTCGTCACCGTGAATGGACTCTCCACAGACACACATCACCAAGGCACTGGCCGGTTAGGGTAAAGCAAAAAACTGGCAAGACCAGTTGGTGCACTGTCCATTGAAATGTGTGTGTCCGAGGCATCGGACATCCGCCATTCCCACATCCACAAAGTACCAAGCACTCCAGAAACACATCCAAACTCCACACATCATCCTCCCAAATCCAAAGTAAAAGCAAAACTCACCCAACTCCACTCATGCTGTCATCCATACTGAGGCTCAATAAACACAGGGCAATTTCCCTTGTGCTGGTCCAAAAATTAGGCTTAATCCTTTCTTAGCTCTGCCTTGTTGCAACGTTTCGAAAACTATTTGTTCTTCATCAGGCAGGTCAGAGCATCTTCTTCTTCTATTTAAGTTTATTCCCCTCTGTTGGGCTCACGTGAGTATCTGTTTAACTTCACCCCTTTTACTTAGGTTTCATTTCCTTAGGTTTCACTTCTGTTCTTAGGTTACAGGTAAGTATATATTTAACTTTTTCTTCTTTATTTAGGTTTTTCTTCTCCCCTGGGTAAGTATTCTGTTTTAGCTTTTCTTCTCTGTATTTAGGCTCAGGTAAGTATTTATTTAACTTTTCTTCTTAATTTAGGTTTAAAGGCGCCCAGGGTTAGGGTTAGGCATGGCGGCTAGGGTTAGCGTCTCACCCCACTGAGGTTAAGGTCAGGGTTAGGGGCTAGGGATGGCAGTCCCATCGTGCCTGGGCCTCCGGGGGAAGGGCCAGGCAGGATGTCGTCACCGTGAATGGACTCTCCACAGACACACATCACCAAGGCACTGGCCGGTTAGGGTAAAGCAAAAAACTGGCAAGACCAGTTGGTGCACTGTCCATTGAAATGTGTGTGTCCGAGGCATCGGACATCCGCCATTCCCACATCCACAAAGTACCAAGCACTCCAGAAACACATCCAAACTCCACACATCATCCTCCCAAATCCAAAGTAAAAGCAAAACTCACCCAACTCCACTCATGCTGTCATCCATACTGAGGCTCAATAAACACAGGGCAATTTCCCTTGTGCTGGTCCAAAAATTAGGCTTAATCCTTTCTTAGCTCTGCCTTGTTGCAACGTTTCGAAAACTATTTGTTCTTCATCAGGCAGGTCAGAGCATCTTCTTCTTCTATTTAAGTTTATTCCCCTCTGTTGGGCTCACGTGAGTATCTGTTTAACTTCACCCCTTTTACTTAGGTTTCATTTCCTTAGGTTTCACTTCTGTTCTTAGGTTACAGGTAAGTATATATTTAACTTTTTCTTCTTTATTTAGGTTTTTCTTCTCCCCTGGGTAAGTATTCTGTTTTAGCTTTTCTTCTCTGTATTTAGGCTCAGGTAAGTATTTATTTAACTTTTCTTCTTAATTTAGGTTTAAAGGCGCCCAGGGTTAGGGTTAGGCATGGCGGCTAGGGTTAGCGTCTCACCCCACTGAGGTTAAGGTCAGGGTTAGGGGCTAGGGATGGCAGTCCCATCGTGCCTGGGCCTCCGGGGGAAGGGCCAGGCAGGATGTCGTCACCGTGAATGGACTCTCCACAGACACACATCACCAAGGCACTGGCCGGTTAGGGTAAAGCAAAAAACTGGCAAGACCAGTTGGTGCACTGTCCATTGAAATGTGTGTGTCCGAGGCATCGGACATCCGCCATTCCCACATCCACAAAGTACCAAGCACTCCAGAAACACATCCAAACTCCACACATCATCCTCCCAAATCCAAAGTAAAAGCAAAACTCACCCAACTCCACTCATGCTGTCATCCATACTGAGGCTCAATAAACACAGGGCAATTTCCCTTGTGCTGGTCCAAAAATTAGGCTTAATCCTTTCTTAGCTCTGCCTTGTTGCAACGTTTCGAAAACTATTTGTTCTTCATCAGGCAGGTCAGAGCATCTTCTTCTTCTATTTAAGTTTATTCCCCTCTGTTGGGCTCACGTGAGTATCTGTTTAACTTCACCCCTTTTACTTAGGTTTCATTTCCTTAGGTTTCACTTCTGTTCTTAGGTTACAGGTAAGTATATATTTAACTTTTTCTTCTTTATTTAGGTTTTTCTTCTCCCCTGGGTAAGTATTCTGTTTTAGCTTTTCTTCTCTGTATTTAGGCTCAGGTAAGTATTTATTTAACTTTTCTTCTTAATTTAGGTTTAAAGGCGCCCAGGGTTAGGGTTAGGCATGGCGGCTAGGGTTAGCGTCTCACCCCACTGAGGTTAAGGTCAGGGTTAGGGGCTAGGGATGGCAGTCCCATCGTGCCTGGGCCTCCGGGGGAAGGGCCAGGCAGGATGTCGTCACCGTGAATGGACTCTCCACAGACACACATCACCAAGGCACTGGCCGGTTAGGGTAAAGCAAAAAACTGGCAAGACCAGTTGGTGCACTGTCCATTGAAATGTGTGTGTCCGAGGCATCGGACATCCGCCATTCCCACATCCACAAAGTACCAAGCACTCCAGAAACACATCCAAACTCCACACATCATCCTCCCAAATCCAAAGTAAAAGCAAAACTCACCCAACTCCACTCATGCTGTCATCCATACTGAGGCTCAATAAACACAGGGCAATTTCCCTTGTGCTGGTCCAAAAATTAGGCTTAATCCTTTCTTAGCTCTGCCTTGTTGCAACGTTTCGAAAACTATTTGTTCTTCATCAGGCAGGTCAGAGCATCTTCTTCTTCTATTTAAGTTTATTCCCCTCTGTTGGGCTCACGTGAGTATCTGTTTAACTTCACCCCTTTTACTTAGGTTTCATTTCCTTAGGTTTCACTTCTGTTCTTAGGTTACAGGTAAGTATATATTTAACTTTTTCTTCTTTATTTAGGTTTTTCTTCTCCCCTGGGTAAGTATTCTGTTTTAGCTTTTCTTCTCTGTATTTAGGCTCAGGTAAGTATTTATTTAACTTTTCTTCTTAATTTAGGTTTAAAGGCGCCCAGGGTTAGGGTTAGGCATGGCGGCTAGGGTTAGCGTCTCACCCCACTGAGGTTAAGGTCAGGGTTAGGGGCTAGGGATGGCAGTCCCATCGTGCCTGGGCCTCCGGGGGAAGGGCCAGGCAGGATGTCGTCACCGTGAATGGACTCTCCACAGACACACATCACCAAGGCACTGGCCGGTTAGGGTAAAGCAAAAAACTGGCAAGACCAGTTGGTGCACTGTCCATTGAAATGTGTGTGTCCGAGGCATCGGACATCCGCCATTCCCACATCCACAAAGTACCAAGCACTCCAGAAACACATCCAAACTCCACACATCATCCTCCCAAATCCAAAGTAAAAGCAAAACTCACCCAACTCCACTCATGCTGTCATCCATACTGAGGCTCAATAAACACAGGGCAATTTCCCTTGTGCTGGTCCAAAAATTAGGCTTAATCCTTTCTTAGCTCTGCCTTGTTGCAACGTTTCGAAAACTATTTGTTCTTCATCAGGCAGGTCAGAGCATCTTCTTCTTCTATTTAAGTTTATTCCCCTCTGTTGGGCTCACGTGAGTATCTGTTTAACTTCACCCCTTTTACTTAGGTTTCATTTCCTTAGGTTTCACTTCTGTTCTTAGGTTACAGGTAAGTATATATTTAACTTTTTCTTCTTTATTTAGGTTTTTCTTCTCCCCTGGGTAAGTATTCTGTTTTAGCTTTTCTTCTCTGTATTTAGGCTCAGGTAAGTATTTATTTAACTTTTCTTCTTAATTTAGGTTTAAAGGCGCCCAGGGTTAGGGTTAGGCATGGCGGCTAGGGTTAGCGTCTCACCCCACTGAGGTTAAGGTCAGGGTTAGGGGCTAGGGATGGCAGTCCCATCGTGCCTGGGCCTCCGGGGGAAGGGCCAGGCAGGATGTCGTCACCGTGAATGGACTCTCCACAGACACACATCACCAAGGCACTGGCCGGTTAGGGTAAAGCAAAAAACTGGCAAGACCAGTTGGTGCACTGTCCATTGAAATGTGTGTGTCCGAGGCATCGGACATCCGCCATTCCCACATCCACAAAGTACCAAGCACTCCAGAAACACATCCAAACTCCACACATCATCCTCCCAAATCCAAAGTAAAAGCAAAACTCACCCAACTCCACTCATGCTGTCATCCATACTGAGGCTCAATAAACACAGGGCAATTTCCCTTGTGCTGGTCCAAAAATTAGGCTTAATCCTTTCTTAGCTCTGCCTTGTTGCAACGTTTCGAAAACTATTTGTTCTTCATCAGGCAGGTCAGAGCATCTTCTTCTTCTATTTAAGTTTATTCCCCTCTGTTGGGCTCACGTGAGTATCTGTTTAACTTCACCCCTTTTACTTAGGTTTCATTTCCTTAGGTTTCACTTCTGTTCTTAGGTTACAGGTAAGTATATATTTAACTTTTTCTTCTTTATTTAGGTTTTTCTTCTCCCCTGGGTAAGTATTCTGTTTTAGCTTTTCTTCTCTGTATTTAGGCTCAGGTAAGTATTTATTTAACTTTTCTTCTTAATTTAGGTTTAAAGGCGCCCAGGGTTAGGGTTAGGCATGGCGGCTAGGGTTAGCGTCTCACCCCACTGAGGTTAAGGTCAGGGTTAGGGGCTAGGGATGGCAGTCCCATCGTGCCTGGGCCTCCGGGGGAAGGGCCAGGCAGGATGTCGTCACCGTGAATGGACTCTCCACAGACACACATCACCAAGGCACTGGCCGGTTAGGGTAAAGCAAAAAACTGGCAAGACCAGTTGGTGCACTGTCCATTGAAATGTGTGTGTCCGAGGCATCGGACATCCGCCATTCCCACATCCACAAAGTACCAAGCACTCCAGAAACACATCCAAACTCCACACATCATCCTCCCAAATCCAAAGTAAAAGCAAAACTCACCCAACTCCACTCATGCTGTCATCCATACTGAGGCTCAATAAACACAGGGCAATTTCCCTTGTGCTGGTCCAAAAATTAGGCTTAATCCTTTCTTAGCTCTGCCTTGTTGCAACGTTTCGAAAACTATTTGTTCTTCATCAGGCAGGTCAGAGCATCTTCTTCTTCTATTTAAGTTTATTCCCCTCTGTTGGGCTCACGTGAGTATCTGTTTAACTTCACCCCTTTTACTTAGGTTTCATTTCCTTAGGTTTCACTTCTGTTCTTAGGTTACAGGTAAGTATATATTTAACTTTTTCTTCTTTATTTAGGTTTTTCTTCTCCCCTGGGTAAGTATTCTGTTTTAGCTTTTCTTCTCTGTATTTAGGCTCAGGTAAGTATTTATTTAACTTTTCTTCTTAATTTAGGTTTAAAGGCGCCCAGGGTTAGGGTTAGGCATGGCGGCTAGGGTTAGCGTCTCACCCCACTGAGGTTAAGGTCAGGGTTAGGGGCTAGGGATGGCAGTCCCATCGTGCCTGGGCCTCCGGGGGAAGGGCCAGGCAGGATGTCGTCACCGTGAATGGACTCTCCACAGACACACATCACCAAGGCACTGGCCGGTTAGGGTAAAGCAAAAAACTGGCAAGACCAGTTGGTGCACTGTCCATTGAAATGTGTGTGTCCGAGGCATCGGACATCCGCCATTCCCACATCCACAAAGTACCAAGCACTCCAGAAACACATCCAAACTCCACACATCATCCTCCCAAATCCAAAGTAAAAGCAAAACTCACCCAACTCCACTCATGCTGTCATCCATACTGAGGCTCAATAAACACAGGGCAATTTCCCTTGTGCTGGTCCAAAAATTAGGCTTAATCCTTTCTTAGCTCTGCCTTGTTGCAACGTTTCGAAAACTATTTGTTCTTCATCAGGCAGGTCAGAGCATCTTCTTCTTCTATTTAAGTTTATTCCCCTCTGTTGGGCTCACGTGAGTATCTGTTTAACTTCACCCCTTTTACTTAGGTTTCATTTCCTTAGGTTTCACTTCTGTTCTTAGGTTACAGGTAAGTATATATTTAACTTTTTCTTCTTTATTTAGGTTTTTCTTCTCCCCTGGGTAAGTATTCTGTTTTAGCTTTTCTTCTCTGTATTTAGGCTCAGGTAAGTATTTATTTAACTTTTCTTCTTAATTTAGGTTTAAAGGCGCCCAGGGTTAGGGTTAGGCATGGCGGCTAGGGTTAGCGTCTCACCCCACTGAGGTTAAGGTCAGGGTTAGGGGCTAGGGATGGCAGTCCCATCGTGCCTGGGCCTCCGGGGGAAGGGCCAGGCAGGATGTCGTCACCGTGAATGGACTCTCCACAGACACACATCACCAAGGCACTGGCCGGTTAGGGTAAAGCAAAAAACTGGCAAGACCAGTTGGTGCACTGTCCATTGAAATGTGTGTGTCCGAGGCATCGGACATCCGCCATTCCCACATCCACAAAGTACCAAGCACTCCAGAAACACATCCAAACTCCACACATCATCCTCCCAAATCCAAAGTAAAAGCAAAACTCACCCAACTCCACTCATGCTGTCATCCATACTGAGGCTCAATAAACACAGGGCAATTTCCCTTGTGCTGGTCCAAAAATTAGGCTTAATCCTTTCTTAGCTCTGCCTTGTTGCAACGTTTCGAAAACTATTTGTTCTTCATCAGGCAGGTCAGAGCATCTTCTTCTTCTATTTAAGTTTATTCCCCTCTGTTGGGCTCACGTGAGTATCTGTTTAACTTCACCCCTTTTACTTAGGTTTCATTTCCTTAGGTTTCACTTCTGTTCTTAGGTTACAGGTAAGTATATATTTAACTTTTTCTTCTTTATTTAGGTTTTTCTTCTCCCCTGGGTAAGTATTCTGTTTTAGCTTTTCTTCTCTGTATTTAGGCTCAGGTAAGTATTTATTTAACTTTTCTTCTTAATTTAGGTTTAAAGGCGCCCAGGGTTAGGGTTAGGCATGGCGGCTAGGGTTAGCGTCTCACCCCACTGAGGTTAAGGTCAGGGTTAGGGGCTAGGGATGGCAGTCCCATCGTGCCTGGGCCTCCGGGGGAAGGGCCAGGCAGGATGTCGTCACCGTGAATGGACTCTCCACAGACACACATCACCAAGGCACTGGCCGGTTAGGGTAAAGCAAAAAACTGGCAAGACCAGTTGGTGCACTGTCCATTGAAATGTGTGTGTCCGAGGCATCGGACATCCGCCATTCCCACATCCACAAAGTACCAAGCACTCCAGAAACACATCCAAACTCCACACATCATCCTCCCAAATCCAAAGTAAAAGCAAAACTCACCCAACTCCACTCATGCTGTCATCCATACTGAGGCTCAATAAACACAGGGCAATTTCCCTTGTGCTGGTCCAAAAATTAGGCTTAATCCTTTCTTAGCTCTGCCTTGTTGCAACGTTTCGAAAACTATTTGTTCTTCATCAGGCAGGTCAGAGCATCTTCTTCTTCTATTTAAGTTTATTCCCCTCTGTTGGGCTCACGTGAGTATCTGTTTAACTTCACCCCTTTTACTTAGGTTTCATTTCCTTAGGTTTCACTTCTGTTCTTAGGTTACAGGTAAGTATATATTTAACTTTTTCTTCTTTATTTAGGTTTTTCTTCTCCCCTGGGTAAGTATTCTGTTTTAGCTTTTCTTCTCTGTATTTAGGCTCAGGTAAGTATTTATTTAACTTTTCTTCTTAATTTAGGTTTAAAGGCGCCCAGGGTTAGGGTTAGGCATGGCGGCTAGGGTTAGCGTCTCACCCCACTGAGGTTAAGGTCAGGGTTAGGGGCTAGGGATGGCAGTCCCATCGTGCCTGGGCCTCCGGGGGAAGGGCCAGGCAGGATGTCGTCACCGTGAATGGACTCTCCACAGACACACATCACCAAGGCACTGGCCGGTTAGGGTAAAGCAAAAAACTGGCAAGACCAGTTGGTGCACTGTCCATTGAAATGTGTGTGTCCGAGGCATCGGACATCCGCCATTCCCACATCCACAAAGTACCAAGCACTCCAGAAACACATCCAAACTCCACACATCATCCTCCCAAATCCAAAGTAAAAGCAAAACTCACCCAACTCCACTCATGCTGTCATCCATACTGAGGCTCAATAAACACAGGGCAATTTCCCTTGTGCTGGTCCAAAAATTAGGCTTAATCCTTTCTTAGCTCTGCCTTGTTGCAACGTTTCGAAAACTATTTGTTCTTCATCAGGCAGGTCAGAGCATCTTCTTCTTCTATTTAAGTTTATTCCCCTCTGTTGGGCTCACGTGAGTATCTGTTTAACTTCACCCCTTTTACTTAGGTTTCATTTCCTTAGGTTTCACTTCTGTTCTTAGGTTACAGGTAAGTATATATTTAACTTTTTCTTCTTTATTTAGGTTTTTCTTCTCCCCTGGGTAAGTATTCTGTTTTAGCTTTTCTTCTCTGTATTTAGGCTCAGGTAAGTATTTATTTAACTTTTCTTCTTAATTTAGGTTTAAAGGCGCCCAGGGTTAGGGTTAGGCATGGCGGCTAGGGTTAGCGTCTCACCCCACTGAGGTTAAGGTCAGGGTTAGGGGCTAGGGATGGCAGTCCCATCGTGCCTGGGCCTCCGGGGGAAGGGCCAGGCAGGATGTCGTCACCGTGAATGGACTCTCCACAGACACACATCACCAAGGCACTGGCCGGTTAGGGTAAAGCAAAAAACTGGCAAGACCAGTTGGTGCACTGTCCATTGAAATGTGTGTGTCCGAGGCATCGGACATCCGCCATTCCCACATCCACAAAGTACCAAGCACTCCAGAAACACATCCAAACTCCACACATCATCCTCCCAAATCCAAAGTAAAAGCAAAACTCACCCAACTCCACTCATGCTGTCATCCATACTGAGGCTCAATAAACACAGGGCAATTTCCCTTGTGCTGGTCCAAAAATTAGGCTTAATCCTTTCTTAGCTCTGCCTTGTTGCAACGTTTCGAAAACTATTTGTTCTTCATCAGGCAGGTCAGAGCATCTTCTTCTTCTATTTAAGTTTATTCCCCTCTGTTGGGCTCACGTGAGTATCTGTTTAACTTCACCCCTTTTACTTAGGTTTCATTTCCTTAGGTTTCACTTCTGTTCTTAGGTTACAGGTAAGTATATATTTAACTTTTTCTTCTTTATTTAGGTTTTTCTTCTCCCCTGGGTAAGTATTCTGTTTTAGCTTTTCTTCTCTGTATTTAGGCTCAGGTAAGTATTTATTTAACTTTTCTTCTTAATTTAGGTTTAAAGGCGCCCAGGGTTAGGGTTAGGCATGGCGGCTAGGGTTAGCGTCTCACCCCACTGAGGTTAAGGTCAGGGTTAGGGGCTAGGGATGGCAGTCCCATCGTGCCTGGGCCTCCGGGGGAAGGGCCAGGCAGGATGTCGTCACCGTGAATGGACTCTCCACAGACACACATCACCAAGGCACTGGCCGGTTAGGGTAAAGCAAAAAACTGGCAAGACCAGTTGGTGCACTGTCCATTGAAATGTGTGTGTCCGAGGCATCGGACATCCGCCATTCCCACATCCACAAAGTACCAAGCACTCCAGAAACACATCCAAACTCCACACATCATCCTCCCAAATCCAAAGTAAAAGCAAAACTCACCCAACTCCACTCATGCTGTCATCCATACTGAGGCTCAATAAACACAGGGCAATTTCCCTTGTGCTGGTCCAAAAATTAGGCTTAATCCTTTCTTAGCTCTGCCTTGTTGCAACGTTTCGAAAACTATTTGTTCTTCATCAGGCAGGTCAGAGCATCTTCTTCTTCTATTTAAGTTTATTCCCCTCTGTTGGGCTCACGTGAGTATCTGTTTAACTTCACCCCTTTTACTTAGGTTTCATTTCCTTAGGTTTCACTTCTGTTCTTAGGTTACAGGTAAGTATATATTTAACTTTTTCTTCTTTATTTAGGTTTTTCTTCTCCCCTGGGTAAGTATTCTGTTTTAGCTTTTCTTCTCTGTATTTAGGCTCAGGTAAGTATTTATTTAACTTTTCTTCTTAATTTAGGTTTAAAGGCGCCCAGGGTTAGGGTTAGGCATGGCGGCTAGGGTTAGCGTCTCACCCCACTGAGGTTAAGGTCAGGGTTAGGGGCTAGGGATGGCAGTCCCATCGTGCCTGGGCCTCCGGGGGAAGGGCCAGGCAGGATGTCGTCACCGTGAATGGACTCTCCACAGACACACATCACCAAGGCACTGGCCGGTTAGGGTAAAGCAAAAAACTGGCAAGACCAGTTGGTGCACTGTCCATTGAAATGTGTGTGTCCGAGGCATCGGACATCCGCCATTCCCACATCCACAAAGTACCAAGCACTCCAGAAACACATCCAAACTCCACACATCATCCTCCCAAATCCAAAGTAAAAGCAAAACTCACCCAACTCCACTCATGCTGTCATCCATACTGAGGCTCAATAAACACAGGGCAATTTCCCTTGTGCTGGTCCAAAAATTAGGCTTAATCCTTTCTTAGCTCTGCCTTGTTGCAACGTTTCGAAAACTATTTGTTCTTCATCAGGCAGGTCAGAGCATCTTCTTCTTCTATTTAAGTTTATTCCCCTCTGTTGGGCTCACGTGAGTATCTGTTTAACTTCACCCCTTTTACTTAGGTTTCATTTCCTTAGGTTTCACTTCTGTTCTTAGGTTACAGGTAAGTATATATTTAACTTTTTCTTCTTTATTTAGGTTTTTCTTCTCCCCTGGGTAAGTATTCTGTTTTAGCTTTTCTTCTCTGTATTTAGGCTCAGGTAAGTATTTATTTAACTTTTCTTCTTAATTTAGGTTTAAAGGCGCCCAGGGTTAGGGTTAGGCATGGCGGCTAGGGTTAGCGTCTCACCCCACTGAGGTTAAGGTCAGGGTTAGGGGCTAGGGATGGCAGTCCCATCGTGCCTGGGCCTCCGGGGGAAGGGCCAGGCAGGATGTCGTCACCGTGAATGGACTCTCCACAGACACACATCACCAAGGCACTGGCCGGTTAGGGTAAAGCAAAAAACTGGCAAGACCAGTTGGTGCACTGTCCATTGAAATGTGTGTGTCCGAGGCATCGGACATCCGCCATTCCCACATCCACAAAGTACCAAGCACTCCAGAAACACATCCAAACTCCACACATCATCCTCCCAAATCCAAAGTAAAAGCAAAACTCACCCAACTCCACTCATGCTGTCATCCATACTGAGGCTCAATAAACACAGGGCAATTTCCCTTGTGCTGGTCCAAAAATTAGGCTTAATCCTTTCTTAGCTCTGCCTTGTTGCAACGTTTCGAAAACTATTTGTTCTTCATCAGGCAGGTCAGAGCATCTTCTTCTTCTATTTAAGTTTATTCCCCTCTGTTGGGCTCACGTGAGTATCTGTTTAACTTCACCCCTTTTACTTAGGTTTCATTTCCTTAGGTTTCACTTCTGTTCTTAGGTTACAGGTAAGTATATATTTAACTTTTTCTTCTTTATTTAGGTTTTTCTTCTCCCCTGGGTAAGTATTCTGTTTTAGCTTTTCTTCTCTGTATTTAGGCTCAGGTAAGTATTTATTTAACTTTTCTTCTTAATTTAGGTTTAAAGGCGCCCAGGGTTAGGGTTAGGCATGGCGGCTAGGGTTAGCGTCTCACCCCACTGAGGTTAAGGTCAGGGTTAGGGGCTAGGGATGGCAGTCCCATCGTGCCTGGGCCTCCGGGGGAAGGGCCAGGCAGGATGTCGTCACCGTGAATGGACTCTCCACAGACACACATCACCAAGGCACTGGCCGGTTAGGGTAAAGCAAAAAACTGGCAAGACCAGTTGGTGCACTGTCCATTGAAATGTGTGTGTCCGAGGCATCGGACATCCGCCATTCCCACATCCACAAAGTACCAAGCACTCCAGAAACACATCCAAACTCCACACATCATCCTCCCAAATCCAAAGTAAAAGCAAAACTCACCCAACTCCACTCATGCTGTCATCCATACTGAGGCTCAATAAACACAGGGCAATTTCCCTTGTGCTGGTCCAAAAATTAGGCTTAATCCTTTCTTAGCTCTGCCTTGTTGCAACGTTTCGAAAACTATTTGTTCTTCATCAGGCAGGTCAGAGCATCTTCTTCTTCTATTTAAGTTTATTCCCCTCTGTTGGGCTCACGTGAGTATCTGTTTAACTTCACCCCTTTTACTTAGGTTTCATTTCCTTAGGTTTCACTTCTGTTCTTAGGTTACAGGTAAGTATATATTTAACTTTTTCTTCTTTATTTAGGTTTTTCTTCTCCCCTGGGTAAGTATTCTGTTTTAGCTTTTCTTCTCTGTATTTAGGCTCAGGTAAGTATTTATTTAACTTTTCTTCTTAATTTAGGTTTAAAGGCGCCCAGGGTTAGGGTTAGGCATGGCGGCTAGGGTTAGCGTCTCACCCCACTGAGGTTAAGGTCAGGGTTAGGGGCTAGGGATGGCAGTCCCATCGTGCCTGGGCCTCCGGGGGAAGGGCCAGGCAGGATGTCGTCACCGTGAATGGACTCTCCACAGACACACATCACCAAGGCACTGGCCGGTTAGGGTAAAGCAAAAAACTGGCAAGACCAGTTGGTGCACTGTCCATTGAAATGTGTGTGTCCGAGGCATCGGACATCCGCCATTCCCACATCCACAAAGTACCAAGCACTCCAGAAACACATCCAAACTCCACACATCATCCTCCCAAATCCAAAGTAAAAGCAAAACTCACCCAACTCCACTCATGCTGTCATCCATACTGAGGCTCAATAAACACAGGGCAATTTCCCTTGTGCTGGTCCAAAAATTAGGCTTAATCCTTTCTTAGCTCTGCCTTGTTGCAACGTTTCGAAAACTATTTGTTCTTCATCAGGCAGGTCAGAGCATCTTCTTCTTCTATTTAAGTTTATTCCCCTCTGTTGGGCTCACGTGAGTATCTGTTTAACTTCACCCCTTTTACTTAGGTTTCATTTCCTTAGGTTTCACTTCTGTTCTTAGGTTACAGGTAAGTATATATTTAACTTTTTCTTCTTTATTTAGGTTTTTCTTCTCCCCTGGGTAAGTATTCTGTTTTAGCTTTTCTTCTCTGTATTTAGGCTCAGGTAAGTATTTATTTAACTTTTCTTCTTAATTTAGGTTTAAAGGCGCCCAGGGTTAGGGTTAGGCATGGCGGCTAGGGTTAGCGTCTCACCCCACTGAGGTTAAGGTCAGGGTTAGGGGCTAGGGATGGCAGTCCCATCGTGCCTGGGCCTCCGGGGGAAGGGCCAGGCAGGATGTCGTCACCGTGAATGGACTCTCCACAGACACACATCACCAAGGCACTGGCCGGTTAGGGTAAAGCAAAAAACTGGCAAGACCAGTTGGTGCACTGTCCATTGAAATGTGTGTGTCCGAGGCATCGGACATCCGCCATTCCCACATCCACAAAGTACCAAGCACTCCAGAAACACATCCAAACTCCACACATCATCCTCCCAAATCCAAAGTAAAAGCAAAACTCACCCAACTCCACTCATGCTGTCATCCATACTGAGGCTCAATAAACACAGGGCAATTTCCCTTGTGCTGGTCCAAAAATTAGGCTTAATCCTTTCTTAGCTCTGCCTTGTTGCAACGTTTCGAAAACTATTTGTTCTTCATCAGGCAGGTCAGAGCATCTTCTTCTTCTATTTAAGTTTATTCCCCTCTGTTGGGCTCACGTGAGTATCTGTTTAACTTCACCCCTTTTACTTAGGTTTCATTTCCTTAGGTTTCACTTCTGTTCTTAGGTTACAGGTAAGTATATATTTAACTTTTTCTTCTTTATTTAGGTTTTTCTTCTCCCCTGGGTAAGTATTCTGTTTTAGCTTTTCTTCTCTGTATTTAGGCTCAGGTAAGTATTTATTTAACTTTTCTTCTTAATTTAGGTTTAAAGGCGCCCAGGGTTAGGGTTAGGCATGGCGGCTAGGGTTAGCGTCTCACCCCACTGAGGTTAAGGTCAGGGTTAGGGGCTAGGGATGGCGAGTCCCATCGTGCCTGGGCCTCCGGGGGAAGGGCCAGGCAGGATGTCGTCACCGTGAATGGACTCTCCACAGACACACATCACCAAGGCACTGGCCGGTTAGGGTAAAGCAAAAAACTGGCAAGACCAGTTGGTGCACTGTCCATTGAAATGTGTGTGTCCGAGGCATCGGACATCCGCCATTCCCACATCCACAAAGTACCAAGCACTCCAGAAACACATCCAAACTCCACACATCATCCTCCCAAATCCAAAGTAAAAGCAAAACTCACCCAACTCCACTCATGCTGTCATCCATACTGAGGCTCAATAAACACAGGGCAATTTCCCTTGTGCTGGTCCAAAAATTAGGCTTAATCCTTTCTTAGCTCTGCCTTGTTGCAACGTTTCGAAAACTATTTGTTCTTCATCAGGCAGGTCAGAGCATCTTCTTCTTCTATTTAAGTTTATTCCCCTCTGTTGGGCTCACGTGAGTATCTGTTTAACTTCACCCCTTTTACTTAGGTTTCATTTCCTTAGGTTTCACTTCTGTTCTTAGGTTACAGGTAAGTATATATTTAACTTTTTCTTCTTTATTTAGGTTTTTCTTCTCCCCTGGGTAAGTATTCTGTTTTAGCTTTTCTTCTCTGTATTTAGGCTCAGGTAAGTATTTATTTAACTTTTCTTCTTAATTTAGGTTTAAAGGCGCCCAGGGTTAGGGTTAGGCATGGCGGCTAGGGTTAGCGTCTCACCC